>JANRMT010062832.1:11040138-11134088 GCA_026402145.1 Polypterus bichir lapradei | reverse complement strand
ATTGTAAGTAAGCTGTAAGGAATGAGCCTGCCAAATTTCAGCCTTCTACCTACACGGGAAGTTGGAGAATTAGTGACGTTGGAAAGTTCAATATGGCGGCTGACAGTGGTGTCATACCACTGAAATAAGTTTGTACATTGGTTTCGGTTAGCGCAGGGAAGCCGCCTACCAAATTTTGTGAAGATGGGGCCATGAATAAGAAAGTTCAACATGGCGGACATTGTTGACCGTTATGACCGTTACGCGTAGAATTTCGAAATGAAACCTGTTTAACTTTTGTAAGTAAGCTGTAAGGAATGAGCCTGCCAAATTTCAGCCTTCTACCTACACGGGAAGTTGGAGAATTAGTGATGTTTGGAAAATTCAATATGGCGGCCGACAATGGCGTCATACCATCGAAATAAGTACATACATCGGTTTTGGTTAGCGCAGGGAAGCCGCCTACCAAATTTCGTGAAGATGGTGCCATAAATAAGAAAGTTCAACATGGCGGACGTTGTCGACCGTTATCGACCGTTATGACCGTTACGTGTAGAATTTCGAAATGAAACCTGCTTAACTTTTGTAAGTGAGCTGTAAGGAATAAGCCTGCCAAATTTCAGCCTTTTACCTACACGGGAAGTTGGAGAATTAGTGATGAGTCAGTCAGTCAGTGAGTGAGTGAGTGAGTGAGTGAGTGAGGGCTTTGCCTTTTATTAGTATAGATATAAGTTGTTATAAATTAAATTTAGTCTATCTGTAGTATTACTTTTAAAAGTACACATTACGTGACTGTGAGCACTGGGATTTGCTCCTGTTTTTCTCCAAAGACTAATAAACTGCAGCTTGTCTCAAATTAATAATGTTATTTTTTTATTTAGGAAAAAATGTAAATAACATTAAAATTGAACATGTTGCAAATAAAAAATTAGAAATAGGATTTGTAATTTTTCTTGAACATCCGCAGGTTTGATGGTAAAAGTTTGAAGCATATTATTCCAAAGGTAATTCACAAAACGCAAACTCCATTTTAGGATTCTTCATATAACTTTAGACATCTGGCAATTTAATGTCACATTGGTTAGAGTTTGTCCATTACGGTCCCAGAAGCTCGAGTTCAGCTCCCTCTGTTTACTATACTTTCTGTGTGGACTTAGTGTGCTTTTCCATGTATTCATGTGTTTTTATCTCAGCACTTAGGGGTATGCGATATTGGCAAAAATTATATCCCAATATGTTCTGGGACTTTGAAGACAACGATAATTAGACTATATTTTGTATCCTTTAAAAACATGTTTGTAAAAGTCTTACTGATCTAGCTTGGTCTTGATAATCTAATATTAATTTTAGCTTACTAATGAGATTATTGGAAACAACAGTTAAGAAAAACTAATTTTATTTACTTAAAACTGTAGTAAAACAACACAAAAACATTAAAATCACCAGTCAAAGTATTGCTGAGATCAAACAGTGCAAGTATGAATAAACCATTTCAAAGTTACCTACATGATTTACACAAAATACCAACAAAACTATTATAATGAGAGCATTTTATACAGACACATATCCTCAATGTAAACAAAAAATGAAGCCAAAGGGAATAAAATATTAATCATAATTGAACTACAACAGGGGTCACCAACTCCGGTCCTGGAGGACCACCGTGGCTGCAGGTTTTCATTCTAACCCTTTTTTTAATGAGTGCCCTGTTTGTACTGCTAATTAACTTCTTGTGAATTCATTTTAATTGAATTGCTTTTTTAAGATTTGTTCCTCTGAATTTCTTCATCGTTCCTCTGAAATGCTTCATTTCTTTCCTTAAATGGCACCCAAACCAACAGTAAGTAAGTAAGTAAGCCAACAGAAGACCAACTAAGGCAGGGCTTCAAACTCCAACCAATTTCATTCCGACCAGTTGCCTAATGAGGTGCCAATTCTTGTCGTTAATTAAGCCAATTCTTTAATTCCATGGCTTGTTGCTGCTGTCATGGTGCAAATTATTGTTTGGCTGCTAATTAAGGGAAAAAGAAACAATTAAGGGGTCTGAGTCTTCAAGAGCAAGTCAATTTAAATTAGTTCAAAAGAAGTTGATTACAAGCAAAAACAAGACACTCATTAAGAAAAGGGTCAGAATGAAAACGTGCAGCAACCGTGGTCCTCCAGGACCGGAGTTGGTGACCCCTGAACTACAGGGCATGAACATTAGAGTGTGGATAAAAATAAACTGTTCTGCTGTAAGATGAATTGTGCAGCATATAAGCAAGAACAAAAATCAAACATACTGTACTATAGTGCAAAAATCCAAAGTTCTATCAGATACTGCGCAGGAAAAAAACTATTGCATTTGCAAACAAGTTCTGTCATATATTTTACAAAAACACAAAAAAAAAACTTATAACATTTTAAAACAAATTACTAGCTTCAAGTTCTGTCCAATATTGCACAAAGATATCAGAAAAAATAAAACAATTGTAAAATTCTACTGAGGAAACTTCAAGTGTGACAGAAGCACCAGTCAGTCCACAAAATCTGGCTTCACAGCTGCGCTGTTACATGTTACATCATTTTCTCCAGTGCTGAAATACCTCTAAGAAGGGCTACTTGAGGCAGAGATGCACAGGTAATTTTTTGCAAGTTTGTTTTCCACCACTCAAGTGGATTTACATCACTGTCCATCTCAGGTATCATCAAGTAACTCTTAATCTCTTTTTCAAAGGCAGTGTGCAGACTTGCCTTCTCTAAATTCCTGTATTTTTGGAAATAGCTGCTAAGAGACTTTTTTCTTTCTTTTTTACCCAATCATGGTCATTTCAGATGTATACATTGGTTTGAATAGAATGGTTGGGATTTACGGGAAGGCACAGCATCTCCTTTACGCTTTATCATTGCTTTAACATTGTTGTAATTATTGTACATACTGTACTTCTTACACAAGTTGGGGTGGGATGGAGCGGAGTGATGAGGTGAGGTTCTGTGTGAGTGTTTCAAATAATGAAAAAAATAGTGCTTTGAAATCAAGGACCACCAACCAAGATGCCAGATAGGTATATGCTTCTTTCAGAAATAAAAAATAATCCATTCAAATGAATTATGTAATTCATTCAAACAGATTTTTTTTTTGGGTGACACCTATGAGGCTCCATACTTCTGGTACACTCAAAGTGCAAGCCTATGTGCTTGCTTTGTGCACGTGCAGTAGTCTGTCCTGTTAGGTTACAAGAGACAGTGAATGCGTGGACTCTCAAGGCAGGTTTTTGATTGTTTTTTGCAAAGTGAGTGACATACTCATTGATTTCAGCTCACACATTGTTATAACAAAAATGTATATATTATTGTAGATGATACATATCGCCTACTCCTTCTCAGTACTCTAATTTTCCTTGTAAAAACTACAAATTGGTTAAGAATTTTCAGGTGGCATTGTTTCTATTCATCCATCCAACTATTATCTGAACCTGAAAAGTATTCAAAATATAATATTAAAAAAATAATGCCACAGTTACACTGCACTAACCAATTTTTAGTAGTTTCTTACTTGCAGGTCAGTAAATATTTCTCCCAAAGTTAATTTGATCCTGAAATTGCACCTGGTTTATAATACGGTATTTTTGGAGGGACACATCATTTTAAATGTGGACTGTTACAGCTAATTAAGCTCTTAGCTAAATTTCACATTATATCAACCGTTCTGTCTTTGATTCTGTTTCACCTTTATAGTTAGTTATGGGGTTGCGCTGTTGTTTCAGGCAGTTAGAAGCCTGAATTCATATTTTGCACATGGCTTCTCTCCTTGTCAGGCATGCAAGTTCTCCCCTTCCTTTCCATATACTAAAATGTTTTTTCTATTGCATTAAAGACTTGGGTGTTAGATCAGTCGATTCTAAGTTGTCCACACATTGATTTATGAATATGCCCTGCCTTGTGCCCAGTGGTACAGAAATGGGCTTTAGCCCTCTGCAAACCCGAGTGTGTTTGAGAATGTTACGTTTTAGTTGTATAATACATCTTGTGTATAACTAAATGTGTTGCCATAAGAAAAAAACTTGAAGGAAAGCCTCTAAAAGCAGATTGACTCTCTGGACAGTGAATATTAAAATTTTTGGATGTTGTCTTTTTTAACATTGGAGCATTATTTTACAATAATAATATTTACAGACCCTTAAATTCATTCAAAGTATGGATTACTTTATTGGGCAGAATCTTTATAGTAAAAAAGTGACATACATGTTAATTCAAGCTTATATTTTCAGCTATATGTTTTACATTTATATGGAGTTGTGTAAATTATTAGTACATTTAAGTGCATACTAATTTGTTTTTCATTTGACAGATTAATTTTGTGAGTGTGCCAAATTCATGTGGAGAAGTAGATGTTTTCACACAGGTAAGTACTTCTGTCTACTACCTATGCTGTTGCACAGTTTGTATTATAAGAAGGCACCTGTCTTTTTAAATTGGAAATCAATTCATTGTTTTTCGTACCGTGTAGAACTTTTGGCCAGCCATTAATTTATTATGTTTTTAGCACATTTTCTTGAAATGGTGGACTTAAAGTAAGTCAGTAACATATCTGCTTGTCTGTTTTCTGTATTCTTTTTGATTTGGATAAGTAAATGTCTCCAGTTTTCCATGTATATGTATGTAATTAGCCTTTTTCAAGTGAAGTTCAAGAATTTAAGTAGAGTTTAAGCTAGTTGTCAGCATTCTATTCGGTTTAGACACTAATTCTGTCAATGGACATAAACAAGACAAGACCCTATCACCATTGGATAGTTTGATGCACTGTCTCATTTAGAACTGTTGCCTGGTTTCTCTAGATGATGTGCAATTTTTAATACATGGCTAATCAAATAAGTAAAATCATTATTTGCCTGTTCCCATTTTTTTATGTGTTGCGGGACAATTTTACCTGTTTTCACAAGAGAATTAGGTAGATGATTAGAGGTGTAACTTAAGGTCTTCTTTCTTATTAACTTGCAGAATGTTAGTTGTGATGAATACATGTTTTATGGATCAACATTTTATAATGCTGTACCATTTTATGCATCATGTATTGCTTTGTAATTACTTTACCAAATCTCACAATAGCTTGCTGTGCATACCGCAATACAGTTGAACCTGCATAAATGTCATGTGGCACCTTCAGCCATCTAACTTTTGCTCTGTTCTTACAAAAATAAAATTTTCTTTTTTATTTTTGTTAAAATAAAAAGCACAATGCTACCAGTAAAAGGAGCATAGGACTGAACATAGACCATAATATGAAGTGAGTAACCCAGTGCCCAATTTCTAAAAAAATGTTTTGCTCATTTTAGAGGTCCTGGAAGCATTTGATACAATTTAGAATATAAACCAGAATGAGGTCACTGTTCGTCATACAGCATACAAGCATGCGCACACACACTCACACACACACACAGAGTTTGGAGACGACATTTAGACAATTGTACATGACCATGTACATCGAGAGGCCTCAAATTTGAATTTACTTTTTATGAGAAGAACTTAGTTGTCATAGTGGAGCCCTTACTATGTTATTCTATCTGCGGAAGAGGTGCCCAGCGTGTGCTGCGTGCTGTCATCATCTCTGCTGGTGGATTGCAATGAGTGGTACTGCATTTCGTCTATGTGTGAAACTTGATTATAATATAATATTTGCTCCAAAAAAATGCTTTTCATCGCCATAAAGGTATCAGGTAGATGTTTTTCATCATTTTTCATTTTAGAGGGGTTTTTGGTGTTTTTCACCTACCCCGGAACAATTTCAAGTGCGGGTGTGTTTGGGGTTGTTTGTGTCTCAGCAGCATGTGGATGATAAACGTCAGCAGTGACCAGTATTTAAATTATTAGCCTTCTTCATATCTCTTAACAGAAAAGAAGATAGTAGGTTTTCCAGTAAAGAAGGAAGTAAAAGATTACTTGTTGGCTTAGGTACCTTGGGCACAAGCCGGGAGCATGGAGGGGTAGAAGGAGGGAAGTTCAGTATTTTATTAAGTTGTAAATTATGTACAATTTAAATAGTATATAATTAAATTAATAGTTTAACAGACTGTGTTACCTGTTTAATTCTTACTGGCCTCTCTAAGCACCTCTACTAACTGTTTAAGTTGCGCTCATTACTAAATATTTTCTGCCTTCTGCTGCTTTCTCACTTTAAGCTGCTTGTTGAAAGAGTTTTTATTTCCTACTAGATTTTCTTTAAGTCAGTAAGACTGTCTCCCTAAGAAACACTCTCTTCACTACAACTATTTTTTTCCTAAGCCAATGCAACTATAAATACTATGACTGTTTAAACATCCTCCTTTTTAAAGAATAAGTTTATTTTTCAATACTTTATCCTTCACAGGCATGGTATATATTAGTTCGCCACATGAAATTCTATTCTTAACTGAAGCATGTTTTATAAAATGTTTTAAAAATAACTAGCCCGCTCTTATGTTTTACAATAGAGCTTATGGCTGCTGATGTCCCTTTATAATGAAATGCCTTAAAACTACCAAATACATCAATTTTTCAACCCAGAAATGTTGCATTGGGAAAGTTTGAGAATGTTATGTTATTCTGCTCTTTTCAGTACTTTTTGCTTCACAGTTTCTGCAGTTGAAGAAGCCAGGTGAGAAACTAACTGCAGTGGATTTTGTGTGGCTCTTCATCCATTTAGTACTTGCTTCAGACCTGCTCAGAATAGTTTCCTATCCCTGTCTCACAAACCACACCAATGAGTGATTGATATACAGGCTTGGCTCTTTTGACATTAAATGTTAAGTTATGAGTTATAATGCATTTAACCCATATATTATATGTTGGCATCATTCATTTGCATAACTGGAAAGCTGATGTTACAGTGAAATATCAATAATTCACTGAAAATAAACCATGCTATCCCAAGGCAGAGATATGGAGTTTAAGATTATTTATTTATTTTTCCTTTAGCAAATCTACTATGTACCACACATACAGAAACTTACAAATCTACAGAAAAAAATGCTGTTTGCCAAAGTGAGGTTTAAAGTGTATTTTCCAGTTTATAAGCTTTATTTTGATTAGTCAGCAGGGAAGTCTATCAGGTTTGCTAAATCAATTATGGGCGATTGTGTAAAAGTGCTATGTAGTGATGCTGATCACTACATTTTTACTCACCTGAGTCACTCACCTGTGTATATAAGGTTCCACAATTCACACTGCATGTCCGCACAAAAACCAAGCCATGAAGTTCAAGGAACTCTCTGTACACTTCATGGATTAAATTTTAGTGAGACAAAGCACAAGGGCATAAAATGATTTCTAAAACTTTGAGTTTCCCCAGAAGCATAGCAACCTCAAAAATTGTGAAATGGAAGACCTCTGGAACCACCAGGACTATTCCTAGAGTTGGTTGTTGGACCAAACAGAATAAATGGGCAAGGAAGGCCTTAGTCAGTCTAACAGAGCTTCAGACATCCTGTGCTGAGATGGGAGAAACTGTTGGAAGGACAACCATCTTAGCAGCTCTCCTATCAATCAGACATTGATGAAAAAGTGGCTAGACAGAAACTATTTTTGAGTAAATGGCATGTGACAGCTCACTTGGAGTTGGCCAACTGGCATTTACAAAATTTGAGAAGATAAGAAAAATATTCTTTCGTCTGTTGAGATAAAAATGAAGCTGTTTGGACAGAATTGTTTTGTGGAAATGGCAAGGTTATTAAAATTAAACCAATGACACAATAAAGTATGCTGAAAGTGAAGGGGTCTACTGTATCTACTGTATTTTCTATGCTCAAGGGTCATTCTTCACTCAAAAGTACTTTATTTTCCTTCCGATGTTAATCTGCATCCATCCCTACATGTAGGCCCTCCATCCTGCAGGGAAAAATTTGGGGGTTGGTGGCAGAATTGGCACTCCAGCCACCATAAAAAAAACCTCACACTGTTTCATTCCATCTGAACTAGTGTGGTGCTGAGGTGTCACCCATCGCATGGCTGCACTCGGGTGTAATCTGGATTTTGAGTTGGCTTGTCTTGTGGTGGGTGCAGCAATGCGCAGTATCAGCACCTGCTCCTAACTTCTCTCTCTCTCGTAAAATAGTCTAATATCAAACACAGTATATTGCTTTCATGCAGTATTTTATAAAAATCATTTATATAGAATTTTTTGTGATCCCAGTAACCAATGTAACCTTAATAAGCATATCCTATTTTAACTTGTCTATGAAAAATGTAGTGAGACAAAATAATTTGAAGCCTTAATTATTACGACAAATAATTATGAAAGTATTTACTGTCATTTTTAACTTTAAAAAAAAAAACAAAAAAAACTGAGAGACCCTATTAAATGCATTTGAAGGTTAAATACCCATTACTTTGTAATAGCCCAAAATTAGTAATTAAAAATCTCCTTAATTTGAGCCACCTATTATCGAGATATCTGTAGCAGCTGGAAAAGTCACTGGGTAAATTGTTTTATTCTGGGCAGAACTATTGTATTTACAGACTTTCTATTTAAGTTTAACTAGTGTCTGCTAAGCAAATACATGTAAATATAAGACCAGAATGTCTTAAAAAGTAAACCTTATTTATTTTACACTGGTCACATGCAGGCAGAGAATATAATATTTAAGAGAGAAAATATACTACAGTAATGAAGGAGACATTACCTCATGAAACACAGATAAATGAACAAAAATCTAATGAAGGGAAGCAGACTACTGATTTGCTGATTTCTGTGCCTGGCTTGGTTCTGGTCATTGGGTGCTATGTAGAAAAAGTTAAAGCTTTGTGAAGTTTCTTGTTTTATAAACTGATTGCACTACAAGATATTACTTTCTTATTGGATATATATATATATATATATATATATATATATATATATATATATATAAAAGCTTATGTAAAGCAGTATTTACAATTTTATTACAATCCTTTTCATATTAACAATAAGAAGGAATTTCAATAATTTTGTGATCTTTGTTTATTTGCGTGTACAGGAATTTGTTTCATTTTTGTATTTAACTGTCATCTAGAAAACTATAGTATAACCCAGTTTTATCTTTTGCCCTTTAATAAGATACTCTTGCATAAAAACTATACTGAGTCCAATGTGGCTTACAAAAGTTACTCTTTTGTACTATTTTTTAATTTTCATTCTTTTCAATTTCAGGCCCAATCTACATTATCATCTGATATTTGTGACTTGCTGAGATCATTACATATTCAAACACTCAAGGAGGAAGAAGTGTTGCTAATAAAAGATGTGAAGAAAAATATAGGCAAAACGTCTACTTCTCAGGTATTTGAAATGTTAAACATTCGGTGTTCATGTGAGAGCTTTAATACTGCAACAAAAACATCAGTTGGTACACAAATAGAAATCTTTCTTTGTATAAGGTTTTTATTCTTTGTTAAATACGAGAATAAATATTTGACCCATTTTAAACATGTATGTATATTGGTTTTGATTCTTGTATGTATACTAGTTCAGTCAGATTTCAGCTTCATGTTCCTCCAGACATGCTATGTTGCAATACTTCTGTGTTTTGGATGTGTTTTGCACATCTATTCTACGATCAGTGTTATCATTTTTAATTCTTACTTTGTATCGTCAGTTATTAAACTGCATTGCATTTTGGTTAACAGGTGTACTATCAACAGATTTTCCCCAGTGCCATAAAAATATCATTTTGTTCCTGATCCAGTTCTGTTTCACTCTTGAACCTCAGATCCCTGATTTGCTGTTGTATTAATCATAGCAAACAAAAGTCGGTTCATTTTCGCATTAAATATAATGGGAAATAACTGCCATATTTCTTGTTTTCTATTTATTATTATTACAACTTTAGACTCAAAATTTTAAAGAGCATTTTAAATGTCAGGAAAGCATACTTAGCTACCTCAAACAACATGCGTCTTTTGAAGGCAGCTAGCTTGACAAAATTGCTAAAAGAAAGTTGTAGTAATGAAAAATAAGTATTAAGATTATATGTGTTATATGTTGCTGAATCTGTAAAAGGGCAACAGAGCCCTATTTAGTTTAATCCTGTATGTATAACTTTGACCAGCAGACACCTGATGCAGTATTTGACCGACGCTCTGCTTTACAAACTTAATCAAATCAGGCTCTTCTGCACACTTGGTTTACCTTCCACAAGCTGCTTTTATTTGTTTTTAACTATAAGCTACTCTTCTTGCAGTTTGTTTTATTTGCAATTTATTTCTTTCAATTTGTTTGATTTTTTTTTTACTTAGTACAAAATTTTTAAGTTGCCGTTAATGAAAATTTTTACCAAATAAAAATATAACATGGAGTAGATATTTTAAGATGATTACAAAGCAACATTTAGTCCATTCAGTAACTCCTTTTGTGAAACACAGATAGACTTACCATGCCTCAACTTATATAAAATAATCATAGATGGGCACTGACTTCACGTCATTTCCACCCAAGGAACAGAAAAGCACAAAGTGGAGTGTAAGGCTAAAGGAGGAGGCAGGGTGAGGGGGACTAAAAAAATGCATACATTTAACATGTTTTAGGTAATCAAGAGCAATTTTTTATGGGTTTCATATATACATTACAGTCATGTGAAGTGCCACTTTTCTCTTTGATCAGGTCACTTTCCACATATAGAGAATCCCATTGTTGCGAAGTGACATGTTTTCCAAATGAAAGTTACATCAGTGCATGACTCTGAAGCACTACATACTTTGCGCAAGTACCCTAAGCAAAAAAAAATTGTAATAATAATGAAGCATGCAAAGGCACGTTAACTACAAACATACATGCTGTAGCACTTAGAACTTTTAACCTACAGTACATTTGAATATATTTGAATATTTACTTATGTTTTTTTATGAATATTTGAACGTTAATGTTTGTATTTGACAGCCCTAGTATAAAGTATATTAATGTTTTGAATTGACTTTGTTTTCTGTAATAATGACATTTTTTTACTATATTGATATTAAAATATTTGATATGAGTTGCATCATTAATTTTAGCACAGACTGTAAATAATGATAATTATTTGTTCAAGTACAGAATAGGACTTCCATCAAAATCACACACTTAAACTGACCCAAATCTAATTGTAAGGAGCTACCTGTGCATTGAGTCAAGTATGCTTTTGATTGCATTTTTAATTAAAATTTGATTTACACTGAAATATTCGTATTACTTCATGATTTTCAGTGATCACACACAAAAACCTCCAATACCACAAGGTTACTTAACAATTATCAGGAGTGTAGCATAGAGCTGTAATTATTTTGATTTGCTATACTTTGTTACATCCAGTCTGATCCAGCCTAACAACTGCCAAGTTAAAACATGAGTTTAGTATTCATCAAAAACAATAACTCCTTGATCTACACTTCTGTCTGAGCTAAAATAGAGATGTTAAGGTGAAAGCTTTCTGTTAAATAAATTTATAAGTTATTTACAATCAGTTCAAAATGACTGTTTAAAGCTGACATTATTTTGTAACAAATCCAAGCCCAAGCCATTTTGTGGTAGTTCATATGGTTTATAATTTGTGGTGCTAGAGGAAGTATCAAGGCATTTGTTATGGTTACACAAGAGAAATGTAACCAAACCTTTAATGATTTCTTGTCATGACAAGGCAGCAGGTACTATGCTTGAATCTTGACTTCTCAGTGCTCTCCCATCTGAACTGTTTTTTCTTCCACTATCTGGCAGCCTTTCTTTAGTGCCGGAAAGATGTCATGGAAAATTACACTATCATTTATTTTGGTAACATAACAAGAGTTTGATGTTCTTAACCACGTGTTAGAAATATCTTAACTGTTTAGTCGTAGATAGGTGCCAAGTTTACCGGTTTAACTCTGCCAAAATGCTTAAATTAAGATATTATCAGTGATGCCATAAAAATACATTTTACAGTTTGGACCTGTAAATTGAATCATAAACTTTTTTTTTTCTCACGGTCCAAATGTAGGAGTTGATTTATGCTCAAAGTGAACTTGGACTTGTGTTGAACATATATGCAGTAAAATCTCAATTATCTGTCGAGTCAGGACAGAGGCCGTGATGGATAAGAGAAAAAATGATATACAGTATATTAGTTTAGTGAATAGTTATATCTATTTACAAAAATAAAACTATATTAACAAAATATATTGTAGTGTTAACAAACTTAATTAATTTATATATTGTAGCGACCAGTGTAATAAGAATATACTACTCAGAGGTATTAGAGTTTTCTACATTTTACTCGGAGTCTTTGTTCCTTAACAAACGGTGCCCTGTCTTATACTCCGTTATTTGGGTTACAGAGCACATCTCCAAAGCAATAAAAGAAAGCTTTCCCTACCAATAATTATCTCCTGAAGCTCACGTTCTGTCTTTTTCTATACCACAAACTCTCCTGCTTATTGTCTCCTGACTCCCTACTCAAAACTTCTTTCTGCCACATCTTCTTTTTTCTCATAACTTCTCCTATCATCATCTCCTAAGCAGTGTGTCCGCTCCTCACAGAACAGACGCTCTTTACCAGTCCTATCACTTACACAGCATTCTGTCCTTTCTGCTCCTGTACAGTGCATCACAAGCTGTGTGCACATCACAAAACATAACAGATTTCAAAAAGAAAATACAATGCAGAAGAACATTAATATTAATACAGAATTACTTTACCGGCAGTGGTTTCCTTTTTTGACACGTTTGTCAATTTTGTTGGCATCATGCTTTATATCGTTCACCGTTGTTCTTCCTACTCCGTAAATTGAAGCAATACTTAAAGCGCTTTTGCTGTTTTGTAAACATTTAATAATTTCGGTATTTTTGACAATTCCAACACTACACTCATAAGTTTATGAGTTTAATTATAACAAAAGACAAAAGGTATGTAACTGACACTGTGATTTAAAAATGCGGCATGACACGTGGTGCTGGTGAAAAACACTACGTACTAGCAAAAGGGAGAGTTGTTCCAATGTGCATATCTCGCAGTATATCGTGCGGCAGTAGTAATAAGTAGACACTGGCATGCATAGTGTTATTTTGCCCTGTGGTTAATGGAAACTGATGGTTAATTGAGAGACAGATAATCAAGGTTTTACCATATATATTATTTTTTTGTGGTTTTACCAGTGTCACTGTAGTTTTTTTTTTCCAAAGATGCTATATTTTAGATTAGAAAAACCTTATTAATCTCAAGAGGAAATGTAGATGCATACAGTAGCAAAAACATAGATACAGATTCACAGGGCAATAATACAATAAATCAGTATATAGATAAGTAAATGTATATTATACACAGTTTGCAAGTTAAATTCAAAGAGTATAAATATTTAGTTTGGGACATCAGGAGAAAGCATTGAATTGCCTGATAGGAGTGGGCAGAAAAGACCACCAGAGGTGCTTCTTAGCACACAGTGGTGAAATGAGCCTGTGGCTAAAAGTGCTCTCAGAGAGCACCTCCTGGAAGGAATGGAGGGAATTTGCCATGATAATGCCCAATTTGGTCACCATCCTCTCTTTTCCACAACAGCTTCCAATGTGTCTAGGGGTAGCGCTGTGATGGAGTAGGATTTCCTGATTTGTTTGTTCAGGCACTGTGCATCTTTTGAGCTTAAGCTGTTTCCTTAGGAGACCATGGCACAGAACAATACTGTGGCTACTATGGACTAACATTTCTAGCAGCTTTGTGCACACATTAAAATATCTGATTTTAATCTTTTAAAAAATTGTTGATATCTCACTTTAATTGTATTTTGTCTTTATTGTAAGAATATATTTGCTTAATAGGATTGCATTCTTTCTTTTCTTTTAATTTTTTTTTTTTCATTTTCTCATCTAGCATTCAACATAATATGTAAATGTTCACTTTTTCTCTGTTTAGCCCCAGTGGCCAAAGGCTGTTTGTGTCTTGAAATACTCCCCTATGCCGCAGAGTAATAAAGAAAACACTGTGTTTAACCTGCTCTGCAAGTACATTAATGGAATAAGGTTTGCATTGGAGCTGCATTCCTTACTCAAAAATCATTCTGATCATTGCCAAGGAGATGATGATGATACTAACCAGTCAGTGTCATCAATTGAAGATGACTTTGTCACAGCATTTGAGCACTTGGAAGAAGAAGAAGACATTAGCTCCGACAATGGTAAGGTTTAATTAATTAACTATACAAAAATGTTGAGGGTTCTTTAAACGTTTACATTTTTCATATGTGCCTTTCACAAAAATAGTTACAACGGCTAGATGTCAATCTCTAGGTAAAAGTTAACCATCTGTGGGTTTTCTGTGCTCGGGCAGTCGGTGCAGATTTGAAAATAAAAAAAATTAAATTGGGAGAAAAGGCACCCATAGAGCAAATTATATAACAAATACGTAGATTACTCCAGTGGCAAAAAACATTCAGATATCAAGTGTCAAAATAAATGCAAAGCTATATTTTAGTATAGTTGAGCATAATCTGAATTACCCACAGTATGGCATACAGTTATTAAGTTCAGCATCATTAAGTCTTTGCTACTGAATTTTAAGTACAGTATGATTAGCATAGCTAACATCTGTGAAGTTTTTTTATATAAAACTCAGCATAATTGTTAGTATTTAACATATGTAAGTAAAATTTAAATTGTAAAATAGATTGTTTAAAGTTAACGATAAAGTCTTATGTGTGCAACAGTGAAGTTATTCTAACGGGACAAAAACTAATGCCAGTGCACGGATATTATATTACTGAGTTTAAATGTATTAACTTGTTCCATTTTTGTTTATATCTTTAGCTACGATTTACAACAGCCAATCTATGCTGCGTGACGTCGGCTCACAGACAATGTCATCTCAGTGCACTGATACATCCGGTTCAAAGATCATCATGAGCTCTTGCCAAAGGAAGTTATCTAAATTTGGTACTTTGTTTCCAGATGCATCTTCTTCTATGAAGGATTCAATTAAAACAACAGATGAATGTACAGGGAGTCCACAAACCTACAGAACCTATAGCCCCCAGAAAATTCTAAATGACTTTAAGCAGAGAAGTATTACCTCCATTTCCTTGACTGAGTCAGATGAATCTGAATGTTCAAGCCCTAGTCCAATTATCTTTTTAGATGAAGAAGGATACCAGAGAAGCCTAGAAGCTAAAATTGAAATCCCAAAGTTACCAGTCCTTAAAGATGGAGTTGAGGACTCTGATTCAGAACTGAGTGAATTTTTTGATAGCTTTGATCAGTTTGATGAATTGGATCATCTTTCAGAAAAAAATCCAAAACCCCTGGTAGAAAAGACCACCTGCAGTCAAACACAGAAAAGAAAAATGGCTACTCAGGGCTGTTGTGCTACTGCTGCAATGAATCCCCATAGATTTGATCATTCCATTCTTCCTGCAAATGTCAAAAAACCCACACCTCTAAAACCAGACTCACCCTACAGTATAATATCTGATGGACCAGATTCACCTTGGCGAGTTAAGAATTCAGGAGAAGACCCAGGAGCATTGTTCAGTCCAATTCGTTCTTCTGCTTTCAGTCCTCTGAGCAATTGTAGTGCTGCTGATTCTTTCTGTAAAACAAATGAAGAATATTCAGAAATAAAGAAGCCTCAAGAGCTCTGTGCACTTTATAAAACATACTCTGATTATGCAAGTAGCATTTCTCATGACATTATGAGTTCAGTTTTTGGGTATAATTCCTCAGCAGACATGAACGTGAATAAAAACTTAAGTTGCGTTTGTCACATGAAATTTAAAAATAATGATGGACATTTTATGAAACTAGCTGATTTTCAGCCAACAGATAGTATTACAAAACTAAAATATACATCACAAACATTTAAAGATGGAATTCAAAGGTTTGCTACTGACCTAGTTGAGAAAAGCATTGGAAGTGCCTTTAAAGATTTACAGAAAGGTGTCTCATCTTGTACGAGTAAGCTTTGTCATCTTGCTGCAAGACTTACTACTTCAGTATTTCAAATGGCCTTTCACGAGATTGGAATGAGACATGCTTATGTACTGAAAGAACGGGCTATAAATGGCTTAGCAAGTTTTCTTGTAGGAGAAGCTTTATCAGGAGCTCTCAAAGAATTTTGCTTTGTTAAGAAACAGATCTTCAACAACACAGTTGCCCGGTTTGCTGCAGATTTAGCAGAAGAATTGGTTTTTGAGGGAATCATGGAAGTATGTCAGTTTTCACACCCACCCACACCCTCTTCTCCAAAACACTGGTCTTTGGAGGAAGAGGAGAAAGTAGTCTTGTCTTATGCCAATGACTTATCTGAGTCTGTACTCCAAGAGGCATTTATTGAGCTGTCTCAAGCAGATGTCACATTTACAACTCAAGCTGCCATCAGTGTTTCTTTAGATAATATTCGATATGTTAGAGCAGAAAGTGCAGCACAAGCCACAAACACCTGTAATACATCATCAAATCATTTTGGATTACAGCCCACATCAGATCACTTTCAGACATCTGTTCATCTTGGATTACTTTGTGCATCGGGTGTTGCAAGTTGTGCTCCTCTACCTATTGCTGGAAAAATAATTTCTGACACCAAGGCTTTAAGTGAAATTGGATCAGCTAAATCATATAGTTGCTATTCTGAAGTCCGAGAGAAAGCAAATGAAGCTCTTAAGAACAAAAGTAACACTGCCTTTCAAGAACATAGGTCGCTGGTGGGAAATGGCTGCCACATTCAAGGGACTGATTCATTTTTTCCAAGTGCCACATATACATTTGAACATAATATAGATTTGAGCAACAAAAAAGATAAAGTGGAGCACAAATCTTCTGAAACAACATCCGGAAGAGGGAACTGCTCAGGAGCTATGGTAGACTTAGTAGTTAATGAAGCATTTGAATTAGTGGCTTCTTCCAAAGTAAAGAAAACTATGGAAGAATGTTCTGAATATGTGGGCAAGAAAATAATTGATAAAATGCCTTCCGTCAAACAGTTAACATCTCAAACTCCATATCCAGAGAATTTAACACAACCAGTATTCAAACATACTCATGAGAAAGTCAAACCGACAGTTTCCAATCCCTACCTTGACCAGATTGCACTGTCAGTGACTGAACAGGATGTAGCATTTCCAATGGAGGTGAAAACTTTTAAGTGTATAAAATCACTAGGCCATTGCAATACTAGCATCTCATGCAATCCAGTTTGCCCTGGACAAAACAAAGATTACACAGATGATGTGTCCAATTGCATATTACTGCATGGTAATAATGAAATCAGAAGGTCTGACCGAAAAATGTTAAGTTTCAGGAGTGCTGGTCTACCAACCTGTCTAAAAGAATCACAGAACAGAGAGCGCAGAAATGAGGACACTCAGGGAATCCAAGACTTAAGAAATACATTAGAAATTCCAGGTTGTGAGGCATCCGTGCCATCTCCAAGTAACTACTCTAATATGAAGGTACTGTATGGTATGGATTGTATCGAAAGGAACTTCACAGGATCTCCAGGCACTCCTCCATCAACTCCTCAGCAGCCTCAGCACATATGCCAGAATAAAAAGATTAAACAGTTTTCAAAGCAACTGAAAGGAAAGTTAGCCAAAGAGTTTTCTCCTGCTCCACCTCCATCAACACCACACAGTCAGTCAGATGTTTGTGGACCAGAAATTAGCCCTGAAACTGAGAAGACAGATTTTATGTTACGACTGATGCGATCGCTTTCTGATGAGCTAGAAGGTAGTGAAGATGAGGAAGATGAAGAAAATCAATCTGTTATTCATGTGGTGAAGCCTGGTAAAGATCATATGACTACTATGGAGTCAGATGTTGATAAAGGTGATGTGTCCTATGCAGACCATTTAGCTTGTCACATAGTTTCTATGGCAACTGGAATGTCTACTCTCTGCAAAGATGAAAGAAACATTGATGAAAGCAGAGCCAGATCTTTATGTAATCCATTTGTGGGGCAGTTCCCTGAGCATTCCTTAAATTCATTGTGGACATATGCTGGTGAAATTGCAGGAGAAGTAATTAGTGATGTGAAGAAAATGATAACCTTAAATCAATGTAGACGTAAACCTTTAAAAAGACATGACGATATTCTGTCATACTGTTCTCAGCAAGACAGTAAAAAGAAAAAACATGAAAGAATATACTGCTTGGCTGAAAGAACCTCTAATGAGGTCTTGTCATCAGTACTTGGCTTTTCTAGTTCTAGTGACAGGAGTGACTTTGTATCCAAATGTCCAAGTTATGAAAGTGTGTCTGATGAGTATGCTGGGCATGTCATTAAGATGTTGAAGCGAGAAGATGAGAACAGTGAACTAGTGTTGGATCAGTATGCTAGTAAACTTGCTTATAGATCCGTCAAGTCTGGTTTAGCTCAAGCTGCAAGAAAAATTAAACAGAGATGTAACTTGAGGTTATATTCAACGAGAAGGCCACCATTCGAAAGTAGAAATGAATTAAGATTTCTTACAGTTGAACATAACCAAAGCATGAAGATAAATGGAAAAGTAAACAGTGACCAGGATTCCCATCTTTGCACATGTCGTCCTACTGAGGAAATGAGCCCAACAGAACATATGAAATTACTTGCATATGCAGAGTCTTTGGCATACAGTATTACGTATGATGTTACAAGAAAATTGCGATCATCCTCACTAAGATTACCAAAGTCTCTTACAGATTCTTGCCTGTATAAAAAGTCTAAATTAGAAGGTATAGCAGAAAACTTTATTAAAACAAATTTTTCTTGCTCACTTTTACCTTACAAGCCAAAAAACAAACAGTATCACAGTACGGGGAGTTTAAATGATTGCCATTATAGTGATAGTGTTATTCAAGTTATTGAGCATTATGCTAGGAAAATAGTGGATGATACATTAGAAATGACTATTTCTACTGAAGACAGAAGGAAAACGGATACTCAAACAGATGCTAAAAGTGTATCTGAAGCTTCTTTAAAGACTGCTTTAGTTCACAATACCTGTGGATATTGTACTTACAAAGAGCATCCATTCTATTTTGGGACCAATAGCAACCATAGGGCAGCACAAGTAGTGCAACAGGTTTCAAATGAGAACAAGCAAGATTGTGACCAAAAATCTGAACCCTGCTGCAGTAAAACAAATGGATGTGGGTATGGTATTCCTAAAATTCATATTGACCTGGAACAAAAGTCTCTTTTTGCTGAGCAAATAGTATCATCTGCTATTGAGAAAGCTAAAAGAGAAATTAGTAGCACTAGTCTCAATGCAGACAGTGGAATTGGACATGATGGTACAAGCTTTGCTGAGAGTATCACCACAGAGATAATGACTTCTGCAATGCTGAACGCCTGCCAAACAATTCATATTAGGTAAAGCCATCTAATTATTTATGGTATATTATACTCTTTGTTTTGGTGTGAATAGATTTGCATGTTTTGAATAGTGACATATGAAAGATTTGAAATTAATTGCATAACTTTCACAGTTTATCTTTACATAGTTTACTGTTTGTATGCTATATTTGTTTTAAGAAAAGACTACACTTGTCCTAATATTAGATTTGGGACATTTGTGCAGTGCAGTTGAGATCTGCCTGTCATGGGCACAGTATAATTCATCCTCAATAAATACTTACCTAAGTTTTCTTTATGCCTAAAAAATTTCCTGAAAATATCCTGAAGACAAACGATATTGTGATATACATGCTTCTCCAGGGATAAACTTTGCATTTTTCATGCACCAATCAATTCATCTAACCAACAAATAGTCTGTTGTGTTCCTTACTCTACTAGATTCATGTTTCACCAGCTAGTTTTCCTATTTCTTAAACTTTGTAATTCTCATTGTTGTACTTCAATACTAAGAGTGTGTTGGAGCAGAAATTTAAGATCTAAAGCCAAACTCTTTTAGTCTCTTGTTATGACACATTAGAGGGATGTTGACTACCGTATTTACGCATGTACAACTCGCACATTTTTTCCCGAAAATTAGCATTAGAAAATCAGATGCACGTCATACACGAGGAAACTGCACGTCATACACGAGGAAACTGCTTGGGCTCGCTTTCTTGCTTGCGCTCTCTTCCTCTCTCTCGCTTGCTTGCTCGTGCTCGCTCTCTTGCTCGCACATTTGCACTCTCTCTCTTGCTCACACACTCGCGCTCTCTCTCTCTTGCTCATGCACTCGCGCTCTCTCTCTTACTCGCGCACTTGCGCTCTCTCGCTCTCTTGCTCACGCACTCGCGCTCTCTCTCTCTCTTGCTCATGCACTCACGCTCTCTTTCTCTCTTGCTCGGGCACTCGCGCGCGCTCTCTCTCTCTTGCTTGCGCACTCGCGCTCTCTCTCTCTCTTGCTTGCACACTCGTGCTGTCTCTGTCTCTTGCTCGCGCACTCGCGCTCTCTCTCTCTCTCGCTCTTGCTCGGGCACTCGCGCTCTCTCTTTCTTACTTGCGCACTCGCGCTCTCTCTCTCTTGCATGCACTCTCGCTTGCTTGCTCGCGCAGTTGCACTCTCGCTCGCTTGCTTGTGCACTTGCTCTCTCTCTCTCGCTCATGGACTCGCGCTCTCCCTCTAAACGCTTCCTATACAACCACAATGCGCGTTGTACATGGGGGAAAAACGATTTTCGTAATTTTCTTTGTAAAAATTACGGTGCGCGTCTTACACGACGGCGCGTGGTTCACGAGTAAATACAGTATATGCCAGTCCCAAGATTGAGTCAATTAAATTGATAAAGAAAAGAAGAATGTTTTCATGATCATGAAACAAATAGCAAAAGAAAGACAGGATTTACTGTTGTAGGTTTCAATTATTTGTAAAATGGTGAAGGGAACATTGTAATGGATAACATTGGGATTTAGAATTCCTGGATGAAAGACATGACAAATTTAAAAAATGAAGAGAACACAACCAAGCTGTAAGTTTTCAAATAAGCAAGTTGCAAAAGTACTGAAAGGAAGAACATACCTGTAGGTAAAGCAGCAGGCCCAACTAGAGTGCTGTGTGTTAATCTGCCTGCCAGGCATTACCAAGTAAAATGTCTTAAGAACAGTGTACAAATGACTAACATTTGCTAAAGTAAAAGCACTTACCTGTTTCGTCGATGTGTGGGGTAGGTGCTCATCCACTTTAGGCCTGATGGATGCTGTGCGTGCCCAGCCAAAAAGTTGAGCATCTCCATAGCTGACTGCTGTTAATGAAGTAAGCAGTATGAATCATTTAGTTTAGTTAATTTCAGGCATGCATGCATTAGTTTACAAGAAATGGATCTCCAGATAAAATTCCCAGATAGAATCCTGAGGCAAAGTTCTAAAAAGTAACTTACCTCAGTAACTCCAGAGAAGGCATCAGTTTGTCTGGTGGGGCATGTAGAGGGCGAACTTGTGCTTGTTCATGAGGCTACTATGTTATGTATTACAGGCCTTACAGGAGTTGAGTGTAGCATGTGCACAGAACGCACCTGTGTCAACCGCTATAGGTAGAATGAATAGTATGGGTTGGCTGAAGGTTTCGATCTCAGTTATAAAAGGCACTTCCTACCTATAGGGATTGTGACTTTTGACTCTGTCATGGGGACAGTGAATTTGGCATAGCAGTTTCTAACAGTATACCAAGCATAGTTGCTTGTGCCTTGTTTGTATATATACTGCTCAAAAAATTAAAGGAACACTTTTTAATCAGAGTATAGCATCAAGTCAGTGAAACTTATGGGGTATTGATCTGATCAGTTAAGTAGCAGAGGTGGGGTGTTAATCAGTTTCAGCTGCTTTGGTGTTAATGAAATTAACAACAAGTATACTAGAGGGGCAACAATGAGATGACCCCAAAACAGGAATAGTTTAACAGGTGGAGACCACTGACACTGACTGTTTTTTCACTAGTTTTGCATTTGGCTACATTCATTGTCACTACTGGTAGCTGTAAACACTTTTTTTAATGAGTTTTAAGCACAGGGAAAAAAATGACCATTTGAAAAATCCCTAATTTATACATAAACAACCAAGAAAACTAACTTTGCATGAGTCGAGTTCTGGCATTAAGGAAGTGAGGAGGAACTGGGTGGAGAGGAGATTACAGTTTTGAGGTAAAGTCTGTGAAGATGCGGGTTCACTGCATGCTCCCATCTTGCTTCCGGGAGCCCTTAAACCCGTCACCGTTGGTAATGTTACTGATGAGCGTGACAGTGAGGCACTACAATGGAGCAATCGGATGGTGCAAAAAGGGCCAAGTGCTTTTATTAAAATCAACAAAACAACAATCAAAAACAAAGCCTAAGTTAAAGTGCAGTGCTTTCAGAATCCTTCAATAAATAAATGATCCCATAAAGACAGAAGTGAAGTGGAGGTTAAAATCCATAGAAAAAAGTCTTCATTAATACAACAAGATTAAAACAATGCTCGAAGCAGTCTCTTGAAAAACAAGCCCGGTGCATTCTTTAACTGCCTTCTTGGCCTTACTGCCTTCTCGCTCTCTCTCTCTCTCTCTCTCTCTCTCTCGCTTGCTTGCTCTCTCGCGCTCTGTGTCTCTCGCTCTCTCACACTCTCTCTTTTGCTCGCTGCACAGGGAATGCACAGGGAGAGACTGAACACGTGCAGAACTCATTGGCGTGTACGAACCGGAAGGAAAACTGGCTTGTTCGTCACCTGAGTGTGTGGTCATGAGCAGATGCAAAAGTTTGGCAAACTTATTGGTCGTAACCTGATTTGTACATGGTCCGAGATGTTCGTGACCCGAGGTTCCACTGTACACTGCTTTTTCTGCTTGTAAATATTTTTGGGATTCATTGGAAGGACTTAGTTTTGTGTAGTTTGTTCCTGATCGTATTTTTAATTAGGAAGACTACAGTTTTTGTGCATATACATTTTTGTCTTTGATTATTTTCATTTTGGGACTGCCAAATTTATTTTTAGATTAAACCCACTATTGTTTTTGTAAATACCATCTTTTTGTTTCTATGTCTCCATGTCTTACCTGTCTCAAGTCTGATCCTGGTCGGTCCTGAACTACAAACTGCCCAATGTGTAGTCTTGTGACATCCTTCCCACTACTCAGGGAGTCACTTGGTGTTATAAATGTTGAAGGCAGTGGAATGTCCTGGAGTTGAATTTTTGACACGCCTGCATAGCAGAATTGTGTGTGAATACTGGAATCTAGAATATTAAAGATTAAAAAAGAAGTGAGATAATTCCAGTTTACAAAGGAAAAGGTAATCCTTTGAAGTGTGCATTATACTGTATTTCATGATCAAACTTTTGCAGCAGGCATAAAATGTGGTTGGGCTATAGAAAAAATAATTGGTTTGGTTTCATGCCTGGGAAGGGAAAAACAGATGTGAACTTCAAGCCAAGGTAGGAAAATGGAAAGAAGCTGCATTGTTTATTTGTAAATCAAGAGCATTAGACATTGTGTCATGAGAGATGGTGAGACAATGTTGAGAAATTTAGTTATGGACAAATGGTGAGTGCCTGTGGTGAGGTCAGTGTATGATGTAACATGAACAGTGGTTGGGACAACATATGGGGTTAAGTAAAGGTGAATGTAAGGTTTCAAAGATGACCATTAAGAGTCCTTTGCTTTTCAAAATTTTGAGGAAAGTTGGGACCAAAAAATTGCATAAACGATTGCCACAAGAGCTCTTGTATGCTGATGAAAAAGTCATGTACAGTTAAGGGAGAACATACTGAAATGGAAAGCTAGTTTGAAAGCGAATGGTCTTGATGTAAATGCAGGTGACAGGTGATGGATGGAGGTGAAAGGGAATGAGGCATGAACATATCATGTGTGCAGTAGAGGCACTGGGGGACACTCAGCCCAGTGTGCACAGTTTGTCAGAAGAGTGGTCGCATAAAAGATGTAAGGGTCTGCAGGTGGCAAGTGTGACATTTGTTTTTAGAAAGTGTTGGATGGGGTGGAGAGTGCTGGTGTAAGTGTAAATGTAGATATTGCAAGTGGTGTTATTTTGGAGGGAGTAGGGAATTTCTATTACTTAGGTGACATGTTGACTGCTAATGGAGGTGCAGGCACAGCGTTATCATTATTCAGGAATGCATGCATTAGTTACAAGAAAGGAATTAGAGGTGTGAAAGGGGTGAGGGTGAAACCCAATTCTTGTTAAACCATGATGATAATGATGATCTTTCCACAAACCAGTTTGTAACATATCCATGCATTTGGATACTCTTCTGATTTTTAATTTGGAGCAAGTGTAAATGGGTTAGAATGTTTGTCAGGGACTGGACAAGCAAGGATAGGGAAAGAGGGATAAAGATTATACAGTACTGCACCCACAGAGAAACATGCAAGTCATTCAGGTTAAAGGAAGTAACGACACCCCAAGAAAAGAAAACAACACATCATTCCAAAAGATCTGTCATACTTTGTCACAAACCAAAACAAAGAGATTATGGTGATCTTAAGGAGGAACCTGCAACTGTCCCTTTGGAAACAGATATGTGTATCTATCTGCAGTAATCTAATTTTCATCGAACAAGCAAAAATAATAGAAAAATAAAGATGCATAGCAGCACATAATACACAAACAAAAATAAAGAATGATTTTCAGAAAAGTGCAAAATGTCAATTAGAAGCAACTGGCTATACGGTATGATCAGAAAAGCTGACACCCCTCCATTTCAGTATCATTTAATAGTGAACAATGCACACATAGGAGCTTGCTTCCAGCAATATGCTCAAACACAATAATAAGTCTTTTGGAATTGGGGAAATTAGAGTATTAGTCTTTATTGAAAAGGATAAAAAATATTAATGTAACTCTAAAAATGGCCCCAATTATCTGTGATCTCTGACACAGAAATTGTTAAGTTTTACTGTAATGCTTGTTTGTTGTTAATTTGCTTTTACCATGAACAATTTCATAATACCTTATATTTTATCCTACACAGGAATTTTTAGGCAAGACATGACTGTTTTTGAGTATTAAAATAAATCAAGTTGTTTCTACATTCCTTATTGAAGGTAATTTGGATCTTGACTAGAGATGAGCAAAATAGGCTTTCGCAAAACTGTCACTTAAGTTCTTTTCGCAAATGATTACACAATTGCAATATTCATTGAAAACATATTTTTGGGTTAAACGTTTGTGGGGTTAAAAAAAAGAAATATCTTATTTTCAAAACCTTATTCACACTTTTACGTTTACCTGGTTTTTTTTTTCTGCAGCTGCATAATGCACACCAGTGAAATCAATTCTATGCATGAGTCTTGTTCATATCATACCAAAATAGTGCAGTGCTTTTTTTTAACGATGTAAAGTGCTGCATATTTTCCACACTGAGACATCAGAACGCACCATTGTGCACATCAATGTGTTTTCTCTTTTGGAAAACTCACTACATGAGAAGCCGCTTTCCTGACCGTTGTCTAGAGCTGCCCATTCCTGTTTATTGATGCTGTAGATGATGGCTTGAATGCTGTAAGCCTTGGGATCTTCAAGTTTCATTCCTGTCTGTCTTACATTTTTAGGACTGTAAACACCTTTCTTCTTCTGTCTGACATAACTTTCAATGGAATTAAAATGCCATTTGTTTTGGTGATTTTTTTTTTTTTTTTTTTTTTTTGGAAAGTGAAACACACAGTTTCATAGTAATCGTTTCGCTTTTCACTCATCTTGACTTACATTTGTAAACTGATGGGCAAACACTAATATATGATGAATTATTTTTCATAATGAATTGTATACAAAACAAAATTACGGTAAGTAAACAACAGTGATGCCAACTTTAATATGATAGCTGTCATTTTTTTAAACTATGCTAATTCTTTTCCAAGTTCAAGGGCAAAAAGATCCTTTAGAAATAGCAAGACCACATGATAGGAGTCCATTCCGAGTGGAATTACATTTGATTTACATATAGCAGGGCCAGTGTTTATAGTACCTTTCACAGAAGATACACTTCTGTTTTATTGTGTTTTACCAAGGGAAAAATAATGATGTTTTATTCTTCAATGATATTTAAATGCTGAAATTACATTTTACATTTATGAATAAACTAATATTTATTTTCAGTCTTGCCTATTTTGAAAAATACTACAAATCACTGTGCAGGAAGTGCAATTCCACCAACTTTTATTGCCATGTATAGTTATATACAGTATATGCATCAAGTTTAATATAAAATTACCATTTTAGGTATGTTGAAATGAATTAAACTGGAATAAAATGCTTTACATTTATACTGCTCTGAGTAATTCAGCTATTAAGTTCAGTTGTATATTAAATCCAATAATTCATACAATAATCATGTTCAAAGCCCCATCAGATGTTGTCCACTGCAGTGCTCGTAGACTCACAGTGCCCATTATTTCTTGTTCTTTACATTGCTCATTTATTTAGTGCTCTATCCTTCAAATGATTGCTCACTGTGGCCATGTAAATTTACATGATGGCATGTCAGCTTATACTGTGAGTGTCTGATCCCCCTAATGCAACTTTTCAGCAATGTTGCAATATTTATCATTTTCTATCCATTTTCCTAACTTGCTTTTCCTGGGCTGGGCCACGGGGCAGCTGGAGCCTAACCTTGCGTTGCTATGTTTTACCTAAACTTGGCAGTGAGATTTGGGCACTGGACAACGAAAGTGGTGGTGTGCTGGTGCTTATTTGGTCTTGCAGAAGGTGCATTAAGGGGACCTCCCCACCTGTAAATTCAAGAGGAGACCCACATTCCATATCATATACTATTGCGCTCTGACCTCCCAGGAAGAATCTCCACCCGGTTATGTAAAAGTAATAATGAATTGGGAGAAGGAACAAGATGCTGACTAAACAGAGTATTGCCAGTTCCATGTTTAGCACTGCCTTTGGGCAAATAAGAATGTAATTGTACTGTGTACACAGGATAAAAAATCTGAAATAAATTGATTACAATAAGTACCATGCAGTGCCTTAAATGTTTTTTAAAAAGCCAGTGCTATTGTCTTCCTGCATGCACATCATACATTGGCATGTCATTTGCACACATGATAAGAAATGGCGAAATATGTGCTATAGCCAAGCAACAGGGAAACACAGCAAGTGTGATTTTTCTATAACACGTGCAGAGTTGTCTTTTTTGTTAATAAGATGGTAACTGAGGACCCATAAATCTAACATAACTGCAGCTGGGGACAAAAGTAGTTTTTATAAGTGTTAATTGTGCCTGCAGAAATCAGATTTAAAATGTGTCAAATTTGTAACCTTAATGTAAAAAAGTCTGAATTAGTGTAAGCTACTCTAATTCAGAGTGTTCGTAATGATTTACTTCATGAGGTAGAAGTACATAATAAACACGAATAGTGTGTCAGATATTTGAAAAATTAAAAGTATGCTTTAATTTAATGTGTAAACTCTAAATATTCATAGTTTTAATATTGTCATTTAATATCACGTGACATTTTAATGTCTTTTTTGCATATGGTTGATAATTTTCATTTTTAATGTTCACGCAGCAGCTCTTACAGGGCTTGGAGCACTGGATAAAAATCATATATTAAAATATTATTTGTGATTAGCAACCTAGTAATAGCATAAAATGACACTCCACATGCCTATATTACAGGGGTTGGTTAGTGTGGCATGCATATCTTTAAGTCCTTCTGATCATTTTGCTGAAGACACCAATTGATTTACTCTTTATCCTAAGGAAATCATTTCCTACATAAAATATATTCGAAAAATTTGTTTGTTTTTCTTTTTTTTAATTGGTCTGAAGGGCCAAAAATAGTGGGCAGCCCCAAAAAGCTCAATGTCTTACACAAGTAGACATCAAGACGAGTTAAATGGTATGTCATATATGGGGTTTCCTTATACAGGTGAGTCAGGAGGCATAAGACAAAAAAAAAATGATTTTAATAAGTAATAAGTATTTTTATGAAGTGTATAATTCTTATGAACACAAAAAATATAGATTTTTTGTTTTAAAAATATGGCTTTCTCTTTGTAGTCCCTTACATCATGGTAAGTTTAAAAAGTGATAATTGGAATGGTAACCATTTGCAATTCCAACTAATAGCAGTAAGCTCAGTTAGGTTTTTCATTTTTTTAAAGAGTTTCCATAAAAGGTTTTGTGAGAAAGACAAAAGTGATTTACATATGGTATCATGCTTAAAGACAAAGTAAATAGAACTTCTTATTTTAATCTTGTTAGCCACCCAGCATGATATAGTTGTAAGGTACCCCTTACAGGCAGAAAAATATCATATAGTTCTTCAGTCAGATGAGACAACTTACAAGTTGTATTGAATGATCTTTTAATTTATTATATTGATTAAGGATATGGACAGTGTTCAAATATTATCCTTCTTACAACGTTTAACATTTTTTTTTTCTCTTTTGATAACTGTTAAGTGAAGCCTGTCATGTCTATCTTTAAGAAGCACTGGCACAGTAGATGGTAATCTGTAAAGCTGTAACAGTGCTAAGGGATTATAGCAGATGCACATTAACCATAAGTAATGTTACAGAGAAGAAGGCATCCTGTGTGATTAATATGTGGCTTTGTGCAACACCTTAAAAAATAAACACTTATTGCTTAAGTTATTCAACGAAAATATGTCTTTCATACTGTTGAAATTTTCTGCTTGTATGATTGTGTCTGAGTATTTTACATTGGATTTGTGCTGTTGACCACACTCCAATTTTTTTTTCTTTTTTATACTGAATGTGAGCTGAGAATCTGTCTGGTTCGAAAGTTAAAAAGAAACTTCATTTTCATTGCTTTTAAAATATTTTGACACATTCCATGTTGCAGGGGTACTGTGAGTGTGTTTTGTTGATCAGTAAGACAGAATGTAATTTCATAAGCCTTAAAATGTATTTTTACATAGCAGTATGTGGGAAGTGTGGGAGGTAGGGTGTAAAGATTTGCATAAGACATGGTTTTTATCAACCACTTAGATCAAAGAATAACCATGGTGGTGACCTATTTATGTTGACAGAAACCTTTGAATTGAATTTCCTTATTACAGACTGAACACATTTCTCCACTAAATGCCACAAAAAGGGCATGATATTAAAAGGATAGCAAAAAGAATGAAATGTAATATTTCAGTTAAAGAACTGTGCCTGGTTTTGTGTGTTAATATGTATACCTAATTTACATACAGCTAAATGAATTTAAATCAGTCTTAAAATGAAGTATTGTACATGACAGTTTTTGTGTTAATTTGTGTTTAGTGCTCCTGGGAAAGAGGGTCTACCTGTTTCAGAGTCCAGTGTGAGCCATCAGCCCAGTCTGAGTGTTGGGGATGACAGTACTGGTAGCTGGTCCAACTTGAGCTTTGAAGATGAACACGCAGATGAAAGCAGTAGTTTTCTACACATGAGTGACAGGTAAATGAGCAATAGTTGTGTTACACTGAAAATAAATATATATACCACACAAGCATGTGTATGAAAACACTACCATATTGTAGATGACTTTAACCCACTCTCCAACCTCTGATGCAACAAAAATCTGTCCCTCTCCAAGCTAAAGGATGTTATATAATTTAATGTTTATATGATATTCTATTTAAGCTTTTTTGTGTTTATAGCAATATAATTTCCTGTTGGCCCAAAACATTTTGTTGCAATTTTTGTCTGGTTAACATCCTTTAACATGTTAAGGAAAATGTATTAGGCTAATGTCCTGTCTTAAATAATCCACAAATATGTAGACATAGCTAAAGCATAATTGATAAAAGCATGTTTTGTACTTGGTAAATAATGTAGAATGCAATACAAAGGTAAGTATGTTTTCTTTTATTTATTAATTTTTTTTCAGTTTCTTGTTTAGTTGTATGGTGGCGCTCAGTGTGTTTTGGCTGGTGGACTGCAATCGTGATCTTTTTCTTTATACTCTGCCATTATAAAGTTAAGCTTTGTCATTGGTTTATACCAGAGAAGAACTAAAGGGAGTTGTTTGATTCCGGCTTGCAGGAACCCTTGAATATGTGGGAAATATCAATCAGATCTAGATTCTTAACAAAAATGTCACACATTTAAGTTGAGTCTCTGTGGCCTCCATAAGATCAAATTTCAGTGTCAAAGTCCTGTACTGAAACAGTTTTTAATTAAAATATATCTATACTATTGTTGTGATATTATTATTTATTTATTTATTTTAATTTTATTTATTCTATTGTTATCATTCCATACAAATAGATCAATTTTTACAAAAAAAAATAGGATTGAAAACAAATCAACCCCCACCCCTGAGAAAGAGAACATAGCCAACGGACTGAAACTGAAAAATAGTAAATATGAATAAATTCATGGAGAAGAAAAAGAAATGTGGAGAGAATCTATTTCCTCAGTGCTTTAAGAGGTTATTCTAAAATATTATTGATTAGATTCTGCCAGGTTTTGAAAAAGTTCTGCACAGATCCTCTAAGTGAGAATTAGATTTTTTCCAATTTCAAATAATATAAAACACCAGTTACCCACTGACTTAAAAGAGGAGAGTTAGGATTCTTCCAGTTTAGCAAAATAAGTCTAAGTGCCAATAGTGTAGTGAAGGCAATCACAGTTTGTTTGTCCTTCTCTGCTTTAAGCCCATCTGGAAGTACACCAAACACAGCTGTTAATGGGTTAGGAGGGATTAAGGCACTTAAAATTTTTTCGTCCAGAATGATGTTAACTTGGTACAGGCCCAAAACATGTGACCCAGTGAGGCTGGAACTTGATTGCAGTATTCACAGGTAGGATCTTGGCCTGGAAACATTTTGGATAATTTTAAGCGAGACAGATGTGTTCGATATATAATTTTGAGTTGAATAATTGTATGTGGGAGATGGGGGAAAATCAGGCATGTTCTGTTTGACAAAGTTTCTGATTTGAAGATAGTGAAAGGAATGTGTTGCTGGAAAATTAAATTTGGAATGTAATTGTTCATAGGATGCAAAGATGTTGTCTATATAAAGATCTCTAAGCAATTCAATCCCAAATCTTTTCCAGATATTAAAAACTGCATATGTTTGCAAGGGTTGAAAAAGGTGGTTCTCATGCAGAGGTGCCACAGACAAAAGATTCTCCATCTTAAAATGCTTTCTACGTTGGTTCCATATTCTGAGTGAATGAAGCACAATTGAGGTATTAGTATATTGGCGATAACCTGCATTTATTGGGGCACAAAGCAGGGAATATAGAGAAGTACTGCAGGATTTTATTTCTATTGCAGACCAAGCCTGTGTATGTTCATCTATTTGTGTCCAGGTTTTTATAGCTTGTATGTTTGCTGCCCAGTAATAAAACTGAAAGTTAGGTAGAGCCATGCCACCTTCTGTCTTAGGTCTTTGTAGGGTCGCTCTTTGGATACGTAGATGTTTTAGGTTCCAAATAAATGAGGTTATGGTTGAATCTAATTGCTTAAAGAATGATTTATTGATGTATATTGGAATGTTTTGAAATAAAAAAAAGAAGCTTAAGAAGGATATTCATCTTAACAATGTTAATTCCTCCAGCTAGAGTGAGATGGAGGGTTGCCCATCTGTGCAAGTCTTGCTTAATTTTTTCCATACAGACAGCAAAATTTTGTTGATAAAGAGATTTATGTTTACTTGTGATATTTACCCCTAGGTATTTAAACTGATCTGCAATAATAAAAGGGAAGGTGTCCAATCTAATATTGTATGCTTGAGAATTCACTGGAAAGAGCACACTTTTATTCAAATTAATTCTGAAGCCAGAGATCTTTTGAAATTCTGTAAGTGCTGTTAAGACTGCAGGCACAGTATTTTGTGGGTCTGATATATACAAAACCATATCATCTGCATATAGAGAAATTTTCTGTTCCAGTCCATCTCTGATAATCCCCTTTATCTGATAAGCATTTCGACAGTGAACTGCAAGTGGTTCAATGGTGATTGCAAATAGCAGTGGTGACAAAGGGGCATCCTTGTCTGGTACCACGTTCTAGTTTAAAGTAGTCTGAACAAATGTTGTTAATACAAACTGAAGCTTCTGGATTGGTATACAGTAGTTTGATCCGTGCACAAATGTTCAGGCCAAACCCAGATTTCTCTAATGTAGTGAAAAAGTAGTTCAATTCAATCATATGAAATGCTTTTTCTGCATCCAACGATAATAATAACTCCGGGGTGTTTGACTTTGCAGGTGAGTATATTACATTAAACAGGCATCGGAGATTGGAAGCTAAGTGTTGGCCTTTAATAAATCCAGTTTGATCTTGTGATATTACCGAAGGCAGCACTTTCACCATCCTTCTAGCTGGGACTTTGGAGAGTATCTTAATATCATTATTCAGAAGTGAAATTGGCCTCTATGATGCACATTGTCCTTGTTTTGTTTAGGAAAGACGGTGATTAATGCTTGGCGAAGAGTTTGAGGTAGAATATGAATGTCTCTAGCTTTTGTAAATGTTGCTAATAACAGGGGAGCTAGCTGAGTGGAGAATTTCTTATAAAATTCGACAGAGTAGCCATCAGGGCCTGCTGCTGTCCCGCTCTGAAGTGACTTTATAGCATCTAGTAATTCTGATAGCACCAGAGGTTTATCCAATTCCTTTGCAATAAAAGTATCTATTTGTGGTATCTGTAATATATCTAGAAGTTCATTAGATTGTGTTTTGTCTTCTTTGAACTCAGTAGAATATTAGGATTTATAGTAGTCTCTAAATGTGTGCATAATATTTTTATGGTGAATGATTTTATCTCCGTTTGTGTTGGTGATTTCTGGGATTGTATTGCGAACTTCTTGCTTGTGGATTTGTTGAGCTAAGAGCTTATTAGCTTTCTTTCCGTGTTCATAGTAATGATGTCTTGATTTAAAAATGAGTTGTTCAGTTTCTTTGGTTGTTAAGAGGTTGAGCTCTAAATGCAGAGCCTGGCTTTTCCTATGAAGAGATTGACTTGGACACCTGGCATGTTCTTGATCTATTCTAGTAATTTCGCTGGTTAGCTCTGATTCCTTTTTGGTTTCTAATTTATTTCTGTGGGAAATATACAAAGTAATCTGTCGTCTTAAGAAGGTCAGAATTTTCCTGCAGAGACCTCTGAGGATGTATTTGTCTCTAGGAAGAAACTGATTTGTTTTGATATCCATTCTGTACAGTTCTCATCTGCTAATAGAAGTGGGTTAAGACGCCATCTGCAAGATGAGTATGTGAAGCATAATGATTTCAGCTCCAAGGTCAGAGGGGCATGGTCAGAAATGACAATAGCATTGTACTTGCAAAATTTAATCGCAGGTAAGAAATTATTATCTGTAAAGAAATAATCAATTCTTGAGTAACAATGATGCACTGGTGAGTAGAACGAATATGTTCTTGAGTTTGGGTTTAGAAACCTCCAGGGGTCTGATAAGTTGTGGTCAGTTAAAAACTGTGTAATTATCTTTGCAGTGTTAGATGTCATCCCCCTGTGACAGGAGACATATCTAAGAGTGGATTTAAAACACAATTAAAGTTCCCAGCCATTATAATTTTATGAGTGTTCCCATTGATAATAGATGCAAATACATTTTGCATGAATTCCCTATCATCAACATTGGGTGTATAAACATTTATCAGAATCACTTTACAGTTAAATAAGTTGCCCATGACAATCACATATCTCCCTTCAGGATCAGATACTACATCTAATGCTACAAATGAGACTGTTCTATGTATAAGAATTCCCACACCTCTAGTTTTCTTTGTAAAGCTGGAATGGAACATTTTGCCAGTCCAGTCTTTTTGCAGCCGGAACTGATGTTTGCTTAATAAGAGGGTCTCTTGTAAAAATACTATTTTAGTGTTTAGACCTGTTAGGTGAGAGAATACTTTCTCTTTAATTCATGATTCAGGCCTTTAACATTCCAGCTCACAAAGTTAACTGTCCCATCATGGAGACATTGATTCTGAATTTTTGATGTCATTTTGTAGTCTTAACTTGAAGTGAGACAGCTTTAACCTTAATTTCCAATTTTCCCACAAGTTATTGCCATGTTGCCTATTGTTACATTGGAAGTTATAATTATAAGGATTAAAAGGATAAATTAGATATAGCATACTCTCTTTCTGTCCCCCCTTATCCCCCCACCCCCCCATTTTTCCTCCCCATGTGAGGCTGGACCCCACTTCACAAAGTCCTGGTCCTCTGACATACCTAGAGACAGAGCACGTCCAAAACAAAACAAGCTCCCCAGCAGCGGCATTTCAGGATTAAAAAGTAGACATATCTATTGCTGATAAAATCTGAATACTATAAGCATAAAATATAACCATCAACAGACTATAAGCATAAAATATAATCATCAACAGTCTTGAAATATTAAGACAGTTAACCCAGGGAATAGTGTTAAAAAGTGGCCTTGAATAAGCATAGTAAACCCTAATGCAATAATAACAATAAAAATAAACCAAGGGTATGGTGTTAAACAGTCTCCTTTAGAATAGTTAAAAACCAAAATAATAAAAAAAAAGAACTACTTTAATTTGTTCCACACATACACATGTAATTATAATTAAAACATCAACAAAAAGTGGCAGAGAAGAGAAAAAGGATGTATAGTTATGGTACCCATATCATTTTAAGCAGATCAGACAGCAGGTAATATCTTCTTGCCATATCATGACAGGATGTGACTCACTTTTGTATTTCAAAAAAGCATCGGGTTCAGCTTTCTTAACTCCTTTACTGCTTCCTCTTTGGCGGATAAGATGTGATATTTGTCTTGAATATCCACTTTCAGTTTGGCAGGATACAAGAGGCTGTCTCTGATATCGGCTTTCCGTAACCGCTGTTTAATGTTGTAAAAAGCTGCACGTTTAGCAGCTGTTGAGGGTGAGAAATCAGGGAAAATATGAATATGGTCATTTTCAAATATAATCTCTTGTTTGTGTCTGAGAAGTTCCATTACATTAAGCTTAAGTTGCAATCTCTCGAAGTGGACAACTAAAGACCTAGGTTTAAAGGTATTTGAACCACGTATGCGATTAGCTACGAATTTCACTGGGTTTGGACTTTCACGGTTCTCAGGTAGAACTTGGAATCTAATATTATTCCTTCTGCATCCATCTTCCAGAGCTGCAAATCTGTCTCCGAGTTTTTTGCATTCGGAAATCGCAGCTGTAGCTTTTCCATCGGCGTTAGATGCCAATTGTTCCGCTTTTTCAGTTTGAGCCGTGAATGTCTGCTTAATGTCTTCCAGCTGATCGGCAAGTTCTCTCAGTTTAGATGCATTTTCCTGAATGTGTTCCTCAATTTTTCTTAATATATCTTTAAAGACTGCATCAAAATGATGATATTTACATTTTTCCAAGTCTTTATATTCCTGCCGCATCTCTTGCAGCTCCAGCCGCAGCTTCTCATTTGTCTTCTCGATTGTCTTGAGCAAGCCATTTATTTCTTTCTTCATATTTTTCTGAATGTCTTTCTTGAGCTCACTTATGGCTGTGGCCATGGCCAATGTTGCGATCATTTTCTTTAGTTTGGAGAAATCGTTTTGGCTTTCGTGCTCTGCGGGAGAAGTGGCAACCCCAGTTACAGCTGATGCTTCCGGCTCACAAGGAATGGATGAAAGCACGAACTGCAAGGCCATTTCTAGTTTCAAGTGATCTTTTGGAATCGGCAAGCTATCGTGACCTGCATCGCTTGTACCTTCACTCCCATTTTTGCTCTCGACTGGAGATGCTGCAATTGAGCGGGGTCCTGGGAAGTTTGTGCTTTCGCCTGCCAGTTCCAGGTCAGTCTCTGAAAGGCTGTACCTTGCACTTGCACTTGGGCCTGATGTCTTTCTAGACTTGGTTGTAGTTTTAGGTTTCTTTTCCGATTCTTTCTGACCCCCTTTCTTGTTACTCACGTTTATATACTGTAGTAGAATCTCCCTAGGTTAGGTAAATACAGGATACCTCGGGATAATAAAAAATAAGAGAAAAAATAAAGCCGCTGCAATGGAGCTCTGCTTCAGACATCCATGTCCCATAATAGACGAGACTATATTGTTGTCATATTATAATGTAGAAAGATGATACAGTATACTGATCTGCCTGTTAAATACAGTTGCTTATAAGTATATTTAATCACATGAAGATTTATTTCAAAGTACTCTGTCTCTGAAGGAGAAAGTAAATAGTAAAAGAACATAAAAATGAAAAAGTTAGGCAAATAATTGTGAATTAGAAAATAAGCAGGTCCCAGTGGCACTTAACAAATATTGGATTAGGTTAGGTTAGAAAGTGTGTGAATTAGTTTGTATTGGCAGTGATGATTATGGACAATGTTGATAAATGTTGTGTTTGAAGTTGTGTCCTGCTGACCCCTTTTAGAGTTTGTAGTGCCACAGTTGACTCAAGTCTCACAACAAATTAGGATTACTCATTATATTTAGTCTGAATACAATCAACCTTTTCCACTTTTAATTTACAGTGAAGTTTCCAAATAATGACAAGGAAACATCTGATAACACAGATGTATTGAAAAGCACCTTGAGTTATACCCTGTATTGGGAGGTGGTATATAAATAAATGTAATTTTTGAATATATAAAGTAATGGTTTATTGAAAGCTGATTGTGTTAGTTTGCATTTTGCTAAATCAAAAGGTTTATCCATTTGAAGGGCAGGTATACACCATGTGCAAATTATTGCTTTCTTCTATTAAAAATGTGTCTTTGGCCTATAAGTGCACGATTGTGACATTTTATAACTGTATGATAAGTAGCATTGAATTGTATTTTTTTTTCTTCTTCCATATAAAAATAGTAATAAATGAAGGGTGGCATGGTGGAATTTTGAGTATAGCATTGGTGCTGCTTGAATTCAGTGTACTGTTTGCACATTTGGGTTTTCTTCCAACACTCCCTAAGATGTGCTCATTAGATTAAGTGGTGACTATACATTGGCCCATAGAATGTGTGTATGAGTAGTCCCTGCTATGGGCTCCAACTCTGTCCAGGGCTGTTTCCTACCTTGTGCCCAGTGCTGCTAGCATAGACTTTATGTCTATTACAGTAGCCAATAATTTAAGCTCATTAAAACAAATAACTCCTCTTCTAAAGTGTAAAAGAACTTAATATTGCCATTTCTTTGTTGAATAGTTTTTTATACCTTGTGTTGTTGTACCATATACAGTATTGTTACTGTATAATGTGCCAGCCACTGAAATTTTGGAACTAGTAACAAATGTGTTTACTGTAAATTGTAGTGACAAATAAATGAAGTTCAGTTGAACAAAAGCAACTAACTCTAATCAGTTATAATATAGACATAAGCTTCCTCTGGAAAAGTCTTAATGGTTTAGTTATAAAATCTCTCTTGGGGAAAGCAGAGTTTGTAGCAGAGTTCTTTCTAATTAAGAAATAGTTCAAAAATCTGATGAAAGTTTAATAGTGTGCATGTGTTTATCTCTATAAATTATGCTAAACTGGCATCTGTTTGTATGCATACATGTATGTTGACATCTGTTTGTACTTGTGTATACTCTAGCATCACGTAAAAACAGTCTCAGATTTTCATGACAACTGGAGGATTACTCAGGGATATTTCTACTTTAGCCCAGCGATTTTCATTTGTAGCCCTCATGAACATAATCTTAGGCAGTAGCTAAGTCGATGGCCGGCTCCTATGAAGTCAGTCTTCTGATGTTACATAACTAATGACTGAGACCAACTAAACTGTGACTGGCTAGGATCAAATCAAGCAGATTTGATTATTTCTTTGGTTGCAGTGATGATCAAGAGTTGAGAACCAATGAGCGTTCAGCTGACAGTATAATGCATAGAATGTAGTGATGAGGAAAAAGGAACGCGCATGTTTTGAACCTCAGAGATAGAAGAGAAGATCATCCGTCTGATATCTGATGTTTTACATGTTAAAACAGAATGGAAATAAAAGAAAAAAGGACAATGACTGTGGCTGAATGCACCACAGCTATTACACCTTCACACCGTGCATTTACAGCACCAGCTCTATCAGACAGCACAGGAACTGTGAGCCTCACAAACAGAAGAGAAGCTTGTCTGTTGGATGTCTCATATTTTACATACAACAACAGAATGAAAAAAAAGTTAAAGGCAGAGATTACTGCTGAACCCGCTGCTACTGTAATTGTTGATTTCCATTTATGTTTAATCAGTTTCTTCTTGTTCTGTGTGTGTTTTTAACAAATCTGTATTTATGTGTATCAGTTCTGTATTTAGTAATTATTATAAATTATACTTGTGTTTTGACTGAGAAATGTTCAAATCTCTCTGTGCCTGCAATCAGTGAAGAGTGCTATACATAAAATAGATTGTAATGCTTCGTACAGCACCTGCTCTGTCAAGCAGCACGCTATTGGTTGTCAGATAAAGGGGAGAGCATGATTATGATCGAACATCGGCGCTCAATCGGTAATTGTGACATGAGCTCTGGTCTTTAGTCATGTAATTCGACATGGTGCAGTGACAGGATCAGCGACTGCAATCAGCAAATCTGACAATACCCCGTTACAAAAAGTTGTGTAATGTGACATTGGCTTTAGAATACAGGCTGTATGGCATCTCAGTAAGGCTGCAGAGGAGCAGGGGCAGCACAAGTGTTATGAAATAGTACAGTGTGATCTCTCAGTTTATTACACTATTACTGGATTATCTGGACTAATTTTAATATGAATTTCCCAAATGCTTTTTTCAATGTAGTTGATGTAAGTGGAGCTGTGTTCATCATTTAAAATTCAGCAGCCTGATTCCTATTTTTATTTATTTTATTTTAACATCAAGCTTACACACGATTTATATTATATATCCTAATATATGTCTTAATCCAGGTTCAATATCAACTTTGCATATTTGGTACAGTGTCGCATTAGCTGATGCAAATAGCACCAGTGTAACATGATTTATCATCTTCATTTTTGTGGTAGTCACTAAAGTAGCTTATTAGTACTAACAGGTCTCTGTTTTTTATTATACTGGTCTAGACAATGCAGTGCCCTCTTAAATTGTTGTCACTAATAGCGTGTGTATACAGTAAGCATATATTAATTCACTCATGTAGGCAGATTTCATATGGGATGGGCTGGCCTAAATTAAACCTGCAGATTTTTCATTCTGTCATGAGGAGAGAAAGAGGAGATTCAATTTTATTGTTAGGCTTGTTTGTAAACTTGGTGTTGTTTTTGATTAAAAAAGTGAAAGAAATACCGAATAAAATATAAGTAATGAACTTTTATTAAAATGTTTCTGTATGAATATGAGTTTTTTTCTTCCCTTGGCAGTAATGGTAACAGCAGTAGCTGGAGCAGTCTTGGGTTAGAAGGAGATATTTATGAGGAAAGTTTATCCTTTTCACCATCAGACAGGTTGGTCTGACAGTAAAGGGTGCTGACATACATTTAGTGGGCATGTTCATATTTATTGCATGATAACCGCCTTAGTAATGAATTGTTAATCGATATGTCTGCTTATGTGGGCTTTTTGCATCCACCTTCAGTTAACCAAAGGTTGTTTTCATAGTCGTTTAAGAAGAACACAGTAATGCAATGGTTTGTTATTCATATGGGGGATTCAATAAATGTAATGCATCAGTCTCACCTAAGCAAACATAGAAGTGCTGTGTGATTCAACTGCATGCAAGGCATACAAGCACAAGTTAATACTTACAGTTTCTGTACTTATCACAGTATTTAATTGCACAAATTGGGAGGGAAATTGTTCATTTATTTGACAGTTTATAAATCTGCACTTGCATGGTAGAAGCTGAAAGTAACAAATGGCTGTTAATGTTAGTGTGTAATTTTTAGATTTTTTGTGTATTTGCATTATGCCATGTTTGGCAACTTGCAAACCACTGAGGTACGTTATACAGTATAAATGCACTTGTAACCACAGAGAGCAATTACAGGATACATTTACAAAAAATATGATGCATGCTTATAATAAATAACAAATAAATGTTAAAATGTGGTGAGAATGACTATTTTGACCACATTTACATACTAAGACCTGCTAAAGTCAGTAGTGTTTTTTAAGATGCAACTATAAATTCTCGCATACTTTTAAAGGAAATTCTTTCCCTTGTTCCTAAGAAATACTGTGACAAGTACCACTAATATGATTTTCAACAATTCCTTATAATTTTGCATGTTTTTTCTTTATTTTGTTTTTTTTGCGATGAATAATAAAACATAATCTTTCAAAATATTCTTTTGTTCATTTCATTTTACACTTCTCAGTGAGGGAACAGAAGATAAGGAAACAGAATCTAAAGACATCTTGGAAGGTAACATTGCATTTAATAATTAATTGTAAAGGGAATGTGTTTTTATTAAATCAAAATAAAGAATGTTTAGTAATATATTTCAAAACGATTCCTTTACTTCCAACATTGGTGTACAGTTTTTTAATGTTAAAGTAACATAACATTCATTCATTGAGCATTATTGTCTACATTTTGTTGAAGATATTAAACGACAGGTAAGTTGTTTGCCAGACATACTTGCTTTGTCACTTGCAAGTATACAAATACAGTCGGCCCTCGTTTATCGCAGTTAATCAGTTCCAGACTCTACCACGATAAATGAATTTCCGCAAAGTAGTGTCTTTATTTATAAATGGAATATTTTCACAGTTAGAGCATAGAAAACCTGTTCACGACCTTCTAAATACATTTTTTAACATTATTAGAGCCCTCTAGACATGAAATAACACCCTTTAGTCAAAAGTTTAAACTGTGCTCCATGACAAGACATAGATGACAGTTCCGTCTCACAATTAAGAGAATGCAAACATATCTTCTTTTCAAAGGAGTGCACGTCAGGTGAGAGACAGAGAGAGAAAGAAAAGCAAACAATCAAAAATCAGTAGGTGCTGTTCCGGCTTTTAAGTATGCAAAGCACCGCCGGACAAAGCAGCTGCAAGGAAGTGAGCAATGTGAAGGTAGTCTTTCAGCATTTTTTAGAGGAGCGTCCGTATCCTCTAGGCCAGTGTGCGAACAGCCCCTCTGCTCACACCCCCTCCGTCAGGAACAGAGAATGTCAGAGAGAGTGAGAGAGACAGAGAAAAGCAAACAATCAAAAATCAATTCGTGCTGTTCGGGCTTTCAAGTATGTGAAGCACTGCGCGGGAAGCATATCGTATATCATTGAGGAGTTTTATTTAATACGTAATCTGTGCTCTGATTGGGTAGCTTCTCAGCCATCCGCCAATAGCGTCCCTGGTATGAATCAAATGGGCAAACCAACTGAGGAGGCATGTACCATAAATTAAAAGACCCATTGTCCACAGAAATCCACGAACCAGCGAAAAATCCATGATATATATTTAGATATGCTTACATTTAAAATCCACGATGGAGTGAAGCCGCGAAAGTCTAAGCGCAATATAGCGAGGGATCACTGTACTGCATATTTAACATACATCAAGATGAATTTCCTCAAATGAAAAAGAGCACATTTTTGGCACTGTCACAGTGTATTTATATTTCCCCAGTAAGTGTGATTATTTGAGATAATTAATAATCATCACAGAAATGTTACATTTGCACACAGACTGCCTTAGTGTATTGTCCAAATTCTAATTTAAATTTAAGAGCCATCAAAATCCCAAGCTCTTGCACTCTATAAAAGGGAAGCATCTGTACTGCTGTCTTCTTTTCAGTCTAGCAATGACAGCTGTGTGTTCAAGTCAGACCTCTCAGCCTGTTGGGAATGAAAGCAATAGCCCTCACCCCTGTCACTCAACTGTCCTGTACCCTCACAAAAAGTGATTTCTCCATGGGCTCCACCCCAGCTGTGCTCCCCATTCCTTACAGATGTCCTTGTAGCAGCAAGACATGTCACAATATGGTTGTAGTGCTGGACACCAGCTGAGTGTTACAAGAGGGACCCTTTTCATATGCACTTTACGCATGCAGAATCACTTAAAACACAAAATTTAAAAATAATGTAGCAAAGCGTGGTAACAGGATTTCAGCTTCCTTTCATGGCTGCTTTTATGGCTCGCTGCGCTGATAAGGATTGAGTTGAATATGGATCACCTAGTAAAATCGCAATAGAGTGAGAATTGTAAATGAAGTAGAAAAGCAGGCAAGAGGTAGACAGTTTGAAGGTAGACCTGTTTTATTATTTTGGAGGTATCCAAGAAGTAGTGGCAGGGTACTGTTTGTATCACGGCTTTCAGAATAAAAAACCAGTTGGCCCCTGTGAACTTACCTAAAAATGCAGGCTTATCACTGTACCAAGTCAGGATTCACACAGTCTGTCAACTTTTTTTTTTTCTCATTTATAAATGCAGGAATATTTTAAATAAATGTGGCCTTAATATTTTTAATTACACCTCATTGTTTTAGACCCAGTGTGTCAAACCAGTAGCTATGCAAGATGGAGACATAATTGTGGGACATGGGATGTTGACTGACCATCACAAGGCTCTTTAGAATAGGGAATTTTAAAGCATTTTAATAAAAGGAAAATCAGATTTATGATAGGTATTTTACAATTGCTTTAATGAGAAGGTCTTAGCATTAAACAGCAGTCGGCATCTCTTCTTTAAGAGTGAATGGGACAGAATCAAAGCAAAATAATACTTTTAGGCCATTTAGAAAAGCTGCTCCAAGTACATTTGTTGATCAAAGTGGAGAGCAGTGGGATGGAAAAAATAAACTGTGAAGGAGTCAAGCCGTAAGTTTTGCTATTGAACATAAGATTACCCTTCAAATTTACAAAAAGGTTGATAATGGTTTGCTTGTCTTAAGTAATATGAAAAATTAGCCAAATTAGTGTTAGTAAAACAAACAACCATTCTTTTACAATTGACAATCAGCTTTTGCCTTCGAATAAGACCTTTTTCAAATAAATGAATTATATTTGACTAGTAATGTTCAGTCTGGTAGACAGATAGATAGATACTTTATTAATCCCAAGGGGAAGTTCACATAATCCAGCAGCAGCATACCGATACAAAAAACAATATTAAAGAGTGATAAAAATGCAGGTAAAAACAGACAATAACTTTGAATAATGTTAACGTTTACCCCCCCGGGTGGAACTGAAGAGTCACAAAGTGTGGGGAGGAACGATCTCCTCAGTCTATCAGTGGAGCAGGGCAGTGACAGCAGTCTTTCGCTGAAGCTGCTCCTCTGCCTGGAGATGACACTGTTCAGTGGATGCAGTGGATTCTCCAAGATTGACAGGAGCCTGCTCAGCGCCCGTTGCTCTGCCACAGATGTCAAACTGTCCAGCTCCGTTTCTACAATAGAGCCTGCCTTCCTCACAAGTTTGTCCAGGTGTGAGACGTCCTTCTTCTTTATGCTGCCTCCCCAGCACACCACCGCGTAGAAGAGGGCACTCGCCACAACCGTCTGGTAGAACATCTGCAGCATCTTATTGCAGATGTTGAAGGACACCAACCTTCTAAGGAAGTATAGTCGGCTATGACATTTCTTGCACAGAGCATCAGTATTGGCAGTCCAGTCCAATTTATCATCCAGCTGCACTCCCTGGAATTTATAGGTCTATACCCTCTGCACACAGTCACCTCTGATGATCACTGGGTCCATGAGTGGCCTGGGCCTCCTAAAATCCACCTCCAGTTCCTTGGTCTTGCTGGTGTTCAGGTTTAAGTGGTTTGAGTCGCACCATTTAACAAAGTCTTTGATTAGCTTCTTATACTTCTCCTCCTGCCCACTCCTGATGCAGCCCACAATAGCAGTGTCATCAGCGAACTTTTGCACTTGGCAGGACTCCGAATCGTATTAGAAGTCTGATGTATATACGCTGAACAGGACCGGAGAAAGTACAGTCCCCTGCGGTGCTCCTGTGTTGCTGACCACAATGTCAGACCTGCAGTTCCCAAGACGCACATACTGAGGTCTGTCTGTAAGACAGTCTATGATCCATGCCACCAGGTGTGAATCTACACCCATCTCTGTCAGCCTGTCCCTAAGGAGCAGAGGTTGGATGGTGTTGAAGGCTAGAGAAGTCCAAAAACATAATTCTTACAGCTCCATTGCCTCTATCCAAGTGGGAGAGGGATCGGTGTAGCATATACAGTAGATGATGGCATCCTCCGCTCCCACCTTCTCCTGGTATGCAAACTGCAGAGGGTCAAGGGCACTGCGGACCTGTGGCCTCAGGTGGTGAAGCAGCAGCGATGGTCTTCATCACATGTGATGTCAGAGCAACAGGCCGGAAGTCATTCAGCTCACTAGGACGTGATACCTTTGGGACTGGGGTGATACAAGATGTTTTCCAAAGCCTTGGGACTATCCCCTGTTCTAGGCTCAGGTTGAAGATGCGCTGTGCGCTGGACTCCCCAGTTTCAGCGCACAGGCCTTCAGCAGTCGTGACGATACTCCATCTGGACCCGTTGTTTTGCTGGCACGAAGTCTCCTCAGCTCTCTGCTCACCTGCGTTGCTGTAATTGTGGGTGGGGAGGTCTCTCCTATGCTGGTATCAGCAGAAGGATGGTTGGAGGATGCACTACTCCGAGGTGAGAGTGGGTTAGGGTGGTCAAACCTGTTAAAGAAATTGTTCATTTGGTTTGCTCTCTCCACGTCTCTCTCGATGGTGGCACCCCGCTTCGAGCTGCAGCCAGTGATGATCTTCATCCCATCCCACACTTCCTTCATGCTGTTATTCTGCAACTTCTGCTCCAGCTTTCTCCTGTACTGCTCCTTCGCCGCCCTGAGCTGGACTCGGAGTTCCTTCTGCACGTGCTTGAGCTCATGCTGATCACCGCCTTTAAAAGCCCTTTTCTTCTGGTTCAAAAGTCCCTTGATGTCACTTGTAATCCATGGCTTGTTGTTAGCTAAGCAGTGTACTGTTCTTACTGGAACTACAATGTCCATACAGAAGTTGATGTAATCAGTTGTGCAGTCAACAACCTCCTCAATGTTCTCACTATGTGATCCCTGCAGAATATCCCAGTCTGTAGCTCCAAAGCAGTCTCTCAGAGCCCTAGTCCTCACCACCTCCACATCATTGTCAAGGGGCAGAGTGGGCTTGACACTCATGAAGTCATTGATTAACTCCTTTGCCTTATTACTGTAACGCTGTAGGTGGTTTAGTTTGTACAATTCAACAGAGTTCTTCACTATTGTCCTGTGTTCACTACTTCCCACCTTTGATGAATCTAAATCTTTCTCATTGGAAAATTTCTGCAGATGACATGATTCCATGTCATATCTAAAGTCTGAGATGTACAGGGTAAATAGAAAGAGAGGCAGAACAGTTCACCATGGAACACCTGTGATTCTCATGACAATGTCTAAGACACAGTTCTTAAGTCACACAGACTGTGGTCTGCCAGTTAGATAGTCTATCAGGGACACTGTGGTGTCATATTTAATTCACTATTTAGAGAAAGCTAAGTATTAGCCTATGCCTTGAGTGAAAAAAATTAAATTGACCTCTTGAGCTCACTAAGTGGATACTACTTCTATGTACCCATACATTTTCTTCAGTTAATGTTCATTATGTCGTAGTGTTATATAAGAAATTCTGTCTCTCTCCTCCTTGCAGAACAGATTTTTGCCTTTAAACAGGAGGTTCTGTTTCACATTCTTCTGCATTGTCTCAGGGGGATTTATGTTCGCATTTGGATTAAGCAAAAATGATGAATTTATTTTTCTTAAGTTGGTCAGATCTGCATGGTGTTGGGAATATTTTGCCTGTTTGCTTTTCACCTATACTTGATATTATTCACAGTGGAGCAAAATTAATGACAGTTTATACTGATCCAGTAATTTCTACCATACTGAAATCCAGCTGTGAAATTCCTTACTGAATGCAGTGTTAGCTTTTCTTTAGACATAACTGGACCCACATCTTCCACTAAGTACCATTTTTCACATGTCTGTGTATAGAACATAATTTCAGGATATAAAATTTCCAGTTCAGGTTAACAGTCAAGATATTAAGTGGTGTCGGCCTTTTATTTTTTTTATCATTCGGGATATTTCTCACATTGGAGTTATGAGTATTGACTTTAGGTATGGCAAGAAATCTTATTGATCTCTAATTGTGGTCTAGGGTTATTTGTAACTTCCTGGAAACTTCTACACATTTTTTCCTCTAGAGATTTTGATAAAATGTTGACAACAATTAGACAGTATGGCACTAGGTGTGTTCCACTGGCACCCTGCAGTGCTAGAAATACTATTGTAACTTTTTCCAAATTAATAGACATGAGTGGTATTTTCCTCCAGGGGTTTTTGAGAGTTTTTGCTTGTGATATGATGTGCCTGTTAAACCTACCTGCTGACATGAGTTGGACTTGCATAGGACAGGCTTAACTGGCCTGATAGATAGTTCAATTGATTTATTGCTTTGAGTGCACTTCATTTAGTAATCGAATTATCCAATGAAAATTATATGCCTAATTTACCACTCACACCAAACAAACAGGAGAAGCTATCCAGTTGAGAGTTTGTTCTTTTCTTTTAGATTCTACTGTGTACACAGTATACTGTACAGTATGCAGTCACATTCACTGTGAAAATGTTCTTTAATACAGAAAATCAGAAAGGTGGCAAACACCTGTTCACTGTATGCAAAATACGTAAATGTAAGATGGAATTTATTAGTTTACTAAAATATAATAATTACTTTGTTAATTCCTCTTAATGTTTGCTTTAGGTGGATTAGCACTAACTAGAAAAGGAATATTATTATTTAACACTGAAATAAAGAGCCATGAAGTGGAGCCTCAGCTGCGGACAGTGCTTCAGTGGGTTGCTGCATCTCATTCAGAAATGCCTGTTTTGCAATTTGCACAGCCTGCAGAGAAAGAACTTAGTCTGGTAAGTTGAATTTTGTTTTTGGTCATTTATTGTTTTATTATGTACATTATATAATTAAACATTAGCAAATAGAGGTTTATACAGGCATATCTCAGTTTAAATAATATTTGACATAACACAGTAACATATTTTCATAACATTTTCTTGTGTTTTTGACTTCGATGATGTTATGACTGGAAAAAGTCAAACAGATTCTGAGAGTGCCCAAGACATATGTGGATGCACAAAAAATGATTTAGAAATGAAAATTATAATGATAAAGACATATAAAGGTGGAAAAAAGCTATATCATCAGTCTGTACCCCAGTGTCAGTAATGAAAACAATTGTAAAGATGCTGCTCACTTCAAATAACATGTGAAAGCAACTGCCCCTTTAAAGCCAACAATAATAATGAATCAGACTTCTGGTGCTATTGATGATGCGAAACAATTATTAATATTATGGATGGAAAATCAAAGACTTACCCCATTAAGCTGAATTAAATGAAGTCTAGAAGTCTTTACAAACTCAGACAGAGGAAATTATCGTAATCCTTCTCAATTGTCTGTGACTTGTAATGATTGCCTTCATCTTTTAAAGAATTGTGCTGGTCTTCCTAATGAAAGAAATAATTAAAGACAGAGGTTATTTGCAGCAACAAATTTTAATGAAGATGAAACTGTATTGTACTGAGAAAAATGCTAACATGCAGATATACTTCCAAAACAGAAAAATAAAACAGTGCCAAGATTCAAAGCTGTAAACGCAGATGGACTTGTTCCTTAGATGTAATGTTTCTGGTTGCTGTAACATTAAACCTCTGTTTGTCTATCATCAGTAAGGCAGCTCTTCCTGTTTGGCATACTTCAGACCCAGAGAAGGGGGTACTGTTTTTAAGACTGAATTGCCCCTGAATTGATAGTTTTTTTTAATCTAATTTCTTTGAGAAAAGAAGGCTCCCTTCCAGAATGTTGCTTATTCTCAATAATTCTCCTGATTTTCAATTAGAAGACTATCATCCAAAGCTTAAAGTTCTGCTCTATCCCATCCATACCCATAGCTTTGTGAAATTGCAAAGGCATGAAAAAAGCTTTCTGAAAATTATGTTTCTGTTTTGAAAAGAATGTATCTGCAGTTTGTGCGTGACTTCAGAGGCTTTGAAAAGGACAAAACTCTTGAGAAAGTGAACAAAAAAAGATGAAGCTTAATGAGTAGTTAGGATTAGAAGTTGATTAAAAGTATGTTTAGGGATGAATGAATCACATAGAACTAAAACCAAACAAATGATTAGGCTTGGCAAGATTCTTGTCCTAAACCAAATGGTCTGATGTTCCAGCCCTTCCATGTGTTCTTTTACTATTAGTGCATAAAGAATTTCATTGTAAAATGGAACCAAATTTAGTGTTTTATAAGTACAGATTCGATAGATAGTTAGGATGTTGTATTAGATGGTTTGTTGTACAAAAATAATGAATTATTCTTTTTTTTCCTGGTTTAAGAATATTATTATTTTGAATTTTAATTGTCAACCAATTACTAACTCTCTTTTTTCTTTAAAAGCTTCCGTTTGTTCTGAAGAGAGCAAAAGATAAGAACTGGAAGGTGGGAGATTTGTTGCAAGCGGTTTTGAGATACTATGAACACCTGGAGTTGGAAGGAGAGACTAATTCCCCCAAGCCATTATTTGAATGGCTTCTAAATTACACATAAATGCATACGAACAGTTGGTTAAAAGTTTATCTAAAAAAGATTAGAATGATTATCAACAGTTATGTGAAACAGGCTTTTTCTCTCTTAACAAAAATCAAAATTAAAGGCTTATGTTAGATTCTTAACTGAAAATGCTCAATTTCAGGTCAATCAAAATGAAGAAACTTACATTTTTACAAATGTAAATGTTACATTTGCTTAGTTTGTTGATGCAGTGGTGATTGACCTGGCTTTGTCAAACCAGATCATCAGTCCTCTCAATCCACTGCAGCTTTGCTTTTTGCTCAGTGTTTTTTGTGTTTGTGGCCATGCTTCTCATCTCCTGCACAAAGTATAAGATACTGGGTAACAGATGCAGTATATTTTTTCATATATTTTATTTTTTGCATTAGTCCTCATTTGTGCCGTTGAGGTCCACACAGTGTGTTTAGTGTACTGTTGGAAAAAGTGAGAGACAATGCATTACTGTTTTTCAATGGGGAAATTCCCTTGGCATAGCTTTCTATGAAGTCATTCTCATTCTGTCTATGAAAGGCCTCCTGTTGATATTCTGTATTGGTAAAAGTCAGTCTGAGACATATCTGCAGTAGATTTTGGTAACCAAAAGATATAGCTATACCATACTTACCGGTATTTCAGTTTTTATTTGTATAAGATCATGATGGAAAAAACAATCAACCTTAATATAAGCATACATGCTTAGTTCAACAAATCTTTCAGAAAAAAAGTAATTGCAGTGGTTTAGGTAAATTGGACTAATCTGTGTTAAACTTTGCAAGGAAAAGCCTTTCTAAAAGAATGAATGGTTTGGTCTCTCTCCATTATTACATTAATATGAAAAAATCTGCGAGAGTATATAACACAGTGTGTGAAACTGCACTCCAGGGTATTTTTATCAGCGTATGTCTCAGAGATTTTGAAATGCAGCCAGCATAGATTTCCCACTTTAATTGCATCAGACCAGAAGTGGGATCTGGTGACGCACAAGTAGTAATTATTCCTGTGAGACATCACTTGTGTCTAAACCTTGCTTAACCACAGAGTATTCATGTTATCACAGAGTTTTGAGTGAGTGACACTAATACTTTTACATTTAAATTGTTAATTGTTTAAAACACTATTTCCTGTCTGGATTCATGTGTTAAGAATAATATGGACACATAATAATGGATTACCTTGGGATTTTGTCTGCTTTAGATGTCTTATTAACACTAGCAATTTATAGTAACAGCATTTTTTTGGAACTGGACATTAATTTCAGTTTTAAAAATTAGCATTTTAAACTTTTAAAATATGGTTTCAGCCCTTTTATCAAATTACAGAATATATATAGATACCAATGTTTGAAATCCACAGAATTGCTACTTAATTTAAAAAAAAAAAATATATATATATATATATACAGTAATCCCTCCTCGATCGTGGGGGTTGCGTTTCAGAACCCCCCGCGATAGGTGAAAATCCGCGAAGTAGAAACCATATGTTTGTATGATTATTTTTATATATTTTAAGACCTTATAAACTCTCCCACACTGTTAGCATTATTAGAGCCCTCTAGACATGAAATAACACCCTTTAGTTAAAAGTTTAAACTGTGCTCCATGACAAGAAAGAGATGAGAGTTCTTTCTCACAATTAAAAGAATGAAAACATATCTTCTCTTCAAAGGAGCGCCGTCAGGAGCAGAGAATGTCAGAGAGAGAGAAAAGCAAACAATCAAAAAATCAATACGTGCTTTTGGGCTTTTAAGTATGCGCACCGCGATACAGCAGCCGCAAAAAAGGAGGCAATGTGAAGGTAGTCTTTCAGCATTTTTTAGAGTAGCCTCCGTATCTTCTAGGCAAATAGCCTCTGTGCAAACAGCCCCTCTGCTCACACCCCCTCCGTCAGGCGCAGAGCATGTCAGAGAGAGTGACAGAGAGCGAGAAAAGCAAACAATCAAGCACCGCTCAGGAAGCACATCGTATATCATTGAGGAGTTTTAGTTAATACGTAATACATGCTCTGATTGGGTAGCTTCTAAGCCATCCGCCAATAGCGTCCCTTGTATGAAATCAACTGGGCAAACAAACTGAGGAAGCATGTACTTTAAATTAAAAGACACATTTTCCGCAGAAATCCGTGAACCAGCGAAAAATCCATGATATATATTTAGATATGCTTACATTTAAAATCCGCGATGGAGTGAAGCCGTGAAAGTCAAAGCGCGATATAGCGAGGGATCACTGTGTATGTATGTATGTATGTGTGTATATATATATATATATATATATATATATATATATATATATATATATATAATATAGTGTTTAAAGGATTTTAAAAAATCATGTCCAAACAGAACCCAACTGGAATATTAAAACTGCTAAAGTTATATGAAGAGTTTGTTGCTGACCCACTAAGTGCATTGAAACAAAAACGACCAAGTTGTTAATTCTTGCCAAAATCAGAAAGTTCTAACTCTCAGACAAAACACAATTTCCCACAAATAAAATATTAAAGTTAAGTACTTTCTCTTTCCCAGCGATGGACCCAACTTCCTAATTCCTGTTTAGTAGTCCGGTGTGTGGCACATGGTATGGGGATCAATTGCGTCAATGCCATCTCAAAGCTAATCTTAAAATAAAGTATTCGGGGATTTACTAATTAATGTAAGATTGCATTTGAGTGAAACCAAATGTGGCTATTTCTAAGTTAATAAAAGTTGATGTATTTTGTATTTTTGAACTATTATTTTTAAAATTAAGATGAATAATAACTCATCTTAAGAATGAGCAACATCTGAAAGTGCCATATTTTATGGTGTATCATAGCCTTTGAAACAAAAAGATGTGTTGTATTCAAGGAAAGGCAGAAACTGAGTAATGAAAATGAATGTAAAAGCAGTAACAGCACATAAAAAATTCTTTACTGTTGATCTTGGATTCTCATCCCCAGTGCAATTGAAATATTAAAACTATGAATATATTGAGATACTGTTGTACAGGATTGATAATCACCAGTACAGCAGCCAACTATTCAAGTCTGAATGCCATAACAGTTTATATTTTACATGACACAAGTTTGCACTCCAGTGTTGTTAGGGTTCAGAATAATGAAAGTTAATATTATGTCTTTCGTATTTAACACTATACCATTTGAAATATACACAGGAGAGTTGAGAGGTGACATATCTGGTGCTGAATGAAAACTGTACTTCAGACCTAAGGTGTGATTCTCTGATGAGTTGGAACACGGAGTTTATGGCTATTTCTCAAATTATAGTCACTTTATTTTGTGTACATTCCTCTCTTTATAAATGGCCACACATTTTGTGTTTAATAACTGAATGTGTAATGGTAAAATGACTTGCTAATTTAATAACTGTATCAAGTTAATTAATAGTACATTGTTATCTTCTTGATGTCAACAGTTGTAGTTTATATAATATTTATGTTGACTGCTGTATTTTTTCTGCAAATTGCATAATTATGCCAAAAAAGCAATGGATTTATGTAACTTATGAAGATTAATTAATTTGTCTAGTGATGCAAGCAGCATAACTGGTGTCCAGATTTTAAGCTTGCACTCGCACTATGTTGGTCATTTATTGTTTTGTGATGGCTGCAAATAAAGAGATTTTTTTCTCTCCCCACTGTTCAGAAGTGTGTGTTTTTTGGGGCTATTTGCTCAGGTATTCAGTTTGAAGAAATAAACATTTTCAAAGAAAACCTGTAAAGAATGTGCACTTTAGTGGAGGTGATAGATGACCTTGGCCTACTTTGTGATGCCTGCCTGATCTGCAAGTCGTACTTCAAGATTTGTTCACTGAGAAGTCCCATTTACTTGGGTTATTTCATTCTACTTTTCTTCCTCAGACCTCAAAACTGTTTGTTTTAAAATTTCTTAGTTTTGAAAAGTATAGGTCTTTGATTTGATTCTAAAATTTCAGAGATATCTTTATTTTTGGGGAGCTATCCTTTTAATGTGCTCACATCTTTCATAAAGTAGAGCAAAAAACAACTGATACGCTGGCCATCAGCTAGAAACAAGGGCATTTAAACATTGCAGTTTTATATCAAAGTCAAAATATTTACAAGCAACAGCAAAAACGAAATGCTTTCTAATGGTTTAGTTGTGTACGTTTTAAAGGTACAGTGCACATATGGTGTTTCTCACAAAGTACTGATCCCTTACCTTTTTGAGTGTTTGTTTCCAACTCGTTCTTCATTTATGTGCAGACAATCGCTCAAAATTAAAACTTAGCAGAGTAATCAACTATCCTTTTGCCCCTGTTTTTTTATTATTTCCTTCTGCTTTAACCCTTTTTCTCTCTTGCAGGCAGTTAGTAGACAGAAGGCCGTTTACAGGTACACTGCCTGTCAGTTCATGTTGACCTATAAATACCTGTAGTGCTGAATTTAAGTAGTGTAAATGACTTTCCACAGTGTAAGCACAGAATGCTCGGTAACAGAAATGATGTAATCTGTAGTGGCTTAGCTAAGCGATCAAGAAATGTGCCTTTGGTTTCCTATTTTGTTGTATCAAATGGATGGATGGATGTATCAATTACTTTGAGGAAGTCCACAGGGACTTGCTGCCATAGATGGCCACTTACCTTAAGTGCATTCTGTGTAGTTATTGTTTGTCAGCTTCTTTAACAATACAGTTTTACATTGGGATCAGTAAAGGATCTGTCTGTCTGTCTAGTCTCTACTTAAAGGATGTGAAGCACACTAGTGTGTGTGGTAAGAAGTAATGTATTTTTCACTTCTTGGGAATGGAAGCAAGCACAAGTACAAGGGACTAGCTAATGATTAATAATGTTGGACTCTGCTGCTCTGATGACAAGCACATAGCACTAGTGGTAGTGATACTGTCACATATATATTGTAATTCGTTCTCACATATCCAGTGTCAGAGAAGCAGTGCCCCTTAGTTTAATACCCTACATGCCTACTGGCTACAACCTAACCAAAGTTTTAATTTGCTTCTTGTGCACCATATAATTTTTAACTATGATGAAGCTGTAACAGTAAATAATACAAATGTCTGTGCTGCTGTTCTGCTGTGCATCCTGTAATTGTGTTGACTGTGCAGTAATAGCATAACATTCTCAAACCTGCCTGATCCAACTGAGGGTTACAAGGGGCCATTGCCTTCCCCTGCAGCACTAGGCTTGAGGTGGGAATCACCCGTGGACAGGGCACTAGTCAAACACAGCTCATACACTCCGCCACACTCACACAAAGGGGCAGTTTGGAATCTCTAGTTAACCTAACCTGCACGCCGTTGGAGATGTGGAGGAATGGACGAAAAGTCTCACAGACGAGTGTGACTTCCATAATGCATGACATTAAACCCAGAACATCACATCCATGAAGCAACAGTTCCACCCAATGCATGGCAATGACAATGATTTATTTTTGTTTTGTCAGTAAGAAGTCTGTAACTTTATACTTTAATTTGCATTTAAAACCAGATGAGCTTTATCTTCCTATTTTATGCATAACTTAATGGTCTGTTCTTCAAAGGTTTAGTCAAAAAATATTATATTAAAGTTTTAAATGAAATCCATTTCAAATGTTCTATTTACAATGTGTTTGTACTTTGATATGTACTTTAAAGCAGACTACTTGTCCAGTTACACTAAACCTTTACAATATGGTTGTAAATAAGCATTTCTGCGGAGTTTGGAATTTGTATGCTTTACTTTTGTGCCTTTTACTACCTGAACTGAGCCACGTTGTAGTACATTCTGTGATGCTTCCAGTGTCTGGAGATCCCATGAGTTTCTGTGTACTTTCTTGCTTTGACTTCAGAATGTGATGTCTATGTGAAAAATATTTACATGGAATCTCTTTAGATGCAAGCTTTAATTAGTGATTTAGTGCCTCACTAATTGACTACATGTGCTTGTTCTTTCATTTGTCAAATTGCTGGCTTCACTAATGTAGGCCCTCACTTAAAATACATTAAAAGAAAGAAGCAAAGAATTTGTTTTTCATAGTTTTATGTATTCTGCTGAAGTAATTATATATAATTTAACACTGTAAATGCTTTCATTTGGTTGGTATGCTCACTGGATAATACATGTAGGTAATTATAAAATATTATTTTAGCTGATACCTACTGTAGCACTTGGAATAGTTACAACACCTTATGTGAATGGCGAACAACTCGCATCAGTGACATAATCGCATTCTTTATGACTCTAAAGGTAACTTGTAATAGCTTCTTCATAGCTTTTTACACCCACGGTACCAGTAATTAAGGAAACAAAAATTGAGTTCAGGCACAAGGCCAAGCAGACTTTTCTTGGAAACATTTTGGTACTTTAACCATCATATATTGAACTATCGAGTGAAAGAAGTACTGAGGCTACAGTAATGTGTAGTCAAAAATTAATTTGCCATTAGACTATCAAACAGCGTTGTCCACAATTGGTCAAATATGTTACTGCTCACAGATGTTGATTCCATTGGTTGGGACACATAATGTCAATTGCAATGTGTGGATTACAGAAAGTATTCACAGCGCATCACTTTTTCCACATTTTGTTATGTTACAGCCTTATTCCAAAATGGATTAAATAAATTTTTTTCCTCAGAATTCTACACACAACACCCCATAATGACAACGTGAAAAAAATTTACTTGAGATTTTTGCAAATTTATTAAAAATTAAAAAATTGAGAAATCACATGTACATAAGTATTCACAGCCTTTGCCATGAAGCTCAAAATTGAGCTCAGGTGCATCCTGTTTCCCCTGATCATCCTTGAGATGTTTCTGCAGCTTAATTGGAGTCCACCTGTGGTAAATTCAGTTGATTGGACATGATTTGGAAAGGCACACACCTGTCTATATAAGGTCCCACAGTTGCCAGTTCATGTCAGAGCACAAACCAAGCATGAAGTCAAAGGAATTGTCTCGAGGCACAAATCTGGGGAAGGTTACAGAAAAATTTCTGCTGCTTTGAAGGTCCCAATGAGCACAGTGGCCTCCATCATCTGTAAGTGGAAGAAGTTTGAAACCACCAGGACTCTTCCTAGAGCTGGCCGGCCATCTAAACTGAGCAATCGGGGGAGAAGGGCCTTAGTCAGGGAGGTGACCAAGAACCTGATGGTCACTCTGTCAGAGCTCCAGAGGTCCACTGTGGAGAGAGGAGAACCTTCCAGAAGGACAACCATCTCTGCAGCAATCCAGCAATCAAGCCTGTATGGTAGAGTGGCCAGACGGAAGCCACTCCTTAGTAAAAGGCACATAGCAGCCCACCTGGAGTTTGCCAAAAGGCACTTGAAGGACTCTCAGACCATGAGAAACAAAATTCTCTGGTCTGATGAGACAAAGTTTGAACTCTTTGGTGTGAATGCCAGACGTCACATTTGGAGGAAACCAGGCACCACTCATCACCAGGCCAATACCATCCCTACAGTGAAGTATGTTTTTCAGCGGCAGGAACTGGGAGACTAGTCAGGATAAAAGGAAAGATGACAGCAGCAATGTACAGAGACATCCTGGATGAAAACCTGCTCCAGAGCGCTCTTGACCTCAGACTGGGGTGACGGTTCATCTTTCAGCAGGATAACGACCCTAAGCACACAGCCAAGATATCAAAGGAGTGGCTTCAGGACAACTCTGTGACTGTCCTTGAGTGGCCCAGCCAGAGCCCATACTTGAATCCGATTGAACATCTCTGGAGAGATCTTAAAATGGCTGTGCACCGACGCTTCCCATCCAACCTGATGGCGCTTGAGAGGTGCTGCAAAGAGGAATTGGCGAAACTGGCCAAGGATAGGTGTGCCAAGCTGGTGGCATCATATTCAAAAAGACTTGAGGCTGTAATTGCTGCCAAAGTTGCATCGACAAAGTATTGAGCAAAGGCTGTGAATACTTATGTACATGTGATTTCTCAGTTTTTAAATTTTTAATAAATTTGCAAAAACTTCAAATAAACTTTTTTCACGTTGTCATTATGGGGTGTTTTGTGTAGAATTCTGAGGAAAAAAATTAATTTAGTCCATTTTGGAATAAGGATGTAACATAACAAAATGTGAAAAATTGATGTGCTGTGAATATTTTCCGGATGCACTGTAAGATGCTGTGCCTCATTGCAGATCACACAATAAATAAGATATAATATCACCTACTGCTTAAATAATACTAATGCTCAACATATGCATTCCTGAGAAGAATGTCATTCTATGTTGGATAATATGAATGCTGTCTTTTCTAATCTATTTTCAGTGTTGCAGAATATTGTAATCTCTGCTCAGAGAGTTTTTAACAAAAGGAAGACCGAAGTTTTGAGGTAAGGCAGTTATACTCACTTGTCATGGCGCTGGAGAGGGACTGATGTGTTGTAAGTTGATTAGCATGAGCAAGTGACAGTTTGAATGTACTCTATGTGTGACAGTAATGACCCTCTAAAACAACAGGGTACTGTAATGAGGTCCCTATATGTATTTTTGTGATCAAAATGGCATCTCACTTTTGTTTTTAATCTGTAAGGGGTTGCATACTAAAAAAGGCTGTAAAAAAAAAAATAGATATGGAATAATTAATACAGCAGTTCCAAATAAATTACCCTTTAGTGATACTGCAGGAAATGACTCAACTGAAGATTTTACAATACATGTACAATAATATACAGTACAACCAAGTACATTAGCTTACAAAAAATCTGTTACGTACACAAATAAATGTAGAGTAAAATGAACAGAAAATTGAATCAAGTGCACAACAAATCTTGCTTGAGAGGAGTGAAACAAATTATGATTGTGTTAATTTTGAGGAAAAAAAAATAAGTGGGGGTATTTTATTTCAGTAAAACATGTGGGAATGCAGATTGAAATCCAAATAATTGTGCTTGGGGTTTGGGATTCCACGATATCTCCTAGTGGTCATAAAGAAATGATGCATCTCTAAAACTACTTATTAAAAAATTGCAAATCAATAGGTCTGGCCCCATGACAGATCACAGCAGACTGCAAAAACTGTGGTTAAAATAAACAATTTCTATAGCAGTTTTCTTAGGAAATAGGTCAAATTGTTTTTGAAGGGTATAGAAATAAGTACTGGATTAAAAACAATTCACCAGAAGCCTGTAACAAGACAAACACAATGCAATTTGTTCAATAAAAATAGGTCCGTTTTTTCAGGGATTATTGTGGTCTTGGCGTTCAGGGTGAACATCCCAGAAACCACTTATTCTGAAATGTTCTGTCTTTGCTAGGATGTAGTCATTCAGGAATCCTACACAACCCAAAAAAACACACATTTCTGGTGGAAATTGTAATTTTAAGATATGGAAAAAAAGCAGAATTTCCACAGACCCACACACATACAGATGTCATGCTAAAATCAGAATCTGAACTTAACTTGACAGCAGATTTTTATGCCTATCACCAAACTTCCATTTAAAAAAAAATAAACAAACATACATGTATATATTATAAGGTAAATAACCTTGGCTCCCTTTACGTAGCATTGAGCACCTAGCAAGTTATAGATTGATTAAGCCTGGGGCATATTCATTGATGAAACGATACGGGCCTTTTATTTCAGATGACACTGCCTGTAGTCCAATGGGAATGTGTCGTCGGTCTCGCCATTTATATCTGGGCTGAAGACCTATTACTTCAGCATAGTGTACCCTTGTTAGAACTGCTGATTTGGCCATAATGATTGTTAATCAAATAGAGGTAAAGATAATATAATGGAACTAACAATTTGTTTAAATTAATCATCTGTATTCAGGAGAAAGCAAACTGCTTACCTGCTCAGCTGATGGTTGGTCTAATTTGTTCTGGGTCTTTTACATTTTTATATTTACTGCTATGAATCACTAAAAGGAAATTATTAAACCACACACACTTACAGTATGTGAGCACAAAGTAAAACAAAATGAATCTGAATAGTTCACGTAAACAAGTCATGAATATATTGTGCCCATTACCGTTATAATTGCGCTATGACCCGAGCAAAAGAGAGGTAAACCAAAACTCCAGTTTAGAGCATTCTTGGAGAAAACAAGCCTCTAGAGACCCAGCGCTCAGTTATAATGGACAGTGCAAGTTACCTAGGCTAGTTGGCTGCCCGGCCCCTCGTGGGAAATGCGCAGTATTGGAAGTGCATACTGAAAGGTATAAGGATCTTAAGGACCCCCAAGATCACTGCTGTCAGTCTGCATCAACAGGAGTGTTAGCATGACAAAATGGCGTTGGCACCAAGTACTGCAGCAGGGTACACAGAATGGCCCTTTGTGGCTTTGCCACTGGAGGCACAGTCAGTCTCTTGCAGCAGCATTATTTATCTTTTTTTGGGGAGAACAATAACATAGACTCTGAGATTTATACTTCTGTAAGTTTTGTTAAGTAATTTAAACCGTGTAAAGCTTTAGCGCTATATGTTAGAAGGGCGATTTTCAAGTCAGGACGTAACCACAGGGGTGAAGTGGTTGTACTTCTCTTTTTTAGTGCAGCATTTTGAAGTAAGTAAAAGTTACAAATGCAGTGGTTTGAGCAGCCTGAAACTCATGCAAAAGGAACGTGGTAGTTTTCATTTTTGAAAGGTAAAGTTATGATTTCCTCTTCTATAGCTCAGTGATTCAAGTGGTGGGCACATGTCAAGGTAAGTTGCTTTGTTCAAACTTTAATTTATATTATAGGCAAAAGCATAAAAAGTCAAACATTATTAAGTAGTGATTAGAGATAATTTCTTTTAGAGGAGTAATGATGACATTTGAAATATGATAATCAGATGTAATATGTAATTGTGCGAGTCTGCCTGTTATTGAACCATTTGGCAAACCCCTGCTGAGTGAAGCAATTGTTAAATCTGTCTGTCTGAATATCTGTGGGAACATTCAAAACTCTCATCTCCACTTCATGACTGTAACATAGAGCTCTGCTGGGACGCCGGCCCACTAGCGTCCTCATGGACTCTTCTGGCTACCCTTTCTGGCTCACAGTACATTGGCGGCACTTCCTGTCCCCAGTCGGGCTCTCCTTCTTCTTACTTTGTCATGTTGATTTGCAGGTTTCACTTCCTCTGTTAGGTCCCGTCTTGTGTCATATGAGTACCAGCTTTGAGCCTGGCATTATAACTAGCATGGCATGGTGAAAACTTTACAAAACCGTTATTTGAATATTTTTTCCTGTATTTCAGAAACTGAAAAAGCATCGACCAAGTTGACCAAGTCATGGCTAAATTTCAAATTAGTCTCCTTATCTTCTGTACTAGTTGGCCTTTGACATTACAAGCCAGGCCCCTTTCTATAATATTCCTATACACAGTGCCTTCATAGACCTCGCTACTTATTTCATTGCAAGTTATTTTTACAAACATGCAGTGTTTTTTATTTGCTCAATTCTTTCATTGTTATCATTTAAAAAAATCGACTTTCATCTATCAGTTAATAAGTAACACTGCTTCCATAGCTTGGTGTAGAGGTGTGCATATTCTGATCTGAGCTTTGGTGGTTTTTAGTAATTGATTTAAGTTTCTAGGAAACTTCATGAGAAATAACAACACAACATGCTTATATATTTATCCAAAGTGTCTGAAATCGCCAGCTTGACTACACGCTACCTTGTTTTACAGAAGTACTGTGTTTCACACTGTTTAGTCATTCCCAGTGCTGTATATATGTAAGAAGAATTTGATCTTTTCTATTTCAATGTAAATCTTCTGACCTCGCTACTAAACCTTGTAAGACACAATAATTGATAATGTGACTGAGAAAAGTTCCTGCTTTTCAAATCTGCTGCCCTTCCTAACAAACAGAATGTCTCCCCCTGCCACAGTATAGAAGAAGCCATGTTATAAGTCTTGGAGCTTCCTCAATAGTAAGATTTGTAAGGAGCTCGACTAAATGCTTCTTGCTCATCCTCCTTTCTTCTCCTGTCCCATACACTGTGATGTCCAGGTTGGGCACAGCTGGCATACTCTCCTTCTTGAACCTGGACGTTGATAGTCATAGACTGAGATGGACTGGGGCAACAGTTGATGGTATAAATGTGCATAGTGTGTTTATTAAAAAATAAAGGCAATCAGTGTTTAAAGTGCTGTGCAGTTTATTGTCAGCAGCCATACCATCTGCATTTCAGGAGAGGTTATCCACTTGCAGCTAAACATATGTTGGGCCCAGCCATTACTGTGTTTTAGAAGCCATCTAGTAAAAGCTTGTTTTGCTGCTGGAAGAGGTGTTGGTGAGGCCAGCCGAAGGTGCTTACTCTGTGCTCTAAACATGGACCCCAATGCCCCTATTCAGTGGTGGGGACACAGTGGTGTAAATATGGCGCCGTCCTTTGGAGGAGACGTAAAATCGAGGTGCTGACTCTCTATGGTCATCCTTCATAAAGAGCCGAGTGTCTCCCGATTTCCAGGCTAAATTGCCCACTCTGACTTTGTCCGTTCTGGCCCCCTTGTCATCCCTAGTCTCTGCTAGGCTGTCTCTCTCACCACTTCACCACCTAACAGCTGTACTGGTGCACTAATGGCTGCCGTCGCATCATACAGGTGGGTGCTGCACATTGGTGGCAGTCGAATTGGCTCCCCTCCTTCTATAAAAAGTGCTTTGAGTAGCTAAAAAGGCGCTATATAAGTGTAATGTATTATTATTATTTTTATTATTACAGGGGTGTAGCCAGCCTCTCTTATGAGGTGGGTCTTTTTTCCAAAAAAAAACATTTTTTTTTATTTTAAATTAGCTTACTATTTTGTCATTTTCAATAAATGTTCCGTATTTCCTTGTTTTTCCAGCCTTATGGTTCAAATAAACTGAGATACAAGATAGATCTAGTTAAACAGCGCCATTTATTATTCAGTGCATCGCTTTTCCTCTCATTCTAATTCTGAAAACAGTATCAAATTAACGTTAATTTCTAAGCAACATGCAGCCAATGTTTTTGTTTTTAACTGAACTACATAAATTAATAAATTTTGTAAAACAACTGTAAAATACCACACAATATTTGACAATACTAAATACTAATACAACTAAGTATTATGAAATGTTTCAGTAATGTACTGTTCATTAGACTTTTGCAGGTTTTCTTTTAAAATGACCTTATTTTTAAAGGTTATTTATATTTCATAGTGGCAGTTTTCCGGGCGGCACTTTTCAAAATAGCTTGTTATTTATTTCAAAGGTCTCTTTTAACCGGGTTTTCTTGTCTTATCAATCCATCAATCTTTTACATACATTGTTGCAGTTTGTCAAAATTTAATGATTCATTTATTTATATCATTGCTCTTTTTCATGGGATTACTTTCATAATTACTTTATTTATTTGGCACAAGTGACATTTAAAATGCTCTTGCCAATCCAGATGCCCATCCTATTTTAATACCCCAACTCTGTCCTGTCCCCTGTCAGATGTTCCTTCAGAATCGTGAGGGATGCACAACCAAATTTCATCAACTTACAAACTCATAAGAGCAGCAAGCAAAATATTGTCAGGTGTTCGATGGTGGCTTCCTCGACTCTTTGCAGCCCATGGCGCTGACTAATTCGATGCCTGTTTAGCTACAGTAGGCCTAATGATGGCCTGCAGAACACAGAAAGTCGAGTTCAAAGCCCTGCCTTCTGTTTCCATTTTCTGAATGGCTGTTCTGTGTTCTGGGAGTTGATGTTTCCTTTTTTTTTTTCTTGCTCCTTTTGTTCCATTTTGAAAAGCTACCAGTTTCTCCATCATGAGTGAAAAAGCTGATTCATGCTGTTGTTTGTATGCTTTATAATTTTAATAAAACATGAAAGTGTATTTTATGAACACTATGTTCTTACAAAGTTTGTTTTTTGACTGGCTAACAGTTTGGGGTAAATTGAACAAACCCGTGTGAACCCCCTCCTGGCTATGCCCCTGTATAATCCTTTATAAATGTGCTCAAATGATTGGATCAAAAACAAATGAATAGTTTTAAACTCCAAAACAGTGCAGATATAACACCTTGCTTTGTTCTTTCTTCCTAGAACTTCCTGTCCTCATCTGGACTTTGGCAGTTCTCAGCTACGCAGCCCGTCATGTCTCATGGTCCACCATGCAGACCTGGACTGTGACTGCCTGCAGCTTCCAAGGTGCCTTGCCCTTCAACAGGTGCCGCTGCCCTTTTCTCCTCCATGCTCGCTGCATCCTGATCCCACAAATGCATTGGAGCTGCACCGCCAACACAGCTGTGTTCTCCAGGGCACCCTGCCCATCTTCCAACACCCTCGCCACAGCTCAGCAGATGAGCTCATAGCCCTTTCAGAGTCTCCACAGCACTCGGCTGGACTTCTTAAAAGCCATGAGTAGCCAAGCCGATTCTGCCTCGTCCATCTTGCTCCCTCACACACCACCTTATTCTCCATCCCTGTCTCAAACCTTTTTTATACTCTGTCTGGGTGCCGGAACACTAAACGGCTCTGAGGGAAGGCTGAGCTGGTCAGTTTTTCCGCACATGAATGCCTAATCGGGTCATTCCTTCTCTAAAGTCTCCACAGCTGATTTCTGCTCTTACCCACTCCCACCATGTCCAAGTCACACGGTTTTAAAAACTGACTGCACCTGTGTTAATCTGCCACGGACCCTGTGCACACTTTATGACATGGGCCCTGTAGTTTCTTTTTGACTAGACAGTGTGAAGGAACCCATGTATGGACAGGCATCCCAGCTTGGATGGGTGCCATTCCCTTAACCATCTGGGAGGCCAGTATTACTGAACAATGGAAGGAGGCTCATTCTCAGAAATATATGCCTCCCCAAACTGCTAGATGGCAACATCCCTGAGCTTTAGGACCCAGTCCCATAGGCATCATGGGATTTGTAGTGCCGTGAAGGCAACCCTGCTGGAGTCCTTGGGCGCCTCCAGAGGGCGATACTGGGAGTTACGCTTTCCGATTATTTAGGGAGCTTTCGATTGACCTGGAAGTACTTAGATCTGGCTGTGCCCGGGCACCAAAAGTACTCCCAGGTCCAAGATAAAAGGAGCCCCTCAAACTCACTCAAGTTAAGTCGGAGTCGGGAGAAAGAGGAGTCATCGTTGATTGTGATTATCTTGTTGAGAAAGGTATTTGGGAAGAACAAAAAAACCTTTATTTAAACCCATGAATGTGTGTGTGTCCATTGTGTCTGAGGTTTGGGGCTCTGTGGCGCCCCCTGTCTTCCACAACAATTGTAGTTTAATGTTTATTAGTGTGTGTGTGTGTGTGTAGAATATGTATTTGGATATACATGAGGACATGAGGATCACACATCTTTCCCTACTATATTTACTATAGTAAAACACTGCATCAAAACCTGATTCATTTTATCATCTCCCTCGTGCCTACCCATAGAGCATTTGGGATTCCTGCATTTCACGTAGCAATAAGAGAACATCTCGCCTGGTAAATATCTAAAGGAAATATTTGCTACAGGTTATGGAACATCATACTGTTCTGCTATAAAATGCAAGGCCTTGGGAAGCCCTGCAGTGCAGCACAGGATTAGCTAAAGCGCTGCACTCATTTCAAATTCATTTGGCAAATATAAAGCAGAAATGCTCCCAGGTGTGTGTTCTCACTAACATGTGTGCTCATTTATTTGTGAGGCCCTCAAGAACAGTCCTATCCACGTGCTACGGCCACACTCGCTGTGACCTGAGGCCATGTGTATGATTCTGGCACTCGGTATTATTATTACTGCTTATTTTTTGACATTGCTAGTAAACACCTTGTTTTGCAGTTTAGGATGTTTCAGCTCTTCATGTCATTATTTTTCATCATCTGGCTTTTTAATTCATTTATTTTGTAAATGCACTTGTCCTCTTTTGACCAGGCCTTCTTGTTTTTCCAGTGCCACTTTGGTCCTCTGTTACAACGACAATGGCAGACATCCACACTCCTTCTGTAACGTCAGGTTTCTCTAATGGGGAGAGCTTAACTGTGAGGGCTGGAGTGAAGCTGAAAATCTGCTCTGCGTATGGCTGAATGTTCAAGTGGCCATAAATTATGACAGTGACAAAAGAACTGAAAAGATGTAAAGAGGTAAAAAAAAAAACACAAAAAACACTTAAACTGCAGATTGCCACAGACAGGTGTTAAATATGTGAGAGACAATGAGCACATCAAACCTAATCAGTTCTTGTTGTTGTGACTTCGGTTGTAAGGACAGTGTGGCTGATGGGGAAGCCCATCCATGACGATGACGAGGAGACACTTTGTTATATCATTAAGTGTTACTCTAGCAGGGGGTTTTGTGGCGGAAATCAATATCTTAATCAAAAAAAGAAACTTATCCTCTAACAGGACAAATCAGCAATCAGGCAGGAGAAAAGCTTGTCCTTCTGCATCATTTACTATGGTTTAGCTAATGCTTGAACAGGCAGCATTCTTCTACAGTATCATCATTAAAAGTGTATGTCTTTTCTGTAAGGAACCACATTTACATAACAATGTCAATCAATACATACATTTACTCTGGTTGATTCGTTGGTCTACACCCATATGATTTATATAAAATAAAAGGGCATTCTGGTTCTTTTTCATTTTGATGTATTTAACAACTCACCAATTTGGTTGTTCACAGGACATCAGGATACTTCTTAGTCATCTCCTAGTCATCTTTCAGTAAATTTTGTTGTTCACTTAACTTTTATCTGATTTCCTGATTTGCCTGCAAAGGTTTCTGACATTTATTAACCCTTTATGCTATTTCTTTAAGATGAATGCCATGTTACCCTAAAATTATTCTTCCACATTTTCAAGTTCAGTCCTGAGGGACCCCGTTAGCTGCAGGTTTTATTCCAACCAATTTCACAATTAATGCATCATTCTTACTTATTTGGTCTCATTGTATAATTCTAAGAAATCCTTAGATGTGTGTGGTCTCTGCCTTAGCTTTGATTTGTATGTTTCTTTTGCTTCTTACTTTTTAAATTACTTTTTTCCTGTTGGGCTTGTTCCCTTATTGTATCTAAAAGCTGATGATTAGCATTGAGCAGCACAGACTGAGGGGCAAACAACACTGACTTCACTGCCATTTTCTTGTATCTGCTTATTAAGAAACGTCCCTTACTGATGAGCAGTGTGGCACTGAGGTCATCGCTCCCCTTCAGTGTTGAGTGCTGCCATCATTTGGGTACACTTATGGGAGAAAACTCTAAGGAAAATGGTGAATTAAAAGGAAAATAGCAAATAAAACAAGGAATTTCAATTTTAGAAAAATAAAAGTGTTTCAGAACTTTATAGAGTATGGGGAATAAAAAAAAAAAAACAGATCCACAAAAAATGAGATTAATTAAAATTAAGAATGATGCACTGATCGCAAAATCAGTTGGAATGAAAACCCACAGCGACAAGGGGCTTTTAGGATTTGGGATCCATTGCACTAAAGCACACCAACATTGCTGTTTAGGTGATGTGCTCTCAACATATAAACAACAGCACACCCCAGACCATCAAAAGCTCCTGCAGTGGGGGGGTTCACAAACATCGCTGCAGGACCGCGCATTACAGGAGACCACACCAGTGTCAATGTTCAGTAGTGTAAGAAAGGGATTCAAAGGTGATTTGAAATTTCTACAAATCACAACTCTGTATTGGCATCAAAGCCTTAAAGTTAGAACTGCCTCTTCATAAAGTGCACTTGAATAAATGTCTGCCAACAGCAACAGTCAAAATTTTCAAATTATTTTTACTCCCTCAAAAATGCCATCCTCAGCAGTGCTCATTTTGTCAAATTCTGAACACAAGAATAAGAGACTCCACTTGTGCTACACAAGAAACTTGCACTTCATTCTGTTTCATCACGACTTAGCTCTATCATGTTATTGCATTTTTTTCCCCATTTCCACAGTTTTCTTATTGTGTGTAAACAACATGGCGAAAAAGTAGAAAACGGTGAGAGTTGATTGGTATCGTGAACTTATGTAATGACATAAGGGTAGACAACAGAGTTGACTTTTCTGAAATATAAGGCTTTGCTTTGGTGAAAAATGTGTCATCAATTCATTTCCGATTTATCGTAACGTGTGCAATGAAATTCTTCTTTGTACACTGGACCAACACATACACAACATGCCATTACTGTCACGCGGCCTGAATCTCGCTCTATAGGTTACGTAACATATCACAAAATTGGTAGTGTTGAGTGAAACTTATCTTAAAGTGGGCTTTTGTTTGAGTGGCAAGAAAGGAACACTGAACACCTGTAGATCTCTCAGGAAATGATCCAGATGAACATAAATGGGGAAAATGCATCTTTTGGAACTGCAACATGGCTAAACACAACTCACAGTGAGACAAGAAAATGAACTCTTAGACAGAAGCTGTGGTCCAGTGAGGCAAAGAAATTCTTATGGATGAGAAAATCAACGCTGTACTGTAGGTATGGCCTTAGACCCCAGCACAGTCCTCCCGTGTGATGGCAATTGTAGTCCCTGTGTTGGCACTGCCACATGAAAATATAGGAGGGAAAAATGTTTTTATATACAGTAAAACCTTGGATTGCGTGTATCTAGGTCTGCAAGTGTTTTGCAAGACGAGCAAAAATTTTTAAATAAATTTTAACTTGATTAACGAGCGAGGTCTTGCAATACAAGTAGTACGTATTGTGAACACGGTGAACGCAACCCCAAGGGGACGTGGCTGCTCCTCTGAAACCCCCTCTTAAACAGTGATACAATGAGAAACAAACACAGCTTTTCATCTCCTCTTTGCGGGAACAGCTGCTAGCCTACTGCTTGCTGCTGTGCCACATGATCTGCATCTCGCACGGGGCTTTGAACATGTAAAAGACCGCGTGATGGCTGTCCTAGTGTCTCACCGCCTTGCCTCTCTTCCTCCAGGCATCTCCTGCTCCGGTTGGCACTCCTGAGCCACCGAGCCCCTTTGAGGAGGAGGATTTTGTGTTCTTTTGATCAAGAGACAGAGCTGTGGCAACCGATTTGACAGTGCGCCCGGATCGCTCCTGAAAGAGACTTGTGTTTTTCCGTCTGTATTTGAATAAAGTTTCTGTCTCTTGAAAACCCTGAGTGAACCTGTGCAACTTTTTGACGCAAGCGTGACAGTGTACACTTTGTCTGCCGAGCGTTACAACATCACAAATGAGTCGATGATTCTCTCTCTCTCTCTCTCTCTTCGTTGCGGGATTGTGGTTAATGTCTCCTATACTTGGTCTCAGTCGCCATGCCTGACTCGTATAGTCAACATCCGTACGAGTATATACTCTATACTAAAGCATTTTAACCACATGTGTGTGCGTAGCGATTCTTTTCAAAGGTAAAGTGCAGGTTAATTTGTTTTATGTATTTTTACTTTATATTTTTTGTTAATCATTTTTATATGAATATGTTTGGGTTGTGGAACAAATCATCTGAGCGCCCATTATTTCTTATGGGGAAATTCGCTTTGATATGCGAGTGCTTTGGATTACAAGCATGTTTTTGAAACGGATTATGCTCGCAAACCAAGGCACCACTGTATTTTAAACACCATTCATCCTGTTTCATAATACTTTTTGTGAAGAGAAGCTCCTAAGTTCCACTGCAAATCCAAATTTGCTGTAATCGCTGATTCACAAGTAATAATGGGCTAAAAGTGTCCAGGGCTCCCCTAGCCTTGCACTGTGTGTGTCATGGCATGAGCTAAACAAACAAGCGTCAAAGACCGAGTGAAGTCCTCCCTTCTGTTGAGTTTTCCCATCTTCTGTTTATTTAAAAACTAGCAAAATACCCGCGCTTCGCAGCGCCGAAGTACTGCCTTAAAATTTTTATTAAGAAGACAATTAAACCTTTTTAAAACTGAGGGAAAATATACCAATAATTATTTGTTAAGGATCTCTTTGTATGCCACGTTGTCAGTTCGGCCCTCCAGTTGTAATATGACCAAGCTGTAGCTGTGCGCTGAGCTTCCTCTTGAGCATACAACGTACAGTTGGCCATGTGAACAGAAATCTTGTTTCAAATCTCACAGCTTGGATTGCTGCTGTCATAATCGGTTTGAGTTTCATGGTTTGTTTCAATTACGACAGTATTTGTAGGACTTGTGTTGAAGAGACATTCGGCATCTGTCAGGCGTTGTAAGCATAAAACCAGTTTGATTGATAAGTTCACATCCAGCTTTTGAGAGTTTAAACATTTCTAAACATCAAAGTGTCCACTACTGAAATCGTCACCTGTGAATCTAAGATGTTTAAGAGGCATTGGTGGTTGTCCAAAGGTGTAAAATATTTGGCCATTTCGGTACACTTAAGCATTTCGCTCTTATAGTGCTCCTGTGTGGTATAATTATCTCCTGTACCGTCATCAGTCCACACCTTGAACCTGTCCCAGTCATTCAATACATAAGACACAATTTTCCTCCGGATATCAAGAGGGAGCCTGATATGGCTGTGCAATATGTAACAAAGAGAATGGAAAAGGCAGGTGCCATCTCCGGGCATGGAAACCACTTGGTAAGTGACAGTTCTTTGATCAATGGTGATCACCTCGATAGACATGTTAATGGGGGTACGGTTGGAATGATAAAGGAAATGGGTACCTGAACAATGTAAAGTAAGTCTAAAATACCTACACAATAACTATAATCGTAATAAATGAACAATAAAACAGCGGAGAAGCCGTGGATTAAATAAAAAGGCTGCAGTTATTAGCAGGGAGACGTGAATACCGTGGCGAAGCAAGGAAGGGAATGTAGAGACTGGAGCGACAGACGGCCTTATATAGGCAGGCAGCCAACAACGTGGGAAGCGTTGGGATGGGGGACCCAACGCCGCCTCACACGGTGACCGAGCTGCAGGCTATGGACGTATATATGTACGTAAGTAGGATTCAGTTAGCGTTGGGAACCCGTGTACCAAATTTCTTGAAGATGGGCCCATAAGTAACAAAGACCGTTGAAAAGTTCAATATGACGGCCGACAGTGGCATCATATCACTGAAATAAGTACCAAATTTCAGCCTTCTACCTACACGGGAAGTTGGAGAATTAGTGACGTTGGAAAGTTCAATATGGCGGCTGACAGTGGCGTCATACCACTGAAATAAGTATGTACATTGGTTTCGGTTAGTGCAGGGGAGCCGCCTACCAAATTTCGTGAAGATGGGGCCATGAATAAGAAAGTTCAACATGGCGGACATTGTGAAAATTAGTGACGTTGGAAAGTTCAATATGGCGGCCGACAGTGGCGTCATACCATCGAAATAAGTACATACGTCAGTTTCGGTTAGCGCAGGGAAGCCGCCTACCAAATTTCGTGAAGATGGTGCCATAAATAAGAAAGTTCAACATGGCGGATGTTGTCGACCGTTATCGACTGTTATGACCGTTACATGTAGAATTTCGAAATGAAACCTGCTTAACTTTTGTAAGTGAGCTGTAAGGAATAAGCCTGCCAAATTTCAGCCTTCTATCTACACGGGAAGTTGGAGAATTAGTGATGAGTGAGTCAGTCAGTCAGTCAGTCAGTCAGTGAGTGAGTGAGTGAGTGAGTGAGTGAGTGAGGGCTTTGCCTTTTATTAGTATAGATAAAAAAGAAATATTTCTAATTGGGTGCAGTGACCAAAGCTCTGAAAAGTATTTGTGTTTGACTGTGGTACAAGCCTCCATGTACATTATGCTGAAGATGTATAATGAGTAGTCTAAGAGATCTGAGCAGCACAGCACAAGTAGACATTTGTCTGCAGTTAACACACGGGAAGTGAAGAGCTCTGCTCATGGCCTCCCTCCAGCCTAAACAACCAAAGATTTGGCTCCTCGGTGCTCATTTCTCTGAAGAGACACTGCTTGTACTTGGGAACCACTGGTTTGACTTTGTTTTAAATGAGCGGTTGCTCATGCAGTCCCGAGTGAGGCACATTGCCTGCATTGTGAGGAAGTGTCAGTTATGGCTCAACGGTCATGTGGCACGATTCCCCGAGGGAGATCCGGCTCACAAGATCCTCATTGTTGATGTCCACCTAACACCTGGCTGCGGCAGACAGAGGGTCATTTCCGGAGGGTGGGACTGGACCACGTGTCTGCCTGGGGTGTTGTCAACCAGGATTCCAAGCTGTTTCGTCATGCGGTGGGTATGGCAACATGCTGTACAAGTGCATGCTCCCCAACCTGACCTGACCTGATAATCATTTATAGTTGTCATTAATGCATCCATTTCTGTAATCTAAACCAGCACCTCAGGGTCACTTCATCAGAATTAGGCCTACCTTCAAAAGCCGCACATGACAGCACTGCCAGTCTACCGTAGAGTACATGAATGCATACCACCACGCTCATTCACATCGTACTTCTTTGTTGTCGCCCATTAAGCTAGTATCCTTGCCCTTGGCGCGTGGGGAAAACAGAAAAATCCACATGGACACTGGGACTGTCCGGGCTGGAACTCAACAATCAGTACTTGAAAACATCAAGCTGAATGGTCAGCCTCACAGGACAGAGGTTTACCACTTGCTGCATTCCAGTTTATGACACAAACGTAATTTTCCCCCCAACCAGCCAACCGAATCGCTTTGACTGCAGCTTTTATTAGGAGGTGACATTGATAAGCTTGCTGTCAACAGCAGATGGGGGGAGAACCATATTTATGAGCAGCACTGACTATGTAATACATACCACACAGAACAGCTTCTAACCACAGAGACTGGTTACAGTGCAATAAAAAATGCATATACTACATCAGAAACAAATGCTAGGGCTGGAGATTTAACCTTAGGAAATGCAACCACAATTAACCGGAGCAGCACTTCCAGGATTGCTCCAATGTGAACGTCTGCCCGATGACTCGGCACAGTGGCTCCCAGCATCCCGGTGTCAAACACAATTTTTATCCTTTTAACTTTTCTCAGTCTATCTTAAGTATATATGGACATGTTTTGCTAAGTCATGGCTGTCAGGTTGAAATAATAAGTTTAATGGACTGGAAAATGTGCACCCACAAAGAAGTTATGTAGAAAATGGTAGCACACTCTTGAGAAAAATCACTGATGCGGTGACCAGACACAGGATGTGAATCCAGGATGGGCAGCCCCTGTGAGTATATATTTTAAAATGTATGAATCCCACCCTGGTTAATGTTGGCGTGGAGCAAGATTGGCAAATGCAGATCCTGGAGGTCCGCAGCCACTTTCTCAGTGAGTATCCAGTTACTGCTGCTAAGAGAAGTGGCTTCTTCTGCCTTCATTTTAATTCTCTGGCCTTCTCAGATTCACCACCTTTGGCTTTATAAGGAATAAGGAAATATAAGACACGATCAGCTAACTTGGGGGGTTTCATACTCAGTTCCTGGAGGGCTCTGACTGGTTTCTTTTAGAGGTCCATTTTTACTGTAAATGAATCATTTTATTTAATTCTATAGCTTATTTGCTACTAATAATTCGTGTTGGGCAGACAAAGCTCCATGGAGCTTTTGAGACTCCAATATGATTGTTTTGGAGAAAGAGTCAAAGCTTCGGAGCTTCAGAAATTGTTGATGGTTTACCTAAGCCACAGCAGCCGTGATCTGGAGACGGCCACATCCAGCCTCTTGTTGATTGCGAAGCTTCAATCTGACAAATGCACTAAAAGTCTAAACAAATGCTTCATTTTGACCTTGCGATAATCACGTTCTCATTAACTGACTGCAATAAGCGTACGTGTTTGTGCGTGCAGCAATTTTCAACAACAAAATAATACTTAAATATGATGTGCTAAAGACGGAATGTGTGGCCATAATTTCAAACATTATGAACACACTGTAGGCTACCACTGATTGACAACAACGTGACAGCTTCGTCAGGAGAGGGGATTGTCACTGTGAGGCAATGTGAAGCTTCAATATTTTTACTTTCTCGTATACGAAGTACAAGGAAGGTATTGTAATCGTCCAAAAATTTGATGTCGAGATTTTAATGAATCTCAAAGTTTTAGACCTCTCTGACTTTCTCGTATACGAGGCACAGGAAAAGTATTGGAATCCTCCAAAAATTCCCTTTCAAGATTTAGATGAATCTCAACGTTTTAGAAATCCCCGAGTCTGAAAATACCATTTTTGGAATTATGTCTGTGTGTCTGTCTGTGTATGTGTGTGTGTAAGCACAATAACTTGATTACGCTGTCAACCAAATTGTGTATACAATTGTGTATACAAGTATTCACTACAAAACGTAGATTTCTGTCAACTTTTGGGCTATTTCCGTTAACCGGAAGTGGTACTTTACCTTTTATTCATGCAGCTGCAGTGTCTGAATTTATTCAACTTTACTTTTATAATAATTGTTTAATATATTACTAATTTGATTTGACATGTTGGTGGTTCTTTACCGTACGTAATATAAAAATATAATCAATCATTGTCTTGCGGTTTATTCCTCAAATATCTATCCCCTTATATGAGTATACGAGAAAGTCGTGGGAAGACCACTTCCGATTTTTATGTTAGTGTTTGAGGAATACTTAAGGGTTAAGAGAATCATAACAGGAACAGAGCAAAGTGCAAGGGACAGCATATGAGGGGGCTTAGTGAATGTGCCCACAGCAGTGGCTCCCAACCTATTCTATACCCTACACCCCTAGAAGATGTTTGATTTATGTTCGTACCCCCTACAAATGTCATATCACAATTGAAGATGAAGTCATGTGTAATTTTTGAACCACAAATTGAAGCTTAGACGCATGATTGATGATCTGGTGGTTGGGCTATTCCATGAAGCATCAAGCAGCATGAGGAAATGACACACGATTAACAATCTTGGATTTAGGGGAATTTGAGACTCCCGTGAAGCAAAGGGTGCCGGTGGGCTGTTAAGTAATGAAACAGTCAACCAGCTTTGTCCCCTCGATAATGCCTACATTGCAGATGCACCACCCAGTTAAAATTGCTGCGCTGCTGCCAGGACCACCAGCAGGAGGGGTGGGCTATGTGTAAGCAGCACATGTTTCATCCAATTCAGTCCCTTTAAAGACACAAATGTCAGGCAGACCTCAAAATCAGTGACGTTTCTCAATCAGGGCTTGCACAGAAATCAATACTAGACCTCGACAATCTCTACAGATCATTGAAAGCTCCTGATTCCATTCTCTTCTCTCTTGGTGAATCCAGATCAGTCCAGTGTGCGTAACATCGAGTGCTGACAGACCCTCGCTTTCTGGGATTCTTCTAGTAGAAGTGATGGGATCATGAAACAGTGGAACAGATATAAACAACAGTATCAGGTTGAGTTGGCTTCATACATTTGATGAAGACATTTAAGATATTCCTGTCAACTATTCAGACTTCACCCCCCACATCGTGTCGAGCGGTGCTGCTTTTCGCCTGCCTCATATGAGTTATTAGATTCACTTTGTCAGTGCGCTTGAGAAATTCCAAAGTCTGGACTAGGTGTTCATGAATTGTTCTTTGTTCGGACCAAAAATTTTGTGTTTTCATTGTGACAAGAAGAAGGAGGAACAATAGGAGAGATGTGAGGCAGTGCCCATCCAGGCAGGGGTACCTTTACCCAGCCAGGACACTATGCTGACTAGGGGCGATGCATTTCTCCTGGTCCACTGGTGGGCAGTGCCAGTATTCTGCTGCCATTCTTGAGGCTCCCACTGCTACCCATGCTGTGTGATGGAGTCTTCTTGGGTTAACAAGGTGAATTGATTGGAGTGGCACCACCGTTAACCTTTTAAGGGCTTCACCTTCTCAGTTAGATGAGCTGAGGCGAGGGGTCACCTGGCGAGGAAGAGGAGCAAGAGGCAGAAGGAACGAAGGAGTGTGTATGATTTAGCATCTGGTCGACAGGCTGGAAGTATTTAGTAAGGCCCAGGGGGGACCTACTGCTGGCTATTCTGTCCCCTTGGCTGTGTCATTTTGAGCTGTCCCTGCCCCTGTATCATTGTTTTGCCTTCTTATCCATTTATCTGGCTATAATGGTGTCTTATTGTGTTTGGAGTCACACCAGAGTAGCCCAGATTCTTCAGTCTCTTTGTCTGTCTTTCCTCTGTATAGAGTAGCAATGCAGCCTTGTCTTTTTATGTTTTATTTTTGTAATCTAATGACTGTGAGACATGGGGTAGCATGTGCTGTCTCTTTAGGTATTGAAATGGTTGGCCATCACCCCTCTTGTGCTCATTGGTGTCTGGATACCACCTGTGCCCGCTTGTCCTTTAGAAACACTTTGCTGTGCCCCCGATTCCAATCCTTTGTGTTGCGCTGCTCCCATTCAGCAAGTATTCCTGCTGCACCCCCACGCCTCACACCCCCAGGCTGGAAAGATAAGCCCGTTCAGAAAATGGATGAACAGAACAATTGGAGGAATCTCTTAATCGCTTTTAACATTACCATCCTTACACAGGAAAGAAAAGCTGCAGTGACAAATGCTTTGGTCTGAAAACATCCTGCTGCTGACCCGGGTGATTCATAATGAACTCTTATCCTAAATTACCACACATTTTCGTTTGTTCCAGACAGAACAAAACCATCTTTGTAGGTAAAGACACATACAGTACAAACACCTACACAGAGAGGTGCACAGGAGCAATGTCATGAATCCTGGCAACCTAGACAAAGCAAAAAAAAAAAAAAAAAGCCCAGGCATGCACCACTGAAGAGGAGTGGGTGACACACTTTCATGATCCTCAAGGTATTTTTCTCTAAGGTTAAAACTGTGTCAGATTTATAGTCACTGAGCATTACCAGAGCTTAAGGCCTTTTCCTGTTTAGATTTGTAATAAAGCAGACACTTAAATCCTTTCTTCTCACAGGGTGAATGAAAGTACTGACATCCAAAATCAAGGAGAGAGGCTGCTGAGGTGTCAACTCGGGGTGCACGTCCTTTGAAAAATGAGAATGACAGCAAAGCGGAGCCATGAACACCAAAGTGAGGCCGGGGGGATTGTCAGTGACCTCTGCTGGACACGAAAGGTACTGCATATGAGATAAGTAGTGCCAGAGACACAAGAATGAGAGAGACTGAGCGAGTTGACCCAAGGGGGGAGATGTGCCTTTTCATTTTGACTGAAATCGGTGCAGCTGATTCTGACGTATGTGTGTTTTTTGATCTGTCATATTCAAACGTTTTCTGGGTGGTTCCATCCTAAATATGTAAATAATTATGACTTCTTTGTCTCTAGTTAGAAATATAATCATGAGAATGTGTTTGAACACAAACAAAAAAAATATACCTTTATTTTTCTGGTGCCTTTCTATGTTGAATGCTCATCCAAGGCTACAGGAGCTACAGTGCACTTTCTAAAGGTCCACATCCTCTTTAACACAAATATCATTGTGTTTAAAACAGGGCTGATATGTGCTATGTACCGTGTGTATGTATATATAGTCAAAGTCCGAGATGGATAACAGGCATCCCTGCGATGGAGGATAGTGGGAGGCGAAAGGACAGATGGGTTGGCTGGCTAGATGAAGAAACTACATTGTGCCTGGCTGGAATAATGTAATGGAAAGACCAGCAGAAGCTGGAGACTAGGAACAATTCCATCCACCATACAGCAGATGGCAGTGGTCCTCTGGCAGCATCACAGTTTGGGCACCCACAAGGGTGCTTGGGAGTTGTAGTCCAGAACTGAAACCACATTGGGGTTCTTGGGTGCCAGTAGAGGGTGCTGACTTGGGAGGACCTCCCAGCTTTCCATGTGACCCGGAAGTACCTCCAAGAAGATTCCCATGTCCAGCTTGAAAAGAAGCCCACTGCCTCACTTTGGGGAGTCAGAGTCCAGAGGCAGCAGGCAACACTCAAAGAAGGAGCAGAAAGAGAAAAAAGAGAGACATTTGGTCTGATTGCAATCGTGGCTGGTCTTTATTGTACATTAGGTGACTTATTTGTAATAAAACACTTTATTTTGAACCCAAGATTGTATGAAGTACTATTGTGTCTGATGTTTTCTGGCGCTGTGGCTCCCCCTTAATATATATACGTATGTGTGTGCATGTATTTATATTTATTTAGTATATATTTATTTATTTATTTATGTATTTATATTACAGTTTATAAAAAACTTTTTGGTCGAGACGTGATCATCTCGGAGAGACACTTTGAAGTCCTGCGAGACTCCTTGCACGTCATACCCTACTTACAATTTCTCGGAGACACTTTAATGTCCCATGAGACAAGAAAGTGAGACAAAAGGACAGCTGCTGTACAGGCTTTTAAATGATTGTTGTGCAGCGCAACATGCTGATCACATGCTGACCATATGTTCGAGCCCGGACGTGACATCACAGGGGCCGGAGCCGGCAAGGTCTTCTTACATAGGCTCAGTCCCGGAAGTGACGTCAAGAGGACCAGGTGGAATCTCCCGTGAATGGTCTGCAGGAAAGGGAGAAAAAGAGTCAGAGCACTGTGCCACATCCTGGTCTGAATCGGAACTGCCCTTACTCAAGCCCTTTAGCTGCCTCCCATGCGCACGTGTGTGAGAAGAACATGGCATCTACTTTGGAGCACTGTGGCTTCACGCTACCCCGACCCACCAGGTAGCCTACATACTTGGCTTCGCTCAACCCAAAGAAACATTTCTTGGGATGAATCCTAAGCCCGGCCTCACCAAGTGTCCACAATACCGCTTTTACCTGCTGTAGGTGTTCCATGCATATGCTGGTATAGATGACCACGTCATCCAGGTAGGCAGCACTGTATGAGTTATGGGGCCTGAGCACTTTGTCCACCAGACTGCTGAAAAGTTGCCGGAGCCCCGTGTAACCCAAATGGAAGGACATGATACTGCCAGTGTCCGCTAGGGGTGCTAAACGTGGTCTTAACCATCGTGTAGTCAGTTACCCCTTTGTCATGTCCAGCGTGGTCAAATATTGAGCCTGTCTAAGCCTCTCGAGGAGGTCATCCACTCATGGCATTGGATAAGCATCAAATTGGGAGACTTGATTAAGTCGACGGAAGTCATTGCAAAAGCTCCAAATCCCGTCAGCCTTAGCAACCAATACAATGGGACTGGACCAGGAACTTTCCTCCGTTACTCCTAGTTCCAGCATGTGCTTGATCTCAAGCTCTACTTCAGCTCTTTTTGCCTTGGGAAGACCATACAGACGTTCTCGGACTATAACCCAGGGCTCTGCCACAATGTCGTGCTCAATCAGAGAGGTCCTTCCAGGGTTTTCACTCACTACCTCCGGGACGGACAGTATAACTGTTTCCAGCTTCCATCGTTGTCTGGGACTTAAATCTGCACCGAAGTTAATGCTAGCCATGTGAGCAAAGAGTGAGCGGGGCTGACTGGAGGAGGGATCAGGATCTGAATCGGAACTGCCCTTACTCAAGCCCTTTAGCTGCCTCCCATGCGCACATGTGTGACAATATATATATATTGTGACAGATTTGGGCCGTATCACTCCCTTGAACCCCTGTCCAAGACTCCAGACACTGGATAAAAGTCCAAATGTTGACTTTATTCGCCACAGTGCACAAAGCACCCTCTCCTCCACTATACTCATAAGCCAAACAATAATAAACACAATAAATCAATCCTCTGACTCCAGCTCCCACAGTCCTTTTATTCTCCCTGACCCGGAAGTGTTCCCAATCCCCAGTCCATGTGATTCTTTATCACTTCCGGGTCAGGTACAAGTCCTTTTCTTCACCCCAGAAGCATGTCACTTTTGTTGTCGCTCTTCCTATGACGCACTTCTGGGTTATAGGGCATAAATGATTCTTCAGTCCTCCCTGCAGCTCCCTCTTGCGGCCCCTGTGGTATCCAGCAGGGTAGTGTATAAAAACTACCTTGTCCATGACTCCCTGCTGGTCTTCGGGGCACCTCCACACTGCAGGGAGGGCTCCATCTGGCGGCCTGGGGGTATTGGCCGGGATGACAATATATATATATATATATATATATATATATATATATATATATATATATATATATAAATAATGGGGTGCCAAACAGGCAATTACAATGATTTTCTGAATATATAAAGTCAGCGTCCCTGCAGTACCCACTGGACTCAAAAGTGTCCATAGTGTCATAGCAACCCAGGGGGGCTGCCCTCTAATGTTCCAAGGGGGACAATGCCCTGAGCACACTCTCCCCCCTGGTCCTTCCATTACAGAGGCGTCCTGTACGGGGCAAAGCAGCCCATCCTGCGAGAGCTGTCTTTCCTCTGGAGGGGCTATTGATAATGGCCATTCAGTAGCTTCCCCCGTAACACAGAACCAGGTGAGTGATAGGGAGACGCTGCGCCGACACCAATTCCTGGTGTCTGCTTTTACTCTGTTCAGGCAACATCTCCAACCATGGTCCGGCCAGCAACATCCATAGCACATCCACCACCTTTCTGGTGCCCATGAACCTACGAGAATGGAGACTCCTACTCCGGCTCACACCCAGCCACCTGTAAAGAAAGACCCTTTGCTGTAATGTTTGGAGACCCAGCCTTTTTCTTACAGGTGTCCTTCATTCTCTCGTGAACAGTGGCAGTCTTGGTCTCTCTATGGCTTAAAGAGAAATGCTGCACTGTCTGCACCTCTTTCAACTTGTGTGTGACTGCTGCTACTCTTTTGAGGAGGTGAGGAGCCTGGATTGCAGCAATAACAAGCTGCTTTGTCTCATCCAGCCCACGATCTTCTTCCCCCACTGCTAGGTGGTTGGTCATCACACCCATGTCCACTGTGGGGTTACAGCTACTTGGCACCCAGTATTGTTTACTTTTGGGGTCCCTATGATCTGCACCCCACTTTCCTGTATGGTACCAGTATTAATCACATGTACCAGTGCATTTACTTGGGAAGGGAATTCGAGACCATGCCACCGCAGATATTCCTCTGCCGTTTTTAGTGGTGCCTTAGCTCCTTCAACCCCTCAATTGTCTACTTCAGTAGACTGACCTCCTGCAAAAGATCCTGTATGGGCTGGATCAGCTTTTCCAGCTCTCGTACAGAAAGCCCACAGTTAACAGCTTTGCCCGACAGTAAGCTCTGGTCTTGCTCATCCCCATCTGCTGGCCATGAGCCATTATGTCTGTGCCTGTCCAACACAGTTTTAGATGGGTTTCTTTTAGGCTTCAGGTGGACATTAACTGGCCCCGTCTCCACCAATTTACTTGCAGGGTTCCTGCACTCACCCTCCAATTCCTGTCCTTACTTTTTTTTCTCCAAATACCCAATCGCCACACAATCGGCTCTGTAACAGATGTTAAGCCATCCATCAGTCAGCTTAGAATGCAGATTCTTCAAAACTTTTAAGGAACATTGAAATATCTTCGTAGTACGTGTTTAATTATTCTATCTATCTATCCTTCCAGTGCTGCACCAGTCCCAGCAAGAATACAGCGTGCGGCAGGAACAATCCGTGAACGGAGTGTCAGATCGTCACTAGCACTATGACACCGTGTCCTCACATGTTTAATTATTAACAATATAGATTATTTAAATAAAGTTAAAGTTTTATCTGTATAATTTAATAAACATATTTTGCTGCATTTCATCTTAAAAATTATATCGTCATCATATGTAAATATGCGCTTTATAAAGTGGCTCAGGTTGTGCAATATTATAACTGTATCGCAAGTTTACAGTGAGGTAATTGTACTTACTGTATAAGTACAAAGCTTTCTACAAGGAGCAATTGATGGACTGGTTGAGTGCGTTTAGAGTTCTTGGGATGAAACTGTTTCTGAACCGCGAGGAAAGGCTCTGAGGTGTTTGCCTTATGACCGCAGTTCAATAGACAGCATGGCTGAGGCAGCGTGTGCTTGATGCTGTATACCGATAATTCTCTTTCCAATTAGCTGCTGTAGAGCTGTGATTCCTCACTCAGATACAGTGATAAAAATACTCCGAGTGGTGCAGTGAGAGTGATATGGAAAAAGATGATACACTGTGGCAACCCCTAACGGGAGCAGCTGAAAGAAGAAGAAGATGCAGTGAGAGTAACAACGCTAAAGCAGTTATGGTATTTGGAATAGTTTGACCATTCTGTGGACCATCATATTGTTACAGGTTAATTACAATCAGATGCATTAAACTAATAAACAACATGCAGTTAATTTCAGTGTATTTATAAAGCCGCGTCAGGGATGTGGATCTAAAAAAGAAAGGATAACCACGCAGGAACAGTAGCACTGCTTTGACGCTGGGTGCCGCCAGTCTGCAAAACCGAGCGCAGAAATTGCGTACAACAGGGTATGAGCTACTGTGGAAATGTGTGTGGCTTTACGCCAAGTTTAGGTTTTATACATCGTGATTTGAATGTGGAAACGTTCTTACACAACATTTTTGTGTGTACGCACCACTTATACATGAGGCCCCAGGTTCGTAAGGAACAATAACTTTATTGCTGATCAGGCAGAAACAGTTCCAAGACTTTTATTCAAAAAGGAGTTTACACAAGCACAGAGGTTACAACAAACATCCTACTCCAGCTCCCTTCTGCAGTTTAAAAGAGCACCAAGTCTTCTTCGTCAGGTAGGTTCTGTGGATCAGAAGCAGCAGCTGAGGTAGACCCAGTTTGGAGGAGAGAGGGTAGAAAAGTGAGCAATTCCGCTGGTCAGGACTTAGTCTTTTAAATGTTCTAAACATTGTGCAAGACGTACGTTACACAGTAGGCCTGCGAACCTGCAGTTGATCCTGCAGAAGGCTGGCTAAAGTTGTGTTTGTTTCCCATTGAAATACTGCTTAAGAGAGAGTTTTCAAAAGGCTTCTGTGTTTTTTTGCCATTGGTTTACCTTTTAACAGAGAATGAGCACACAGCTTGTATGAGAGTGCAGCTGCTGCAGTTAAGTGGTAGGAATAAGTAACAGAGGAGCTTCCGAGCTGTCTTTGAGTGACTGCCGCCGCCATCACCGAAGGTCTCTGATACGACTTGCATATTTGTAGCTAAAGATCCACAAAGGGAGAAAATGAGGCATGTATCTTAAAACAGTTTTTTATTCCTAAGCTTTCGACAACCTATCAGGTGTCATCATCGGAGGGTGGGTGGATTAATAAGGTATGGTTTGGAAGGTGTTGGTCATAAAGTCTTTTTTATTATTTGGATGTTATTTTTTTAAGCCTGCATATATTGGATTCAAGTCCAAGTGTCAGTTAATGATGTTTCATTAGAGAGCCACAATTCAGCCAGCTCTCTGACACTCTTAGTACTGGCCCTGAATTTTACTTTCACAGACTCCCACTTAAATGTGTGTCCGGTGGAACTTGTTTATGTGTGTAAATCAGAGACTGTGGTTCTTTCCTTCTGATGAAATTGCGTTGTTCCTGTTTACGTGTTCCGAGTCTTTTAGATGTTTGACCCACTGGGCATGCACTGCATGGAATGCTGTAAACTGTGTTTCTCGTCTCTGTGGTCGATTTTTTGCTTTTGACATTGAAAAGGACACTCTGTAAAGTGTCTGCTGCTCCCAGATCTGGACAGGATGTGTGCAGTATTTTCCAACACACCACAATGATAGGGAAGGGTGCGGTGGGAGACCAAGTTGGAGTCTGCGGCATCTCCTATATAGGAATTGTTTAATAAATGCTTCTCATTCTTTTTTGTGTTGATTGTGTTACAATGGGTGTTAATCCTTTTGAACAAGACCTAACACAACTCCATTTATGCGATAAAGGATGGTTACTGTAAAAGTGTACTATTTTGTCTGTATAACATTCCTTGTGATAAACACTCATAGTTAAACATTTCAATGGAAATGTCAAGGAAATTAATGCGCCCATTCATTTCTTTTTCCATCGTGAATTGGATTGCGGGGAATACTGAGTGGAAGTGGCTGTGGAATTCATTCAATTGCTTACTTTTTAATATGACGAACGTGTCGTTGATGTAGCGTATCCAGAGTTTAACTCTGAACTGGGTTAGAGCCGCATAACCAGTTCAGCTAAGAGTCCTGATAGCGGAGATCCCATTGGCATGCCTTCTTTCTGTCTATAGTATTTTCCATTAAAATGGCAAAGTGATATTCGATGCATTACGTTCTTAGTGGACAGCTTCATTAGTGCTGTTATGGTGGGTTTGTTGTTTAGTTTTGCCAGTAAAGTCTCTGTGGCCAGATGAATTGGGATCATAGTATGTAACGACACAGCATCAAAAGAGGCCATGATCTCATCATCAGCAATGGATACATTCTTCAGGTGCTGTAATGCCACCTCAGCGCTATTAACAGAATTATCTGGGTTATATGGTAAATGTTTGAGCATATGAAAAAGTCTTCTAGATAAGTTGTAAGCTGGTCCTCCTGTTAGGCTCACCACAGCTCTAAATTTTAAAGGAGTCTTGTGGATTTTTGAGAGGCTACAGAATTCCTGGCAGATTGCGTCGATTTCATTTTATAGTAAACTTGTACGTTTAAGCGGTTGTTATGTTGGAGTTTACTCAGAGTGGTGTTGATTTTATTCAGAAGATAAATTGCACTGTTAATTCACTCTCAATTCTTAATTAACTACTAATTGCCTTGGAAAATTAATTCATTCATTATTCTGAATCACCAGTGGTTTAATTTATAAAACTTTACATTGATTTAAGATTGACAATTTGTGTATAGCAAAGAAAAATAATTTTTTTAAAACCTGCCTATGCACATTGCTGAACAATTTACTGTTTATAAATCTCAATCATCTTGTAAATGTGTGTGTACGTGAGCTCACCTCAGACCCGCCTGGTTGCCACCCTGAAACAGCCATAAATGGACTCTGCTAATGAACTTCGTACATACTGTATGCAAACACGATGATGCAGAACGTCATTGGCTGGCAGAGCAGCCTTCCAGCTAACACATTCAGCCATTGCCAATTGCATTTGAGGAGTTCAGTGGCTCCCTCCCCTCGGCAGGGAAAGGCGTATGTCACCAGTGTCTGAGTGGGTGGCCACCATTACCTGGCACATGATTTCTATTACAGTGAATAGTATAGGGCAAATGAAAACTGGGGGTACACCCAGATACCCTACCAACAAGCCAGCCATCATGTACAGCACCATCAGCAAGTCATCTGCTTACGGTTACAAGAGCAGTTTCACTCTCACTTGATGCCCTTATTGCAATATGAGTGCTGTCACAATTCAATGAGGAAAATCAGGCACTGTTTCAAATTAGATTTTTATGTTGCTTATGGCTTACAGCACAGCATACCTGATATTCATGAACTGCTGGCCAGTTCCCTCTGGTTGGTACCTGATCCCATTAAGTCAACCATTGATAAGACCCGAGTATGAACAAGTACAGCTCAGTATTGAGCAATCTATGTTTCTAATGCCACGTCAGCACAGCACAAAGTTCCAAGAGAATGGCTTTTGAAAGTCCAAACTGGTTCAGAAGGCAGTCATCATGATGAGCAAAAAAATCCTGAACGCTCGTTCCGCTTGTTTATGACCATCTGCATAGTCTTCGAGCATGCCATGTTGTGTCAAACCATTAGAGCGGTTGAATTAGAACATTAGAACTATCTGGACGAGAACAGGCCATTCAGCCTAACAAAGCTCGCCAGTCCTATCCACTTTATTCTTCTAAAGAAAATCAAGTCTATGAATAGGTTGCTGGCCATGAGATTTAGAGCGTTCTGAACGCAGAGAGTGAATCACGCCTGTGTTTTTACTGCGCTTTGGTTTCTAATCCTTAGTAGTGAGTATAAACTGACGAAAAAACAAAAGAAGTTCTATAGTGCAATTATGCAGCATCAGCCCTCTTAAAAGGGAACTGAAAGATTCTGCATATTGTATTCATTACTTTTGAGAATTAATATGTTTATCACATCCGCACAGATTATAATAATGGTTATTATACACGTGAGTTGTCGTTTAGCTGTTTTGTCTGCATTTCCCAATTTGATCAAGAGTGTTGTCATTTGCCAGTTTCCTTGAAATATTGTGTACGCATGAGTCAGAGTTGGTGTGTATATATATAGCAATATAAGTTCTCCAGTAAAGTTTTCTTTTATAAATCCTGTCGTTTGTGTGGAAAGCTGCATATGCACATTTTGGGGCTCTTTTTGTGTGTAAGCAAGTTTTACGAATCTGACTCAGGAATGTCAGAAGTGCCAAAGAAAAAATGCAACACACCTGTTTGTGCCTGTACTGGGTGATCCAAGTTCAGGTATGTAATGGTGGACATGCTTTCACCACCAACACATAGTGTACCAACTCAAGAAAGGGGGGTACTCTTGTGTCCTTATTTAAACAAAAACAAAAACCTTTATGTAGGCAAACAATTGACATTTATGTGGTGCCAACTTATCAATTACACAAGACTATCTGGTGGAACTATAAACTGATTTTTTTTTTTAGATATCCTGTGTCACACATGCACGTAGGAGGACCTACTCACAGGTTCAGGTGAAGTATGTAGTAAACCACCAGGACAAGAGGGGGCGCTGCCACTAACAATGCTGCCCCTTTTCTCTCAGAAGCACTGAGAAACCATCCCTTCTGGTTCAACCGCCATAAAAGCCCGAGCGTCCCAGAAGGAGGCATCATTGACTGGCCAGAGCAACCATGAGACGGAGCTCCACAAGACATGGATAAACGTCTTTTGTTCTCTTAATAATTCCAGCTGAAGCGTCAATGCTTGCGATCGTTTCTTTGTGTTTGTTATTACTTCTTTAAAGTTCAATGGACATTAAATGGCACAACTCAGTTGATACACCCAAAATTTCCTTGTGCTGTTTTCATGCTGTCATTGCCATACCTGGCCAAACCTGATCTAAGGAGATGGCCCCTACTTCAACACTTGACAAGTCAGTACATTTGGAACATGAAGCAATTATTTTTTATTTTGTATTAGCTGGTGTAAAAACTCTAAACAGGAATTATTCATGCATTTCTTAGCCTTCATAAAAAATAATATTTCCATCACAACACATTTAAATACATAATTTGAAGGAAATTGAAATGTAATGATTCATGTGTACAGTATTGTTCAAAATCAATTTCATATGAACATATCTAGCCAATCTAATATTTTTGTACATATATCTAAACAAAACAGCAAACCAAATTTATTGACTTGCCTGTAACTTCTCTAGAGTTTATGACGTCTTAGTCTTTTTGATCCAAAACTTTGATTGGTGGTCCGTTGTTTTCCACCTCTTACTGGGGCGTCAATATGAGTCTTCCAGCAGTAGTCTGCTATCATACTAACATCTCAACATCCCTGGTACCTTCACTCACTGCTTTAAGATTTCCAGGAAAGAATTGCAGATGTGAATTCAAAATGTGAAATGTTGCAACCCAATTTCTTAAATTTAAGTAATACATTTTCCACAATATCTTAGTAATTAGGATTTTTTATTTTTATCTAAAATCTTAGAGATGACTTCTTTGAATGCTACCCAAGGCTCTTGTTCCAGGTCTTGTTCTGCTTCAGACATCAGGTTTTCTAATATCAGAGCTGGCAGAATTGCTGTCTTTCAATTACCTGCAGACAAACCTGGAAACTTATGACCCAAATACATCAAGCAGGCTCCATGTTTTGGTTGACTACCCATCATGATCCACCAAGCTAAGCCCGATGACGATTCTGGCACCAAGCTGTAGCTTTTTTTCTAGCTGGCCATTCCTTCTGAACCCAATTGAAAATCTTGGCTCTGCTGTGCCACTCACAGAATTGTGGGCTGCTAATGGCGTCACATGCTGTGGCCTGCTGCTGTGACTACTCACCATGTTCAGTTCCAGCTATAATCTGACCTTATTATCAAATAAATGTAACTGTATTGCTTTAAACTTAGATTTTAATATTAGAAAATATTGAAACAAATTATCATTAAAATATTGGTATTTAATTAATTACAGTGTGAAAACAGTAAAAAGCCCAAAATTTCCAGCAAAAAATGTGTTTTGTGAAAAAACATAATTGATGATAGACAAAAATTGGTTTCAGATTTTTGGATTCAGCACCCCAAAATACATAAAAATCACTTGAAATAATTAAAAGATTTTTGCATTTTGTATACCTCTCATCAGTATCCATGAACGAGGTTTAGAGGCTTAAAGTGCACAAGGAAACCACTGCAGTTCTGTGTAAGCCTGTTGGATGAAGGTTGGGGTCTCCTTTCCAGAAGGTCATGGCAGATACCTTGTGATTCAATGGATGATCCTTTTAAAGATGCCCCGCGAGGAGAAGGGCAGGGATATACACTCTTAAAAAGTCAAGGTGCCAGAGTCGTTCTTCAGAGCAAAGCCATGGGGAACCATGTTTGGTTCCCAAAAGACCCATCAATGTGAGGTTCCGGAAAGAACCTTTATTTATTTAGATCCGTTACACTTTCCATACCATAAATAACCTTGAATAGAAGTGAACAGATTTGTGAAATACCAATGTCTCGTGATTGTGAAAGACACTTGCTCCATACGTGTAGTCATGCAAGGTTTTCTTAAGCTGTTAGTGTCCTGCTAGGTAGCCTACCATAAGTTAAATGTTTCTGCTCTCTTCTACATATAAAGAAGGTTTTCAAAGCACAAATAACCAACTTCAGATGCAAACAACTCTTCCAAGAATGAAATGGTGCTTTGTCAGGCAATACGTCTACAAGGAACCACACAACCAGTTAAAGAACCATAAAATGCCATTAAAGAGCCATTATTTTTAAGAGTATAAATGGAGCCGGCAGGAGTTAACTGCTCTTTGTCAAAGTTGGCAACGTTACCATTGAAAGGGAAGCAGGCAGACACACAATCATCTCTGTGGTGTCTTCTGAAACTCCCTTTCCTTGGTCGCTCCCTTTGGACGTATTCAACAACAACAACATTTATTTCTGTAGCACGTTTTCATACGAAGAATGTAGCTCAAAGTGCATTAAAACGGGTCAAAGAAATAGTTATATACAAAGAAAAATAAATTCAAATGAGATAAAAAAATAGTAATTCATAAATAGTATGCATAAAACAAATTATCCACCCGTACTGTACATAAGAGAAGTCGAGTCCTTAAATATAGAATTGGTTTTGCAAGTCTCTTAATGATGGTCTGTTGATAAGGTCAGTTGGCCAGGGTGGACAGAAAAACAATAACTAAAGTTTATTTTATTTATTTAAGCTGGAGGGAAAAAAACAAAATCTATGGGCGTCCCAGGCCAAAAGATCACCCAGCCCCCAGTGGGCATTCTGCATTACATAAATGTTCTTAAGTGGTTCTTTTTATTTTTTTAAGAGTTGTCTTAGAGGACTTGACGCAGCCACATTCTTTATGGTATGGAGACAGCGAATCACAGAGATGAGACACAGAAAGTTGCTGGGTAGTAAAGCCCCTGTCTTAGGCCATCATTTGAGTGTCACCCTGAACTTCTCAGTATTCCATGGAATTTGCTTTATCACATCTGGCCAGCTCTTCAGACAACTTGGTTATCCTTTTCCTAACCTATGGATTGGGCTATTAACCAATGAATTTCTTTCTTTGTGCTGTGTATACGCAGTGTAGGCATCTGTAAAAATGTTTGTAATGACCACTGGAACTCCTCCAAACTTTTAAATTGTAAAGTCACATTCCAAACCTGCATTTCACAATTTCCTTCGCTCAGTCACAGGATGTCTTAATTACGACACAGACGTGCCAGTCAGCTCTCACTTAAAATGAAAAAGACTTTTCAATGGAAGCTCAACCACTGGGCCTCTGTCATTAAAGAGAGGATGACATCACAAAAAAAAGGACATCTGGTAGGTTTCATTCCTGAGATGTTATCAGTGTCACTTCTAAGACTTTAGAATTAACATAATAGAAAAATGGTTGAAAAAGGCCAAACCCCAGCAGGGGATAATCCTAACACATAGAGGTACCCTCTGTATTTTAATGTGTTACTATAGATGACTGACTACTATATTTATAGGCATCTTGACCTAAAGAAAAAGACTGAAAGAAGAACTCTAATGCACAAGTAAAAACAAAACTCTGTTGTTCTTTATCATCCCTTGGGAACTTTCAATGTTTTATTCAAGTCGAGTCTCCCTCTCATTTGTACTGACACTTCTTCCTATTGCCGTAGTGGTGCAACTAGCACTTGTTCTGGGTTTACCACACTCCACTGACCCCACATTCCCACAATGTCATCTCCTAAACATTCCTTGTGGCCACTGTGGCCCTCTCTTTCCTAGAAGGTTCATGAGGGACTTGTCCTATCCTTGCCATTCCCAATGCTGTATCATCCTGGTAATTCCCTTACATTTTAGCAAACTCTTGCCAACTACGCAGTCTTACACAATACTCAGTGCCATTTAGAAGGAGGGTCTCAGTGTCTGATTTCGGATCTCAGACATGATAAAATGTTAACAAACAACTAATGGGAATAGTGTCCTCTGACCTTCCTGTTTTGTGTCTATATTTATCATGCGTCTCAGAGTAGGAAAACAGTCCTAACTGGCTGAAAAAAATCGAAGAGTGGTGCAAAGTTGGTCCTACTCTTAGGCATAGGAGTAAAAGTATTTTATTAATTTTCTTAATTTGGGAAACAAATTGTAACTTCACCAGGATTTATGAAAGCTCATGAGCTGCATGCGCTTTCAGGGACAGGTGGAATATTTTGGAAAACGCTGGACAACGATGAACTCCTAAGATGTCGATTTGACAGAAATGGAATAATATTCGTAACAAATCTTGTACGTTACGAGATCACTCCATCTAAGTGAAGAAGCCATATGCCATCAGCCAAAATGACAGTGTTGGTAATGTTGCATGTAAAATGTAGCTTTGCAATAGCGATGATTTGGGAACATCATAACCACTTTGAACACCCTTACAATACATTAAGTAATTTGCAGATTCATACATTTCCCAACCACTCCACATGAATTAATGTTAAAGCAAGCAGCATTCATGCAAATCACCAAACACACACAAAGATCACTGCCCCAAGTGTGGATGAGCATGCATCTGTGAATCAGTGGCAATATGATAGTATTAACACACAGGTGGACATGGGAAAAAACTGTACTATAAAACTGTACTGTAATAGGCAGTTTATTACCCTGAAGATAGGCAGGGCAGCATGGGTGACTGGCAGTGAAATGTCACACAGGAATGCCGAGTTCTGCATCACACGAACCTGTGGACTATTCATATTACTCTTTACGAGTCCAGAAAGGTTCAAAATGGCAGGCCGATACTTCCAGGGTATTGGATAAATAGAACCTCACAGAAGATAAGGAGAAGACATGAAAATGGGCATTTCACGGGACAGTGAAAGATAATCAGCGACACTGGAAGAGTTAACACGACTTCAGAAACCATGGTGTGACTGTAACTATTTTTTTTACAAGAAAATTGATTCCTATAACCATAACAGTGAGAAGATGATTCTTCTGAAAGTATGGTTATGGATCAATAAACATTAAACAAACATGCCCATTATTGGAATTTGGCATATTTGGTGTGTGTGCATCGGTCTATCCATCTGACAGTACGCAGTACGGTATTATTCATGATGTTGTTGCAGAGTGGTGACAATTAAATTCATGATAGCACTATACCCTACTTTAATATGTTTTCCTTTTTAAATTATTATTATTATTAACTTTGTTGTGAAGCCTTAGCATTAGTATCCGAAAACTGTAAAATGTCACCATGAGTACCACTTTGCACGGTCAGGGTGCCGTAAACTTGTGATGTCATTCAATCTCAAATCTCCTGACTGGCAGTAGGTATAGCACACTTCATAATTTCTTCTCATGTCCTATTCATATCCTAGTCAGTCTCTTAGTGCAGTTCCCAATACCCTTGATAAATATGGGTGCTGATCGCGTGCCACTTATCAAAACATTACTGCATTTGCACTCTACAGTACAGTGAACTCATCATAGTGCTCTTCACCTCTTTTGGCATTCAACCATATTTTAATGTTAAAGACTAGTATAAATTCCGTGGGGAAATGCATTGTTTTTTGTCTGGAGGCTCTCCAGTTAAGTTTATATAATGTCAAGATGCTGGAATTAAGACTCACAACTCTCCAATTCTGAAGGAGTAATGTTGATTCTGTCCTTGTCATGAAGCAGTGGACCAAGGCTTTCTCTTTGCCTAAATGTTTTCTGGTTTGTGGTAGTTGTCCAAACTTACCTGCAGTAGATTTTTATGTGGCCCTTCAGAAGGAATATGACCATATACTCTGTAGTGTCATGTGTGAGATGCAGCACGACTAGGGGTGTTCAGGGTCACTGTTCTTGAATTAGAAAGATTTCTGCTTGCGGTCTTGGTTATGTATCAGATCTTTTTAACGTGGGAGATGGCTTTGTCTTACCTCCATTCCTTTTAGTTATTGTTTTGGAAAGATAAAAGTTGTAGCTTAAACTTATACTATAGTATAATATAATAATAGTCTATGTATATAGTGCTACAAAAAGTATTCACCCCCTTCGAGGTTTTCAATTTTTCTTATAATAAAACATTGAATGCTTACCTAGGACTGTCACGTTGACATGGTAGTCAGGCTTGTATACCTTAGTGATGTTTAGAGCTGGGCTGTCTGGAGCTTTGTGCTCCTGGAAGGGTCACTCTGTCGTTGAATAAGTTTGGTTTGAAACGTTAGACAAAGAGTAGTTTACATTGACCTTCATGAAACTACAAATTAAAAATCAAGTTTGCCCCGAGTTGCTAGGATCTACTTTTGGAGGGAGGCCATAAGGTGGCATTAGTCAACAAGCATCTGGTGGTCAGGAATTCCACATAACCTTGCTGGATTTGGCCCCAAACGGTGATGTGGAGCTGCCTTGTGGGCTCACCATCTGCAAGACAAAGGTTCAGGGTTAGGTGCAATGCCAGTTTAGTTGTAGGCAAAGGCGAGAAAGATCTAGACGGACTGGAGACTGACTTTAGAAACTTGGAACATTACCTCTCTGGGGGAGAGGGAACCTGAATATGTGCAAGAGGTGAAAAAGTACAACTGTTTTGAGTATTCAAGTTTCTTAGAAAAAGTGAGTGAGGTGTTTCAAAGTGTGCTGCCCACTGACTAGCTAGTCTTACTAGGTGACTTCAGTGCTAAGGTTGGGAATGACGTAAATACCTGGCGGGGCATGAATGGGAGGAATAGCCTGCCATATCTGAATCAGAATGATGAGTTGTTATTGGAATTTTGTGATAGTCATAGATTTCCCATAACTAGCACCATGTTCGAACACAAGAAGGCTCATAAGTGTACCTGGCATCGAAATACCTTCAGCCAAAGTTTGATGGTAGGCTTTGTAGTTGTGTCTAAACTGAGACCATATGCTTTGGACACTCAAGTGAAAGAAAGGCTGAGTGGTCAACTGATCACCACTTGGTAGTGAGTTGAATTGAAATGAGGGGCGTACGCTTAATAGTCCAGGGAATCTTAGACAAGCAGTTAGGGTTTCATGGGAACATCTGGTCGAGGCTTACGTTCGTTATGAGTTTAACTTCTACCTCCGAAAGAGCTTCTCCCATGCGTAGAGTGAGGTTGGCAACCTTTAGTCCTAATGGGCGCCATTACAAATCTCAAATGTGGAAGCAGCTGTTAAAAGCTGTGGTCTTAAAGTGGTGGGGGCATCTCATGGTGGTAACCCTAGGACCCAATAGTAGACAGCAGAGGTGAGGGAAGTTGTCAGACTGAAGAAGGTGGCCTTCAGTGAAATGCCTTCTTTGGGATCTCCTGATTCACCTGAGATGTACCAACAGGCTAAGAGTACTGCTGCAAAAGTGTTTATAGAAGCAGAGCTTTGCATGGAAGTAGTTTGAAGAGGCCATGGAGAATGATTATCAGATGGTCTCGGGGTTGTTCCAGAAAATTGTTTGGCACCTCAGGAGGAGAAGTTGTGACCTTACTCAGACTGTGTTAAGCAAGGATGGAGAGGTGCTGATCTCTTCTGGGGAAACTGCCGAATGGTGGAATGAATACTTTGAGGAATTCCTCAAGTTCAAGTGGTGGGCATGCCCTTCTACAAGGAGTCAAAATTGGACATGTTCAGCAGGTGAGGATCTTATCACTGTTGCCAAAGTCACTATAGTGTCCTGACAACTCTCAGTGGTGGTGAAGCTGTTTGGGTAGATGAAGTTTAACTAGAGATGTTGAAAGCACCAGACGTTGTTGGGATAACATGACTCACAGGTATTTTCAGTGTTGCATGGAAGGCAGGTAAAGCACCCTTAGAATGGCATACTGATGTAGTGGTCCCCATATTTAAGGAAGCAGACCAGAAGGTGTGTTGCAACTATAGAGAAATCCCACTCTTCACTCTCCAAGGTAACGAATATGAAAGTATACCGAAGGGAAGAACTGGTCTGATAGTTGTGCCATTAAAAAGGTGCTATATAAATAAAATGTATTATTATTATTATTATTATTACTATTCTGCGGTGGGTTGACGCCCTGCCCGGAATTGGTTCCTGCCTTGCGTCCTGTGTTGGCTGGGATTGGCTCCAGCAGACCCCCGTGACCCTGTGTTCGGATTCAGCGGGTTGGAAAATGGATGGATGGATGGATATTATTACTATTATTAAGATACAGGAAGAAAAATGTGTATTCTGCCCCGGCTGTGGAAGAGTTGACCAGCTCTTCTCCCTGGCACATTTGCTGGAGGGTGCATGGGAGTATAAAAACTGAGTCTATATGTGTTTTATAGATCTAGAACACTACTCTGACTGTGGCACATGTTGTGAGAGGTGCTGCAGGAATATGGGGTAACAGGGCAGCTCCTGCAGGCTGTTCATTCCCTTTGTGAATGCAGTGAGAGCTGTGTCTGAATTCAGTCAAATTCATTGACTGTGGGTGTCAGACTCCAACATGGCGCTGTCTTGTCACTGCTTCTCTATGTGGTTGTTGTAGACAGGACATCAAGGCACAGCTGAAGATGTGGCAGGCTAGGGGTAGCATTGATGCATTATGTAGATGATGTCCTCTTTGCTTCTGAAAGTGACCTTTGAAAAGCACTTGAGCGATTCACCATTGAGTGGCTGTGATGAGGATCAGCACCTCCAAGTCTGAGCTCGTGGTTTTTTCTTTTGTAAAAGAGTGAATGAATTGCTTCCTCCAGGTGAAAGTGAAATAATGAAGGAATTCAAGTATCTTGGGATTTTGTTCACAAGTGACGGAAAAAGGGAACATGAGATCGACAAGCGTATTGGAGTGGCAGCAGCTGCCCTGCAGGTGCTGTTCTGGTCCCTGGTGGTGAAGCGGGAGTTGAGTTTAAAGACAAAGCTCTCAGTTTACCAGTCAATCTACATCCAGGCCCTCACTTATCATGTGCTCTAAGTAATTACTGAAAAAAATGAGATTGTGAATATAAGCGGCAGAAATGGGTGGCTACAACAACAACATTTATTTATATAGCACATTTTCATACAAACAGTAGCTCAAAGTGCTTTACATAATAAAGAATAGAAAAATAAAAGACACAATAAGAAAACAAAATAAATCAGCATTAATTAACATCGAATAAGAGTAAGGTCCAATGGCCAGGGGGGACAGAAAAAACAAAAAAAAAACTCCAGACGGCTGGAGAAAAAAAATAAAATCTGTAGGGATTCCAGACCATGAGACCGCCCAGTCCCCTCTGGGCAATCTACCTAATATAAATCAAAAAGTCCTCTTTGGATTTAGGGTTCTCACGGAAGGGCTTGATGATGATGGTCACGTAGAATTCTGCCTTTTAGTCCATCCATCATTGTTGGAGCATCATGAAGCTTTGAGTAGGTGGCACAGGCCACCACCACAAAGAAACCGGAAAAAGAAACAGAAAAGAGAGTAGGGGTCAGTACGGATTTTAGAGCCACCATGAATAGTTATTATGAGGAAATGTAACATATAGAGTATCAGGATTAAGTTCAATTAAGTTAAATTGAAGTTATAGAAAGGCCATGTTAAAGTAATGTGTTTTCAGCAGTGTTTTAAAGTGCTCTACTGTAT
>JANRMT010062832.1:10941164-11040038 GCA_026402145.1 Polypterus bichir lapradei | reverse complement strand
TTAGGTGCATAGCAGCAGAAGGCCGCCTCACCACTTCTTTTAAGTTTAGCATTTGGAATTCTAAGGAGACACTCATTTGAGGATCTGAGGTTACGATTTGGAATATAAGGTGTCAGACATTCCGATATATAAGAAGGGGCGAGATTATTTAAGGCTTTATAAACCATAAGCAGAATTTTAAAGTCAATCCTGAATGACACCGGTAACCAGTGTAGTGACATCAAAACTGGAGAGATGTGCTCAGATTTTCTTTTCCTAGTTAGGATTCTAGCAGCTGCATTCTGCACTAGTTGCAAACGATTTATGTCTTTTTTGGGTAGTCCTGAGAGGAGTGCGTTACAGTAATCTAGACGACTGAAAACAAATGCGTGAACTAATTTTTCAGCATCTTTCAGTGATATAAGAGGTCTAACTTTACTTATGTTTCTTAAGTGAAAAAATGCTGTCCTAGTGATCTGATTAATATGCGATATAAAATTCAGATTACAGTCAACAATTACCCCTAAGCTTTTTACCTCCGTCTTGGCTTTTAATTCTAATGTATCCAGTTTATTTCTAATAGCCTCATTGTATCCATTATTGCTAATGACTAAGATTTCAGTTTTCTCTTTATTTAACTTGAGAAAGTTACTATTCATCGATATTGAGATACAAGTCAGACATTGTGTTAGTGAATTAATAGAATCGGGGTCATCAGGTGCTATTGATAAGTACAGCTGTGTGTCATCAGCACAGCTGTGGTAGCTCACGTTGTGCCCTGAGATAATCTGACCTAACGGAAGCATGTAGATTGAGAATAACAGCGGACCCAGGATAGAGCCTTGTGGAACACCATATTGGATATTATGTGTCTTTGAGTTGTAATTACCACAACTAACAAAAAATTTTATCCCTGTCAGGTAGGCTAGGCTCATACTCTGTGTGTCTGAGAGGTTCAGTGATTCTGGAAAGCCTCAGACTACAGTCACTGCTCCTTCAGATCGAGAAGACTCAGCTGAGGTGGTTTGGGCATGTCGCAAGAATGCCTCCCCTAGAACTGCTCTAGGGAATATCCCACTGGGCTGAGATCCCGCATCATACCTATGACACTGCTGGAGGGATTAGATTTCTTGTCTAGCTTTGGAATGCCTGGAATTCCCCAGGAAGCTGTAGCCAAGGACAGGTGTAGGCTGGGCCCACCTGCTTGGCCTGCTGCCTCTGCAACTCTAATCTGGAAAATTGGGTAAGAAGATGCTTCTTAGCTGATGATATGAGACAGCATTGAATCAGAATGGGTTTAATTTGGCTGGCTTTTTTGACACTGATCAAAAAAAAAAGACTCTTTGATGTCAAAGTGAAAACAGGTCTCTGTAAAGTGCACTAAATTAATCACAAATGTTGAATATTTCATTAACACTGATGTTCTCCAAGATATTTCTTGGTCTGCGCTTAGAACAGCAGGAACAGGTTGATTGACGGCAGGGCTCCCAGAATTCCCAAGTGTAGATCTTGGTCACACTGTAACAACTTAATATTAAGCCATCATCTGCATGCCCACCCACCCCTCCACCTGTCAGGTCAGGTTTATTCCATGCATCATTTGATTTATTCAAGCATCTTGGAAAATTTCTTAACCAGCAAACAAATCCTACATTTCCTTTGTCTTATGATTCAGTTTTTAAGAGTTGTGTTAAGCAACCATCAAAGTTAGAAGCACTTAAACCATTTAATGTGTAGGTGTATACTGTTAGTGTTTCCAAAATTGCACGTCTAGTAAGGTGCCATTGGTTCAAGCATTGAGTATAACACAGTTCAAGTAAAATTGTTTTAAATATTTTACTACACAGATTACAAAAAAAGTAATAATTAAAATAAAGAAATGATTTTGTAAGACACAAAGAAGTTTCTTGTCTTTGATGTTTCAGGCTTCAATATCTATGCTGCGTTTCATTATATTTTACGTCCTCCGTTTAGGCCACATTAGTTTCTTTACGTTGTCAGTTAACTGTTACATGGCCAGAAGTCCATCTGCTCTTATAACCTGGCATTTGCACACAAAGCCCACACTGCCTCGCTGGTGAGAATGCGACTCGGGCAGGAGGTGAGCTGTCATGTAGGATGTGCCTGTGGCATGAATAGTAGCTTGTAAGATGTTTGTAGAGTTTGTGCTTGTATGGATAATATATTTAGATTCCATCCTGCAATACAATAAAAAGTGCACATTTAATCATCTCCAAAAGTCATTTCACCATCTGACGAACCCTTGAGCCGATGTTTTAAAGTACCATCTCATGCAACTGACCTTTCAAAGTTGTGACGTAGCTGCCAGGTTTTTCTAATTGTTTCCACGGCTCTACCTCAGTTCGGTGTACACAGTAAGTGAAACATGCATTACGTGTAAGTCAGGAATTAACATTTTCTTTACTGACAGTGGTTAGATTTCCCAAGAAAGATGCGAAATGAGTCAGCACATGCAAACTTAGAAGGAAACAAAAAACAAAAGCAATTTGGATAGAAAAGACACTGATGTTTGGTTTATGCACCTGAAGTGTATTCTGGCACAGAATCCAAAGGCTCAGCGGTGTACAGTTTATTTTTAATTATGCCTTGGAGGGAATACTAAACTTAGCACTTGAATTTATAGGAGCATTAATGCAATGGGGTGGCTGTATAAAGAGCTTTCAGTAATTACCAATATACATGCAACAGACCTGGGGAATCTCGATTTGATGTGTCACCTTTATGGCATCAGACACACAAATGTAAAAACATCATAAAATATCTGAGTGGCTTACTTTCAGAACATTTCCCTGTCTCCTCCATTGCAAGGATGGATTGCCTTTTAAGCAATTGCTTTTATGTCTCTTTTTGCTCTGTGGAAGTTTTGCCTTTTATTTCACAAAAATAGAATCATGCATCATTTGTTTCTACATACTTTTTATAAGCCCCATTTTACAAGCTAATGGTTATAATGGCTCTTCTTCCTCTTGAAATGTTTATAGATTTTGTCCGCTCCCCATTTCTGGGACCTGCTCCAGCTGAAGCCAAACAGATGTCTCAGAAGAATTGTTGAAGTATGGTGAGCCTCTGCTGGACAGACCCTCTGAGCTGCTCTCTTTGCTTTCTTTGTTGGTCTTTTTCCTTCACAGAGCCATGGAGAGCTGAAGTCTGTCCTGGCAGCCTTGGGCACAGGGCAGGGCACAGCACAACACTGGATGGAGGGCCAACTCCTTTCCAGACACATTCCCTCGTTTTGGGCCCATTTAGAATGGCCAGGTTGACTTGTAATGTCGGTAAGTGGGACAGGCTCCAGCACCCTAAATCACCCTGGTGTGGATTAAGTAAATGACATGACATGTGGGGAAACCTGGAGCACCCAGGATGCCGTCCATGTAGATGGCACAAAAAGTATGTTGTTATGTGTAAAAAAGATTTTTTTGCTCTAAGCCACAATAAATAGTACTATTTCTGCTTGGAAGATGCAATCAAAAAACTGCACAAAGCAACCATTGAGCACAATGTACGAATAGTAGTGTGTATCAAGCTAACACCGGTTAGTCCGTTACTGTTCGTTCCGGTAATGTGAATGTTTACCTTCTCAGTGTTCAGTGTTATAGACTGAGGTCATTAATTTAAAATAAATACTTGTAATAAGTAAATTCAACCTATAATTACTGTAATTCCTGATCACAGTGAACACTGTCATTTTGGATTGCTGTCATAAGCTGAAGTTGGATAAACTCGGACTTGAGAGGCCAGGCCAGAGGTTTCAAATAGGAATTCTGAACTTGTGGAATTCTTTCCACTTTTTGAGCCAAAGATTGGAAATTTTGAGTTCTGATTTTTGGTTGAATGCAGCATTATGCCACAGTTGAAATACAATGTTCCAGTGAATACAGTATATCTTCTCTCTAGCAAGCAAACAGATAACATAACTATTAACATTAGAATAACACATGCACACATTTAGAGATTACAATAAATCCTTACTGTATATTCTACTGAGATTAAAGAAGACAGCACACAATCTAATGCAATTCTGGATGCATTACAGATACCACAAATAGATACTCTTAGTGCAGAGGAATTGGATAAACGTCTGGCGCTATCAGAATTACTAGATGCTATAAAGTCACTTCAGAATGGGAAGGCAGCAGGCCCTGATGGCTACCCTGCCGAATTTTATAAGAAGTTCTCCACTCAGCTAGCTCCCCTCTTATTACCAACAATTACAGAAGCTAGAGACAATCAAATTTTACCTCAAACATTTTGCCAAGCATTATTCACCATCTTTCCTAAACAAAATAAGGACTTACTACAATGTGCATTATACAGACCAATTTCACTTCTGAATAATGATGTTAAGATACTCTCCAAAGTCTTAGCTAGAAAGATGGAGAAAGTGCTGCCTTCGGTAATATCACAAGATCAAACTGCATTTATTAAAGGCCGACATTTAGCTTCCAATCTTCGACGTCTGTTTAATGTAATATATTCACCTGCAAAGTCAAACACCCCAGAGATATCATCATCAATGGATGCAGAAAAAGCATTTGACATGATTGAATGGAAATACCTTTTTACTACATTAGAGAAATTTGGGTTTGGCCCGAATATTTGTGCATGGATCAAACTACTGTATACCAATCCAGAAGCCTCAGTTTGTATTAACAAGATTTGTTCAGACTACTTTAAACTAGAACGTGGTACCAGACAAGGATGCCCCTTGTCACCACTGCTATTTGCAATCGCCATTGAACCACTGGCAATACACTGTCGAAATACTGATCAGATAAAGGGGATTATCAGAGAAGGATTTGAACAGAACGTTTCTCTACTGTATATGCAGATGATATGGTAATGTATATATCAGACCCACAAAATACTGTGCCTGCAGTCTTAACAGCACTTACAGAATTTCAAAAGATCTCTGGTCTCAGAATTAATTTGAATAAAAGTGTACTCTTTCCAGTGAATTCTCAAGCATGCAATATTAGATTGGACACCTTCCCTTTTATCACCACAGATCAGTATAAATACCTAGGGGTAAACATCACAAGTAAACATAAAGCTCTTTATCAACAAAACTTTGCTGTCTGTATGGAAAAAATTAAGCAAGACTTGCATAGATGGTCAACCCTTCATCTCACTCTAGCTGGAAGAATTAACATTGTTAAGATGAATATCCTTCCTAGGCTTCTCTTTTTATTTCAAAACATTCCAATATACATCAATAAATCATTTTTTAAGCAATTAGATTCAACCATAACTTCATTTATTTGGAACTCAAAACATCCACGTATCCAAAGAGCAACCTTACAAAGACCTAAGGCAGAAGGTGGCATGGCTCTACCTAACTTCCAGTTTTATTACTGGGCAGCAAAAATACAAGCTATAAAAACCTGGACACAAACAGATGAACATACACAGGCTTGGTCCGCAATAGAAATAAAATCCTGCAGAACTTCTTTATATTTCCTGCTTTGTGCCCCAATAAATGCAAGTTATTGCCAATATACTAATATGGCTTTCTCCAATATACTAACATGGCTTTCTCCTAACTTCACTTTAACTTAATCCTGATACTCTGTATGTTCAATTCATCATAATAACTCTTCATAGTGGCTCCAAAATCTGTACTGACCCCAACTCTCTCTCCTGTTTCTTTTTCCGGTTTCTTTGTGGTGGCGGTCTGCGCCACCACCACCTACTCAAAGCATCATGATGCTCCAACATTGATGGACTGAAAGCCAGAAGTCTACATGACCATCATCATCGAGTCCTTGGTCTCTTGGTCTGGAATCCCTACAGATTTTATTTTTTTTTCTCCAGCCTCTGGAGTTTTTTTTTTGTTTTTTCTGTCCACCCTGGCCATCGGACCTTACTTACTCTTTGTTAATTAATGTTGACTTATTTTTATATTTTATTGTGTCTTCTATTTTTCTATTCTTCATTTTGTAAAGCACTTTGAGCTACATTTTTTTTGTATGAAAATGTGCTATATAAATAAACGTCGTTGTTGTTGTAATAACCCAATTGTACTTCACTCTCTCAGCATATGGAAACAATGTAGGAAGCATTTTAAGATAAAGAAGCTTTTATTTGTGGCACCTCTGCATGAGAACCACCTTTTTCAACCCTCGCAAACATATGCAGTTTTTAATATCTGGAAAACATTTGGGATTAAATCACTTAGAGATCTTTATATAGACAACATCTTTGCATCCTACAAACAATTACATTCCAAATTTAACTTTCCAGTAACACATTTCTTTCACTATCTTCAAATTAGAAACTTTGTTAAACAAAACCTGCCCGATTTTCCTCATCTCGCACCTTCCTCTATGCTGGAAAAAATATTGCTCAGTTTCGAGGACTCAGATAGCATTTCTGCAATATATACAATTATTTTACAGTCCCTCCCTTTCAAAGATCCAAGAGGACACTGGGAAAAGGATCTCTCCCTCAACATATCAGAAAAAGAGTGCAAGGTAGCAATGCAGAGAATTCACTTGAGCTCCATGTGTGCAAAGCATACAATTATTCAACTCAAAATTATATATCGAGCACATCTGTCTCACTTAAAACTATCCAAAATGTTTCCAGGGCAAGATCCAACCTGCGAACGCTGCAATCAAGTCCCAGCCTCACTGGGTCGCATGTTTTGGGCCTGCACCAAATTAACATTAATCTGGACCAAAATCTTTAAATGCCTTTCAGACAGCCTTGGTGTCACAATCCCTCCTAACCCATTAACAGCTGTGTTTGGTGTACTTCCAGATGGGCTTAAAGCAGAGAAGGATAAACAAACTGTCATTGCCTTTACTCCACTATTGGCATGCAGACTTATTTTGTTAAACTGGAAGAATCCTAACTCTCCTATTCTAAGTCAGTGGGTAACTGATGTTTTATATTATTTGAAATTGGAAAAAATCTAATTCTCACTTAGAGGATCTGTGCAGAACTTTTTCAAAACCTGGCAGGATCTAATCAATAATATTTTAGAATAAGCTCTTAAAGCACTGAGGAAGCAGATTCTCTTCCCATTTCTTTTTCTTCTCCATTTATCTTTATCCGCTTATTAAACTCATCAATTTATTTATTTTTTCTAGCTTTAAGTTTTACTCCGTTGGCCATGCTGTCTTTCTCAGGGGTGGGGGTTAATTTGTTTTCAATCCTATTTTTTGTAAAAATTGATCTATTTGTATGGAATGAAGAAAAGAATAACACATGCCAAGGACTTTCCAGTAACGTCACCTGACTGTCTTTTCTTCTGCTAGAACCAGGGTGGTGCTGATTACCACCTACAGGGCTACTTTTACATGTGCCACCCTTTATCTATCACAGAAACTGAGCACTCGTGTCCATATCTGATTAAATATTATTTTTCTGCAGAATGAAAAGACAACAAGCTTGAGGAAGCAGACCGTGGCTTTTATCAGAAGAGCAAGAAGTAGAAATTACCAACATGATCCTTACTCAGAAATTACTTATCTCAGAAATAATTAAGATTTGCATTAATTTGCTTAGCAGATGCTTTTATCCAAAGCAACTTACCAAAGAGATCTGCATAATCGTTTAAACATCAGTCTGGTGGATTGTTTGGGAATAAGTGCTACACGACAAAATTGATTGTTTCAAGTGAAGAGCTCAGAGAAAAACCAATATGTACGCTAGTTATTCCTTCTTAGTTGCAAGAATTTATCATGGCCAATAACACTTAGACAGAAATTCTCCAAACAAGATAGTCTGCAAACACTTCTTAAACACATCGAGAGAGTCAGATGTTCTAATGGATGTGTGCAGCTCATTCCACCAGTTAGGAGCTACACATGAAAATAATCTGTCTAATAAGCCAAGTCGAACAGGACCGTGGTGTTGAATAAGTGGACAAGCAGGAATAACAAGAAGGTCCTTCTTAGCCAGGTTGAGCGAGAGATGATGATTTTTCAGCCCGATTGCTATATAAGTGAAACATGCAGAGATTGTTGCTGATAAATTGTGGTCCTCTGGAGGGACTGGCAGGTACAACTGTGTATCATTGGCATACTACTGATATGAGGAACCATGGGACACAATGATAGGGCCTAGTGAGGGTGTGTATAGAGAGGAGGAGAGGGCCCAGCATTGACCCGTGGGGCAACCCTGTGCTTGGTGCCCCCTTGTCATCTCTCATTTCCAGGACATGTGGTAGGATCTGCCAAAGAGGTAGAATTTGAACCATCTGAAGTTTGGGAGGGCCCACAGGGAGGATCTGATGGTTAACCATGTCGAAGGCAGAGGAGAGATCTAACAGGATGAAGTCAGATGACTTTCTGGTATTTCTGGACCACCATAACATGTTGACAACAGATCCATCTTGATGGAATGATCCATCTTGAAGCCTGACTGCATTACCCAGAAGATATATTTGAAGGAATTGACCGAGTTAGCATTTTAACCATTGACTGCATTCTCTGAAAAATAGAATATGAACAAATCAAGACAACTGTGTTCCTTTGGAAATGAAAAGACTCCCAACACTTCATATATGTGTGTCTTTATCCCATATTTTTAAGTAGAACATTTCAGCAGTGTATAGTGAAAACAAATATGATAGAAACTGGTGAAATACAGGAAAACTCTCAGTCAGTCCTTAAAGGTAACTGATATGAGAATGATGACAGCAAGCAAACCACACACAAAAAGCTACAATTGGGCATCTGATTGTATTAGCTGTTTGAGTTATCTCCAAATGTATCAACAGTTTAAGCTAAATACTCTCCTGGCTTGACATTTTTCAGTCCAAACAATAGCTTAAGAACTTAATGAAGATGGTGGAAGCCTGCGTGATGTTATCAGTGAGGTTGGATCTGCAGGAGGGCTTGACTGCAATTTAAATTTAGGTCCACAGATTTCACAAAGTCAGTCCCCTCTCAAACCTGCCCAGCTCTTTGTGAGTTGGCAACATGTAGGCTGGCGTGGCACCACAGTGAGAATCATCACGGGGGACGCCTCAGAGTGGTCACGCAGTGTGCGTGTGAGAATTGAGGATTGCAATGGAAAAGATGCTATGGATCATTTCTTCCATGTAGTTATTATTTCTTTAATACTCCACATGTGTTTCCTGCAATTGTATGTATTTTTTAACCACAGAATTATTCCTTTTGCTAAATGAAAGCCCACATCTCGACCAAAACCCTCTACATCACGTTCAAGCATGAAATAATAACTTTTAAAGGTTAAATTGGTTAGTAACACACGCATATAACAATGAATCATACAATTGTGGCTAGTCGTGACTGTAAAAGGCTGGCACTTTAATCAAGATAATGCTCTTTGCTTTTGATTTTTACTCTTACTTCATAATTTATGCTGTAAAAAATAAAAGCAAGAGAAAATGTATTAAATCTTAGAACATGCCTTAGAATGTGAATTAAAATCAGACAAAATCTGAATAATTCATTATCTAGTATCAAGAATAATGTAGGAAACTGGCACTACTCAAAGCCCAGGCCTACAAGAAGCAAGTCATTGTATAAAAGTATTGTGGTACCCGAATGGGGGTGGTACCCAGCCGGGACGCCCAAAACGACTGGAGGAGGGCTTGTGCCTCCTCCAGACTTTGAGGGGGCGACCACTCTGGGGGCCACGGGTACAGAGCTGGGAAGCTCGACCCTGTAGGGGCCCATGGTTACCACCAGGGGGCATCCCAATACCTGGAGGACCCTGGACCTCAGCACTTCCGCCACACCCGGAAGTGCTGGGGGGAAGAAGAGAGAGGAGTGCTTCCGGGGATACAGCAGGCACTTCTGCCCCACTGGGGCGTATCGGTGGGAGATTGCCGGGAACACACCTGGAGCACATCGGGGTGCTTATTTAAAGGGGCCACCTCCCTCAGAGGATGACTTGAGTCGGGTGGAAGAAGGACGAGGTCTCTAGAGGAGAGAAGGAGGCGGTCTGAAGAGAGAGAGAGAGAAGGCATTGTTGTGTTGGCCTGGACTGTGGGGTACTGGGGCTTGTGAGCTGAAGAATTGTAAGAGATGGAAACCCTCAATAAATGTGTGTGGGGTGATTACAACGTGTCTGCCTGTCTGTGTCCGGGTCAGGTTCCACAGTGTGTTGAATTAAATCTCATATTTTCATAAGTCTTAAATAATACCAATTTAAATAGGTTAGCATAAATCATAATCATAATTGAAGGAGGACTGAATTGAAATCCTTACTTGAGCAGCTTCTGCTTACGGCATTGCATGTTCTACCTGTTTTGTTCACATCTTTTGCTCTAATAATGCATTTACTAAACAATTTTTTTTTCTGCTTGTTTCAGTATGGTTCCTGATCTGCCCAGAACTGCCTTATGGCTAACATTTATAACTGTTGTAAACATACCTCCATTACTGACATCTGGTGGTCATTATAAACTACATATCAATACATTCCCTTTCCTTTATGTATAAATAACACAAAATATCAGCAATAACCTTAAAAACTTATTAGTGTAACAATCATCGGAATATGTGATATAAATTTGCTTAAACAAATTAACAATCAGCTTGAAACATTTTTTAAACTAAGACAGAGTCATTATTTCAAAAATGTAGTCTAACAGGCTTTCTTACAAGTCTTGTGGATCTTCTTAACACAGGCGAGTTTGGTGGGCTTGTGTGCGTGTTACAGTTAGAATCAGGAAGTACTTTAGTATTACATTACAAGCAGTAAGAGAAGAAGATTCAGATTCATCAGTGTCTCCCCTGATCTCTTGAGCAGTTTCATTTGTTTTCAGAAGCCAGTGATGGCTTCACCTAAGAACTTGTCCTTCTTCAGTTCTCACAGCGTAAAACCTCTGAGCTACTTCTTCAAGAACAATGGCTTTCTTGCTCCCACCTAATCATTTCAATTCTAAACACATTATTCCTTGATAGAATTAGGAGACATTTTGCTGACCTATCATAAAATGACTTCTGCTTCGCTATAAGGTTTTTGAGTTTTTGCTTTGTCTTAGTGCACTATTTTTGTGGCAGACATAAAAGTAGTGAAGTATGAAGCTTTCGATTCATTAACAGTTCAGGTGATAGGCCAGTAACTACAAGTGAGATTCTATAGCTGATCAGAGCAAGATAGGCATCAGAATTACTACCAACAGCCTTTTTAGGAGCTGCTTGAGAATGTGGACTCCTTCTTCTGTCTTTCCATTAGATTGATGGTACAAATGACAAATGACTGTGATGTGTTGGAAGTGATAGTGAATTAAAAACTCTTGCAATTCTTTACCGTTAAAACATGGACCATTGTCACTCATAACAATACTCAGTATACTTGGTACCAAGATGGCCTTCATGAATTCTTTGAAGAACATCTTCTCTCAGACTATGTGGTATCACAAGTTCTGCTTTGTTTTAATAAAAGAATATTCACAACACATAAATCACCTCAGACATGATAGTACGGTGGAAAAGAATGTGCAGGCCATCTATTGTGAATGTTTTCAATAACCACTTGTAGCTATGTGCCCTTAGCAGTTTCTTCTGCTATTTATTTTAGTTTCCTATCTGACCTAGAAAGTGCAATAAAAATCATATCAATGTTACCTTCAACATCCTGCTCAGCTGAGCTGATATTACTTGCTGTGGCAGCTTGTGAGGGAGCATCTGCAATCATGAGGTTTTTCCCTGAAGTGAAGGTTAGATTGAAATCATACCTTTGCAGTTTCATCATCAGATGTTGAATTCTTGATGACATTTCATTTAGTTTCTTTTTGATGATTGCAATAAGACGGCGATGGTCTGTTTCCACAGTGAAAATAGGGAGGCCATAAACATAGCCATGGAACTCTTCAAAACCATACACTAACCCTAGATATTCTCTTTCTATTTGAGTATATCAACATTCACTTTCCGTCATGGACCCGTGATGCATATGCAACAGGCTCCAATGCTCACCTTCTGCCGGAAGTAACACCACACCCAGACCATCTTTAGAAGAATCAGTGGATAATCCTCTTGTTTGGATCAAAAATGTAAGCACAAATGTAGTGGTTGGTGCTAATTTGAAGTTTTGCCACTCTTGCTCACATTTTGCTGTCCATATGAATTTGTTTTCTTTGTGTAGAAGCTCTGCAGATATGATGTTTTTGCCAACAGGTTGGTAATTCATTTTCCTATAAAGTTGATTTTCCCTGTAATCAGAGGTAGGTATAGTAGCCAAAAATTGTACTCAAGTAAGAGTAGCGTTACTTCAAGATAATATTACTCAAGTAGAAGTAAAAAAAAAAAAAGTAGTCATCCAAAAAAATTACTCAAGTAAGAGTAAAAAAAGTAAAAAAAAAAAAGAGTAAAAAAGTATTTGGTGAAAAGACTACTCAAGTACTGAGTAACTGTTTAATCATAATAAATTATCTATTTTTTAGAAATGTTGTAATAAGACAGACAAAAATATAAAATAATGTGCAAATAATAAAATAAAAAAATGAGTAAAAATAAATAAAATCTTTACAAAATAAAGATGCACAAATAACACAAAGTTCCAAATCTCAGTTTTTCACAACAAAGCTTTTGAAGCCAATACCTATAGTAGGTAACATGTATGTTTGAACAGTGCAGACTACTTACAGTGACAAGATGTAATGTACACTGACAGTATAATACTGCATATTCACTTGCCCTCCAAATAGCACAGCTGATAGAAAATAACATTAGAACAAGGCAGCTTGTGCACATACAAGAAGTCTCACTTTACCTTGACTTCTGTGTCTGTGCATGTTTGGCTAAAACGTGCATTTTCTTCACTCAGTGAAGCGATGGTTAAGCTTTAGCAGGAGTTGGCTCTCATTTTTCATGTACAAGTGGAACTTTGGATTGCGAGTAACTTGGTTTGCGAGTGTTTTGCAAGACAATCTAAAATTTTTAATAACTTTTGACTTGATAAACAAGCGAGGTCTTGCAATACGAGTAGTACGTTTACGCTTTGTCTGCCGAGCGTCACGTGATCACAACTGAGCCGATGGTTCTTCTCTCTCTCGCTGCAGGATTATGGGTAATCGTCAGTCGGCGTCCCTCACTCATATAGTCAACATCCATACGAGCGTATACTGTTTACCACAGCATTGTGACCACGTGTGTGTGCTGTGATGTGTGAGTCCCCGTCTTGCACCCCAAAACACGAAGCTGAGTCTCAATACTTTAGTGACACCAGCTTTATTCAACTTGAAACAGGAACAGCACGGTTATTTATTGTAGCAGGATCTGCCACTCTCCTATACACAGACACAGCAATCAGGCAGGGTCATGCCCAGGTTAGTGGCCAAGTAATACTGTGCCCTGCGCATTTATAATGTTCCTTGTATCACCCATCAACAACAGGCGCTTATAGCATGTCACGATCTTTTCGGATTTGCTTTTATGGCGAACTGCTACAGCGCTGGGTGCCTGCGGTTGCTTTAGGACGTTCGTCTGCATGTCGTCCCATTGGGTGAAATCCCACAAGAGTTTAGAAACTCATTCACACCAGCCATGATTCTTTTCAAAGATAAAGTGCAAGTTAATTTGTTTTCTATATTTTTACTTTATATTTTGTATTAATTATTTTTATATGAATAGTTTTGGGTTGTGGAACAAATCACCTGAGTTTCCATTATTTCTTATGGGGAAATTCACTTTGATATACAAGTGCTTTGGATTGTGAGCTCACTGCCGAAACGAATTATGCTCACAGAGCGAGGTTCCACGTGTATTCTTTCTTTCCCTGTCCGCTGTCTGTGAAGAGTTTGTGCTGCTATGCCGCCACAGTTTGTGTGTGGTCATGTGACTGCATGGCTACGTTTGATTTGTGAAACGGAGTCTTGTGATTATTGTTGCTACATCTGATTGGTGAAACAGTCATGCTGTAGATCCACTGGCGGCTTCTCTCTGGCAAAATATAGCGTATCTAATGGAAAAAAAATCTTCACAAATGTACTCAAGTAAAAGTAAAAACTATGGTGCAGTAAAACTACTCTTAGAAGTACAATTTTTTTTAAAAAGTTACTAAAGTAAATGTAACTCGTTACTACCCACCTCTGCCCGTAATGTACAGAACTCCTCTTTTATCTGTTGGTTTTCCCATATTCAGAATGGCATTGATCTTTTCTTGATCTGATTGAATGCCTTGAGCTGTGAGTTTGCCTCCCATGTATATGATTTCCTGAACACCAAATTGCCCTTTACTCTTGTTAAGTTTAATACTCTGTAGCAGTTTATTCAGCATCACATTATGTTTCTGGAGTGTGGAACCCCAAATGAGTATATCATCTATATACACTTGCACTCCTTCAAGGGTCTGTTCCATTGTTCTGTGGAATATCTCTGATGCAGAAACAATTCCATATGGCAATCTCAGAAAAACAATATCTGCCAAATGGTTTAATAAAAGTAAAGTCTGTGGTACTTTTCTCATTTAGCTTGATTTGCCAGAAACCATGCGAAGCATCAAGCTTTGTAAAATGTTTGGCACCTGACATTTCACCAGTAACTTCTTCATGTTTAGGTGTTCACGCTTTATGTTTTCATTTAAATCTTTTGGATCCATGCATATTCTTAAATCACCATTCTTTTCCTTAACACACACCATGGAGTCTCCCACTTTCTTGATCACCCCCAGAGTAGTCATTCTGTCTAGTTCTCTCTTTAGATGATCTCTTATAGGTGCAGGAACTTGGCGTGTAGCATGGACTACTGGATGTGCACTTTATTTTAATTATATTTGTATGTGAATTGTAAAATGTGAATGGTAATGGCACCAAAGCCTTTAAAGACATCTGAACATTTTTCAACTATGGCGTATACAGAGTCACTGTTTCCATCTTTTAATAAACTGTTGTTGTTAATATGGTAAATTCTTTTCACAAGATCTTCACAGGTTTTATCACCTAACGGTGAATGAGGTTCTTCAGTACAACAGAGAAGAACAAGTCATATGATTTATCTTTTACTGCTACTCTCAGTCTGCACGTGTGTCTCTAAACAATGAATCTTCTGTCCATTATAATCTTTCAGCAGTAACGATGATTTATGTATTTTAGGTTTTTCTTTCATTACTTTGATATCAGACATGCTGATCAAGTTTGCTTTTGCACCAGGATCTGTTTTACACGTGGCAACAACTCCATTATTATCCAATTATTTGAAGCTATGTTCTCCATTTATCCTCTTTAACAACATTAATTAGATTATGCATTTTATTAGGAACAGATTGTTGTACACCGTTTTGCTTTTACTCTTGGGTGCATTTTCACAGGTTATCATGCCAACGAAAAATGTATCACGTCAATCAGTGACTTTTATCACTTTAATATTCTTTCTTAGTGAAAAGTCAAGCAAAATGACACCTTTTATTGGCTAACTGAAAAGATTACAATATGCAAGCTTTCAAGGCAACTCAGACCCCTTCTCAGGCAAGATGTAATACAGAGACTGAAGTTCCCTGTGTTTATATACGCACTAGGACAAGAAACAACATTGGTAAATTTTTAAGTGAGACATCTTAAATGTAAAAAATTAATAGACCTCTTCAGGCTAAGATTCATTTAGCAAGAGAGGAGAACAATGTATGGTCAAGATCTTTGTCTTATCCAAAGATAGCTTCCTCCAAAGTCAGGTCTGTTTCTCGTAACAAACATTCTTTGACTTTCATCTCACAAACTCCAAAAACAATCTGATCGCGTATCATTGAATCTCTCAGATGGCCAAAGTTACACATCTGTGCTTTCAGCTTCAAATCAGTTTCAAAAGCTGACAGAAGGCTCATGCTGCTGCTGCATTCGAGAACGACAAACATTTTGTATGTTTCTGCCTTCTTCAAATTTGTCCTTATCTTCTTGACCATCAAACACAAACAAATGATATATTTCAATGGCTTGTGGACCCTCCGTAGTTTATCATCTTCCCAGTGTTTGGTTTTGAGTCAAGTCCTACAGCTGCGATGTACAGCAGGAGTTGCTGCTTGAAAGCAGACCAGTTGCTATCCACGTTTCCCGTCAGTTTCAGATTCTCTGGTGGCTTAAAACTTTTCATCCTGTTTTTTATATATTTTTTTAAACAATTTTCAAAATACAGTAGCTTTCACTTCAGGTAACAACATTTTATTGATGCCAACAAACAATTCTTTATTCTTTTTCAATATAATTGCCCTAGTCTGCCCAGAACTGCCTGACGGCTAACATTAAATACTGTCGTAAACCAAACCTCCATTACTGACATCTAGTTGTCATTAAACACTACAAATCAATACACTACCTACACTATTGTGCCCTGTGACTGACTGACTGACATCACCTCATTCAGTTCAAAATCCTGCCTCACAACAATCCTGGCTGGAATTGACTCTGATTTAAAGGTGCATTATCATAAAAAATTAGTAATAGTGACCTCTTTATATTACACACTTATAAGACAAATCTATCTATCTATCTATCTATCTATCTATCTATCTATCTATCTATCTATCTATCTATCTATCTATCATGAAACGTGTGTACCAAACGTGGTAGATAAAAACAATGTGTTATGGCAGTATAATTTTCGACACTATATATAGCATTACTGAGAAACTCAGGAGTTTGTTTTTATTTTTTTGTGTTATCTGTGATAATTTGGAAGCAGTGTTTTTTTATTGTTAGTTCACTTTTTTCTGTTTTCTTAGATGGTTTAGCACAGCTTCAGAGATACCAATATATCTGCTGTCCACACATTGAATAATTGTATTATTTAGTACGATAGCTTGCAGTTTTTCTCAATCGCTTTGATGCAATTCCATCATCCTCCTCCCTCTCAGTGCAGTTGTGACATCACTATCACATCTCCCCACACATATTAGCGTTTCTCATTCTGTCTGTTTTAAAGGTCATTAAGTCAGCTCATGTTTCACTACTAAAGACGTTTTGTCATTGTGTTGATGCTTTTCTCATCTGACTCTGATGACTCATAGAAGCAGTTTGTATGTTTCTCAGTCAGAATTACAGGCCTCTCATTACCACCCTGCACTGCATTACTGTTTTCAGTCAAAACACTTTCAACTTTCTTCACATATGTATGAATGAACACGGCCAGTCACTGTTAGTGGTAGGTACCAGAAGATGTCTAATGAAATATGACAACAGTTGTAGAGTATGTTATCATCCATGGCCTAAGCTTGGCTGAAGCTGGATGACAGGGGCAGCCTCAGGTGATACAGTCTATTGTGGTATCTGTAATATGAACATTCAGGAATGAGGACAGGTATCTGATCTGACATATTCATTAGTTCTGTATCATATGCAATATGTCACATATATTTCTGCAGTGTACAGTACAGAGTTGAATCTGTGTCCACTGTATAACAGCTGATATGTCACCTTTTGTATTGTCAGAATAGTACCACCAACCAGAGCTGTTGTGGAGAACAATGGCATTTTTAAAAACATTGTCTCTGTGAGTCTTTCAGCCCAAGACAGGTTCCTGAAAAAGCAAAACATCTGTACGGGGTACCATTTGAGTGGAACAGTGAGAGAGTAAAAGAGCAAAGCCATCGCGTACAAGTAAGGATATGGAGATATGTTTGTCTGAGCAACACTATTCCAGATGGTTCAAAGCTGAACTCTTTCTCTCTGATTTTACAGAAGATACTTGAGTTGAATACCAACGTTACCCAGCACACTTTAGTGTATGTGGATGGCTGAGGATTTGACCTAAACACAGTAAAGCAAAATAATAATAATAATAATACATTTTATTTATATAGGCAGGAACATCATAGTTCAGGGGGCTTCACCAAATTTATAATGCATGTAGCTGTCTTCAATTTTACCTCAGATATAAGAGTTTTGTTGTGCAAAAAAATATTTAATAATAATAAAAAAACAGGACTGCATTTTGTGTTTCTCCTTATTTTTTCCATTATGGAAGAGAAATAACAACACTGCAGTTGTTGAGAAGATTGTCTAAGAAGTTAAAAAAAAAATTATAAAAAAAATTAATAAACAATTGAGGGTGGCACGGTGGCGCAGTGGTTGCGCTGTTGCCTCGCAGTTAAGAGACCCAGGTTCACTTCCCGGGTCCTGCCTGCGTGGACTTTGCATGTTCTCCCCGTGTCTGCGTGGGTTTCCTCCAGGCGCTCCGGTTTCCTTGCACAGTCCAAAGTCATGCAGCTTAGGTGCATTGGCGATTCTAAATTGGCCCTAGTGTGTGCTTGGTGTCTGTGTGCCCTGCGGTGGACTGGCGCCCTGTCCGGGATTTGTTCCTGCCTTGTGCCCTGTGTTGGCTAGGATTGGCTCCAGCAGACCCCCGTGACCCTGTGTTAGGATACAGTGGGTTGGACAATGACTGACTAATAAGCAATTGATTAAATAGTCAAGTGTCAATTAATCATCCAGCTCCGCAACCTCATCTTCTTATTTGAAAACTAAAATCTTTTGGATATGGGCAAACTTTTCTATGAATCACACAACTAGGAAATGTGCATAATGACCAACAGAACTAATGAGAAAGAGAGGTAAACAGTGTATTTGGTGAATATTCAACAGCAGCATTAATAAATAACAGCCAAATTACATCTAATTTCTAGATTTTAAAAGGCATTTTTTATAATAAGCATTTCAGAGAGTGGTATTATATTCCAATAAACAGGTAAAGTCCAAGATTGTGAGGCTGAATAGAGAAGACTATAGTATGCATGGTCAGATCAATGCTGCGACTCTGCTCACAAAGAAGCCTTAGTGTTATATTTCAGCCAGGGCCTCTCCTGCCTGAGGTTCAATGCCTTTTTCTTCTTTGTTGAGTCATTTATTTATGTTAATGTTAGTTTTGTTAGTTATCTGCTGCATTTTCTTTACCTGGGTTACATTCCCTATGTTTTGTTGTTGGTCCTTCAAGAGGTGAGGCCACCTGTCAATCGCAGCCAGGAACTGCATCCTGCCCTATAAATCTGGAGAGGTTTCCCACAGTTCCTGGCAGTTTGTTGTGAATGTGCTCTGGAGTTGGTAAATGTGTGTGTCTTTCAATGTGATTTGTGCTTTTTGTAAAATTCTGTTTTTTTACCTTCTTCTCCTGATTTTGTTATTAGAATCTTTTTTTGGACTTGCTCAGATTGACTTTGTGTAACAGTTTGCCTTTTACGCTCCACAAAGCTTTCTTTAGTGCTTCCAGGCAGTTTGTGAAAATAAACCCTTTTATTTTATAAAGAATTTATGAGGCACTTTTAGCGTCCAGCCACGGTTTTAACAAGATTTCCCCATTTGGTGGGTATTTTGGGAAGTGCATATCCGACAGGACAAAAAGTTTTTTAATAATATGAAAAGTCCATGCAGTACAAGCGCCCGCTGCAGTTTGCTATCCAGCACCCACCCCTACCATTGATAATGTTGATTATCTTACCATCTTTCTTCTTCAGTGTAATAACCTTTTAGCCTTTTTTCCCCGGACACAGCTTTCAACTATCTGTAATGTTGTTTGAAATGAAAGAAAAATAACTAAAACATATATCGTGATGTATATAAAGAAAACCATTTAAAGGCCTCAAGGTAAAATACACTGAACATTTAACTTGAGACCTGCCCAATCATGCAAATTAAGGGTCAATTGGCCAATCAGAGGAGTGATGTTTGTTGTAGCTTGGGAGGAATTTGCTTGCCAGAAATGGACTAATCAATACTGAACCAAATTTCGTAGAACTAGGTGGGATTTTGACTGTGAATCGGCTTTAGAGTGCCAATCAAATCTGGCAACCCTGCTGATTGGTTGACACGAGTGGGGTATAATGTCTCATAGGTGACTCTTATGAGATCATACATTAAAGTTTTGCTGTGTCACAAAAAGAGAAAACATTCACATGGAAGGTAATTCAAAACAAGAGCCCAGTGATGCAGCTAAAGAAAAGTAAGAAAGGAATAGAACCAAAAGACTCTGTTGTGCTGAAAATTATATCAGACGTTTAAAAACAGTAAATAAAATAATGATGTGAGTAAGTACTTTAAACAAGCCAGTATTGTAGATGAGACTAATGAGAATGATCTTAAAAGAGAGTCAAGAAAGGGCTGGTATCACCGTTCTAGCAGCTTTAGATTTGACATGCAGTCCAATTCTGTGGAGTCACCTACATAGACGTGAACAACCAACAATGTGGCAGACAATGAGACAACTGCAGGAGAAAAGACACGCCAAAAAACCAGACTTGAGCGAAGGACCCTTTTTAGTGTTTGACTTTATTTGTACCCAAAACTCAGTTACATATCACCTTTTTTTACCACAAACAAACATTTTAAAATGTTTAATTAATGTTCATTAACTCTTTTAGGGTTATTTATTTATTTTTTTTTCTCCCAGGGCTGAGTTATAAGAACAAAAGTTGAATTTCAGCAATGTGATGTTGGAAGGTGAAGATGACTTGATATAAATATTTGGACATTTTCTATCACATTCCTATACCTGTTTTATTATTTGCAAATGTGATATCCATAATTTATGACTATATGTGTGTGCTTGGTGGGAGAGTCTACGGTAGAGATAATGAGTTTGGAGACTTAACCCCCCCCCATATTAAGACAATGTTGTTTAAACAGATATAGTCGGCACTTATTTTACTCAAACGTATTAATAACTTTAATAGTTCATTCTTACACTCAAGAATATTAATAAAAAATAAAGAACTTTGATAAAGTTTGGAGCCCTTGGAGCCAGTGCTTGAAGTGGAACCAAATTACTGGTGGTGCTCAGGATTACCAGGTCCTGAAAATGTTTCGAGCCCAATGACAACTAAAAACATGCCTAATGGTGCTAGAGACCCGGAAAATGAATGATGTATATTCCCTTTGGACCATTCATAACACACAATATAAAATGGTGTTTCATGAGGGTCAATAGCATGCACCGTACATTGCCAAATTAATATTTTTACCTGCACAACACTTTTGAAAATAGCCATATTTGGCAGAAAACACACACATCTGGTAACCCTGGCGGTACTCTGTTTATTGTAATATACTTGCATTCTATCAACAGGCTGGAGGGTTGAAGGGCTCCTCTTGAAACTTTGAGTACTGCAATAAAATACGATTCAGTCTGAAGACTGGGGAGTCCCTGTGATATCTAGGCACTGCAATACAATAATATTCCGTTGAAGAGAGGTGGTCCCCTGTGAAGCTTTGAGCACTGCAGCATACAATAACACAATAGCAGTTGATTTAAGTCCCTGTGGAACTTCAAACACCACTAAAACTGTGTACCTATGAGAAATGTGGCTGGTACTCTGAGTAAAAATTGGAAGAGCTGCCAGTACTACAGCTGATTTCAAGCACTGGAGGTTAATAAAATGTGTACACAAACGGAAACACCTTCATCACAGTCCACCAAGGATTTCTGCATCATATCGAGCAAATAAAACACTAATGACCTACTTGTTTAATACTTCATTGAAGTACAAAAGTAAACACAATGATTTTATTTTCTTTTAGAAACCAATGGCATGGAATGGGCATATGCTGTGATATAAATTAACACTTAAAACACTTAATAGATGTAATGCCTACCAAAATACAATTTTAAAGGAATGGTTACTTACTGTCTAAAAAAACTGAGCTGCATTTGAACGGTGAGAGGAGTGGATGGTGGAGGGATCAGTCACAGTCTTCTTGTTAATTTTCTTTGTAAACTTTTTTCATGTAATAATAGCATAAAATCAAAAGTGCAACACATTTAAACAGCAAGAGTTCAAAACGCAGCCCTGAGACACAACATCCAGTGGCAAGCTCTTTGTCATTTCTGGACATTGAGGCAAGTTAAACCTTTTGCTGGCGTGAGTGCACAATTTTTTTGGATGCTGATTTAAAATATGAGGAATTCAAGTGGACAGAGAACTTTGGATGCAAATATTACTGAATAACTTTCTCATAGAGTGATTACAAATAACAAAGGATTGATCCATCAAAAAGACAGCAATATTGAAAAACAAATCACTTGGCTTTCTGGGAGGGTACCTTCCCCTTGCCTTCCCCACAGATGCCCATGCCTAATAGACAGATACAGTATATCTGCACCGGCCACTGGTAAGTGTGCGGCAAGGTCAAGCATTTAAAACTGATGCTATCAACATGTGCATCAGGAAATATGCCAGTGCAGCCGATCACCTCATGTCGATTCATATATGAAGTTAAGAAAAACAGTACCCCAACCCAACCAGTAACCATACTGTGCACACATGCCTTTACAAGCTGCTATGCATACATACCACAATGCCTGGAATGACTCATTTAAAAACTCAAGCTTACAAAACCAAACCACTGTGTCACAGATACACACACAGATACAAACACACACACACATATCGTGCTTCCTTCTTTCTGACTTCATGTGCTTTTATAAATTGAATATTTTATATATATATATATATATCCATATACTGTAAACATATCAAAGAGCTATATATAGTTTATTATTTTGTATTTTTTTCTATTACTTTTCTTAGAGATTCAAGTCTGTTATCCCCTCCCCCTGCAGACCACATAAATAAACTAACCATCCGCGTCTAACCTTAGTCTGGCGCCACAAAGCCTTGGGTCAGGTCACTCAGTTACTGCTGGATTTTTATAAGAGTACAGATCTCCACCTCATATTATATATAAAAGTACATGTATCTAGGCCTCAGAATTTTAAACACACATTTATATGTATTCAAACAAAACATTTTGAATATGAAATATTATAATTTCAGAATAAACATGAAACATTATGATTTTATAGCCTTAATACAAACAAATGGACTTGCCTTACATGTAATCACTTAGAGCTAAAGTTAGAGAAGCTAATAATGTGACTGTTATGTACTGTAAATGAGTAGTCCTGGTCTTACTGTGGAGACTGCTCAGATACTTTAAATCCTCATCCACAACTAAAAAAAGGTTCAAGTGTGATGAATTGAGTGAGGGGATTTTTGGTAACACTTTACATTAAGTTTCAGTAATTACACTGTAACTACTATAAATACAGTGTAAGTACGAGTTATTACTTCATTCTTACTGTGTAATGCAAAGTAACGCTATAGTTAATTACTCAGTTGTCATTGTTATTCCACAGTGTAAATAATTACAATGTAACCATTTATCACTGATCCAAAAACAAGTGTACTTACATAGTTACATTGTATCTGTACTTTCAAAATGTAATAAAAATATCAGGGTATGTAACTACAACTATGTAACAGATGTTCCATGGTCTGGGCAATTGTAATGGAGAATTGCAGTGATAACTGTGACCCGACATTTGCGCGATAGACATATGAGCGGCGACAAAATAGCGCCGATTAAAACGCGGCGTCAAAATCGCGTCAACAAAATCGCGAAAGTTTCATTAAATATGAATTACTAGTTTAAAGCATATATAATAATGTTTATTTTAGAAGTCAATATTATGAGACACGGCATGCCATCAGCACTGCACGCAGAAAGTCCTTAAGATCACGCCCTGCATATGTAGGAAGAATTGCAACAAGACGTCTTGATAGTTGAGCGTATTTAGACTTGCTGGCTGCCTGACTGCTGGTAATTCCGCTTTGTATACAATGCGTTATGCCAACCCTCGACTGAGTTATTTGTTCGCGGCATGCCATCAGCAGTTATAACAGTTATAACCTAGCACATAATGTGTACATAATGTGCACGTACGCGTCCCACTCTCTTGGCTTCTCTCGCGATTTATTCGTGGTGATTTTGTCGGCGCGCATTTGTCGAAAACCAGTTAGTGGGTTTGTCGGTGCTCATTTGTCCGTCGCGGTTTTGTCGGGGCGCATATGTCTATCGCGCTTTTGTCGGTGAACCGTGATAACTGGATAGGTTTTCAATGATAACTCCACTGGGAACAGAATGTACTTAACATGTATTTACTCTGTACTTACACTGGAATGGCCTACTTAATGTAAAAATCTAGAGGGGCACCTCCTTGACATGTTTTGCTTAAACAAACATTTGTCACATTCTTGTAGTTGTGTTACACTATTTATTGTTGAATTTTTTTTGGGCTATTATTATACCCATCCCTAACATTATACTGTGGCAAGCGGCTGAGGTTGGCACAGAGCTGGGATGCCCGGAAGGACCGGAGGGGGGATTACACCTCCTCCAGACCGCAAGGGGGCGACAGCTTTGATGGCTTTGAGGACCATGGGAACTGAGCTTGGAAGCTCACCCCTATAGGGGCCCGAGGTCACCGCCAGGGTGCGCCCCGATTCCTGGAAAGCCCTGGTCCCCAGCACTTCCGCCACACCCTGAAGTGCTGGGTGGAAGATGACCAGGGACACCTGGAGTGCTTCCTGGTGCGCAGCCAATACTTCCGCCACACTGAGGAGTGCCGGCGGAAGATTATCGGGAGGCACCTAGAGCACGTCCGGGTGATTATAAAAGGGGTCGCGTTCCTCTGTTCAGTGGCTGGTCTTGGGATTAAGAGAGACGGAGCTCGGGAGGAAAGGAGTGGAGGCGGACCTGAGGAAGGCAGTGTATAGGAAGGCCTGGACTTTGGATGAAGTACTGGGGATGTGTGTGTGCACTTTATTGTTGTAAATATGTATAATAAACATGTGTTGGGTGAACCATCGCTGTCCACCTGTCTGTGTCCAGGCTGAACACCACAACTGCCAAACTTGCATCATTCAATCAAGGTACACAGGGTCACAGAGCCATTCCAAGCATCACTGGGCACAAGGCATGAAACAGCCAAGGATGTGGAGCCATCCCATTGCAAGGCCCACTGACAAACATACCAGCACTCACGCTGTCACACATATGGCCACATAACCCAACCTACATGTCCCTGGAATGTGGCAGTAAAAGCCATGAAGAAGACATAGGGAGACATAGGTAGAATGTACAAATTTTACACACATATCTCCAGACAGAATTCCATCTCAGGATAATGGATCCGTGAGGCAAAAGTGTTAACCATTTTGCAAAGGTGTTTTCACCATTTAAAACAGATCTTGAAATATCATCAAAAACCTATGCAGTTATCACTGCAATTCTCCATTAAAATTGCCCAGACCATGGAATATCTGTTATATAGTTATAGTTACATACCCTGATGTTTTTATTACATTTTGAAAGTACAGATACAATGTAACTATGTAAGTACACTTGTTTTTGGATCAGTGATAAATTGTTACATTGTAATTATTTACACTGTGGAATAACAATGACAACTGAGTAATTAACTATAGCGTTACTTTGTATTACACAGTAAGTATGGAGTAATAACTCGTAGTTACACTGTACTGATACAGGTAATTCCACAGTAGTTACAGTGTAACTATGGACACTTAATTTAAAGTGTTACCGGATTTTTTTCATTAAGTATAACACATTTACCTATAGGCATATGAATTTGACTTTAACTTCTGTCAGATGAAAAAGAAAATAAGAAGTTAAAGTTTATTTTAGAACTGAATCTCAAAACATAATATATTACCTATCTAAAAAATGTATCATAGTAGAGTTTAATTGTGGAGTGCCTTTCAACTTTGTATAGTTTGTTTGGCCTGTGTAGTTACAGTCAGGGGACCAAGAAGATTTGTTTCAATTTTATAAAGAACACGATAGACAATTACATGAATAATACGTGGAGTAGAAGTCGCCACAAGCAAGAATTATTGGGCAGTTGAAGGAAACAAGACTTCACATGTGGGACGGATGTGCAACTGCTACTTTCACCCTGGAAAGTTAGGAAGTAGGACCCTCCTGAGCAGATAAATGTATTTTGGACATAATGCTAGGTCCCCATTGAACTGATTTCATTCAAGTTTATATCCTAAAAGTTTTTGTAAGTAAGTGCAATAAATTCCAAGAACTGTGAACACTGATCTCTGATGGCACTCCGAAATCACAGCCACACTCACTCTTAGTGTATAAATGGATATTTTTAATTTGTAAATACAGTATAAAGTAGTGGGCCAGGTTAAACCTGAAGTTCCTTGACTGGCAGCTGTTATGCACCCAGAAGGATGTTAAATTCATATAAGATACGCCAGATATCCTCTGCACAACACACAGCACCACTCTTTGTTCGAGCTGTCATTTTATTTGTTTAACTCCAGAGGAAAACAAAAATCAACAGCACTGACATAATTTTTGACTCTGTTTTCTTCAAAATCCTAGTTTTGTAATATTTACATATGTAACTGATTAATTACAGAGGAGGAATTGTGCACCAGTTGGGGGACACTTGATCATTCATCATGGCCAGTGATTGTAATTATAATAAACACATTCAAGTACAGCACTTAAGCATTCCTAGCTAAATTACCATCGCAAGCACCTTGGACCAGGGACAATTACCATTTTAGAAAACCTTGAATAACTTCTTTACATTACAGAAAAGTGTGAGAGGACATTCTTATTTCAGAGTCCTAATATGTGTGATTTGAATTTTAAAAAACATGCAGAATTAGTTCATTTATAACTAGCACCCCATCCCCATCAGGTTGCTGTTTTCTTCCCAGTGCTACAGTGTGGATCGTGAAACATTTTAATTCTTTTCACATGTTAAAATTATCATTTGTATTTAATATTTTTAATGACTGATTCATTTTTATCTTTTTATGGATATCACCATGTTGCTTACAGTTGCCTTGGCCATTTGTTAGGTATGTGGTACATGGGCGATGTGATCTTTGGTATCATGGCAGCCATGATATAAAAAATAGCTGCACACAATTGACAGTTGTCCAAGTTTTTGGATTTTACAAATTCTCACAACACCTTGTGGTTTGTTTTAAGTAATTCTGATTTAGATCTCAGATTATGACCTTTTGTTGAGTTCTGACTAAAATTTTTGGCTTTCATTTTTTCGTTTCAGTTTCATAGTTTTCTGATCTTTTGTTGTGGCATTTTGGCTGTTTTAAGATAATTCTCTGGACCTATCTCTTTTGACTTGTGGTCCATCTGCTTTTTTCATTGTAAGCCTTTTCTCTTTCAGAGATGATAGTTATTAAGATAGGCTTCAGCATCTGACAACTGAACTGGATTAAACAGATTTGAAAAGAATGAATCATCAGTTTATCCATCCATTCTTTTACCGAACCCACGTCTTCCAGTGTAAGGTTTTGAGAAGCACTCCTCAATAAAATGCCATTCCACCATTTGATACACAACACAGCACTCACTAATGAACTCAACACGGCTTTCTGATGGATTAAACAAGACCAGCAGGAGAAGACCCACATAAAGAAAGGGAAAATGTGCAAGAAGAGAGTAAATGAGCCAGGGCTCGAAAATAGGCCTATGGGGAAGTGTAATTATAGCACTACTATGGTGAGATCATTTTAAAACCGGTCTCTACTTCCATTCTGACCCAGATGTTCCAGACATTGTGATCTCCATTAATCTCTAATTGTTTTTGATGCCTCAGTTTCAGAAGAAAAATGTTAGTTACTGATAGTTGGGCCGTTTTATTTTTCCATAACTAAGACTATCAGTGACAGCTTGGCCTGATTTTAAAGTTAGAATTCCAAAGAAGTTCATTTTGTGCGTTGTTAGTGTATGTGTCATGGTTTTTCACATTAAAATGTATACTGTACATCCCCTAACCCAGAGGTGTCTTTCTAGTCAAGGAAGCTGCCTCTTCAAACAGTCAGAATGAGATTTCGCACAGACATTTACAAAGATGAGCTGAAGATGTGAAACTATAACAGTGACTTGTGGTTTAATGTTTGAGAGTGTGTAGAGTAAACCTGAAATGTCAACTATGAAGCCACAAAAAAGCTGCCTATGGTTCTTTGTAGTCCTTGTTTTGTTGCAATAATTTTTATTTTCACCAACTGAAAATACTAAACAGTACTGTGACAGTTTCAAAGCCAGATTTGCTCCCTGAAAATTTTATCTGAGGCCTAATATTTGCCCAAAAACACAACACAAATAACCTAGTTTCTAATATTTTAACATACAAGCTGCCATCGAGACAAGGAACATATTGTCATCCACTATCAGATCAAGAGGAACATGGACAAGTGTCCTATCTGCTGCCAAGTATGTAGATTCTTTAGCTGTGCCCAGGTGCCTTGGTTTGGAAGAAACATAACACTTAGGTCTGCATAACCATCTCACAATGACATACTAAACAGTGATTGCAGTAGTAAAGTTATTTATCAGGAATGTCCAGGATCTAACTGACTCTGGATAAGGAATTGGAAAGCGTTACAATATGCACTCACTTAAATTGCAACATTCTTCATCACTACAGTAAGTGGGTGTTGTTTACATGGCATGATATGGCACATTGATCAGAAAAAAATGCATTTTAATAAGGTAAGACAATAAATACATTTTTTAAAAAAAGCATGTATACTACTTAACCTGATGTTATGTTATGTGACCAAATTTGGCATTAAAGGAAATACTGTTTGAAAATAATATTGAGCTTGAAAAACTTATTTTTTTTTGCAAAATAAGTATGTTTTGTGGTCAATCAAACAATACAATACGTACTGTTTAAAAATCAAATAGGGTGTTGGATTATGATAACATGTTAAGAGTATACATCAAGACAGATTATGCATGAGCGTTTACAATTTGTGATATCACTACAACTGGAATAATGTGTTTAGTTGTGATAATACATTAACATTGGTGAAATTAAGAGAAACAGATAGAGCTTATATTACCTGTCACAGAATACGGAGACATTCCCCCTGCTCCATGATCAGAACAGTAGTTAGCTGCATGGGCCTCCTTCTTCAAAAGCTTCAAACACTCACATCTCTTCAGGGCTCTCCATTCATCCATTTTCTAAACCTGCTTATCCTGAGCTGAGTTGTAGGGAGCTGGAGAATTATATGCAAGGCAGGTACAATCGAGGGACTGAACGCCAATCGATCTCAAGATGAACACACACACACGCATATGCACACATATTGGGATTAATTTAAAAAAGCCAATCCACCTAACTTGCATGACTTTGGAAGAAAACTGCAGCACACCTGAAGGAAACAAATGCAAACTCCACACAAGCAGCCCCTTGGGACATAAACCCCAGTCTCTTTGATGTGACACTACAACACTAAGGTCTTGTCGTAAGATTTCATATTAACTTTTTCTTCTGATTCTTTCATGTTAATGTTTTTTTCTAATGCCATTGATCTTTATATCTAAACTGACAAGCAGTGTTCTGAAAATATTGTACATGAGAGTTCTAAAGCACAAACATGATTTCTCTAACTTTAACATACAGTAGCAAACCATGTAAACCTTCAATCAAAGCAGAGTTCTGGTATAAAAATATAATCATTACAGACTCATAAATAAAATTTGATTCAATAATTATGTGGACCATTTGTAAATGTTATAATTAAACAAATATTCTGTAACAAAATTTAATTTTGATATCTGAGCAAAACAGCCATTGGTAAATAAATGGCATTACCAGTTTATTACTATCACAGCAATTCTATATTTGTTTGCTCATGAACTCCCTAAAGCCATATGTTTTACAGTGTGTCACCTAGGAACCCCTTTTACTGTATGTTAGTAGCCATCAAAGCCTCTTCTGTCCTATTGCTCTCATACATATGAAAGAGGACTGTGTTTCCAAAGCGCAACTAACTGATGTGGTTTAACAATATGCGCACTTCCCTCCCGTAAATAAATAATTGTTTACAGTGGTTTCACCTCTTTGTACAGACAAAAACTGGAGGAGGAGAGAGGTTTACATTTCTTCTTTATACGGACCTACATCAGTGTTAAACACAGGAATGGAAAATTTGGTTTAAGGGATGATAGCCATGCATCTAATAGAAAATGAAAACCAGCATGATTCCAGGAAAGATTTCCTCTGTTAGATGAATTTGACTGCTCACCCTAAAGAAGAAACTGATGATGATGATATGAAAAGATATAATCTAATTAAGTAGGGTTTTCAAAGTATAATACTTATTGTTCACATGGCATGTAATAAACAGTTAGACACCTCTGAGACGTAACGTTGTGATGACTCTGATGTTCTTCAGGGAGGTCACCATTGGTCTCCCTGCTGTTTCTGATCTGCACAGATAGTCTGAGGAATGCAATCCCAACCAAATTATGTACTACACCAATTGCACAAAACAGATTTTCCCACCATGTGTTTTAAACTTAAAATGAGTAAATGAGATTCTCTTTCTTTCAACATAATATATTAACAAATATGATCTATCTATCTATCTATCTATCTATCTATCTATCTATCTATCTATCTATCTATCTATCTATCTATCTATCTATCTATCTGCTGGATTATGTGAATTTCCCCTTGGGGATTAATAAAGTATCTATCTATCTATCTATCTATCTATCTATCTATCTATCTATCTATAAATGAAAACAATTGCATTTTAGATTAAATATGTCTTATTTGGGTGACACAGTGGTGAACGTCTTAATGACAATGCCTTAGTATAACTTTGACTACTGGCTGGCCGTGTCACTGGCTATCATCCGCATGTTGAAGTGGGTTTTAATCCAATCTCCTTCCACATCCCAACTGCAGGGCTCTTTATTAGTGTATCCACTGATGGCCTGGCATTCATTGTTGATTTCTGACTTATACTCGTCCTCAAAGCTCCAGAATAGAAAAATGTAAGTTTAGACTGACACGACTGAAATTCTAGAAATGTCCTACATCAGATCTTTGCCGTTGTACTGCCTCTAGGCATTAAATATTAAAAGACTGTATGAAGATCTAGTGACTATTAAATCATATTTTACTGTCCCACTCTGGCTATCTGCTTAGCTCAGTCACCTAGCACTTTAGGTTTTCTAATTACCACCTTCTTTTACTGAAGTTCATTCTTGGCAGTTATTCTGTCACTGTGAGGTCTGCTTCAGCATTCTTGGTTTTCTTCAAATTTTCATTAAATTGACCCTTGCACATCAGATCTTTTTTGCTTTAATAATTATAATTCCTGTAAATCCTTGGTAAACTATGTTTAGGTGTTGGTGGCCTTAATTCTGCGTTTTCACAAAACAATCTCCAAATTATATTTAATACAATCCAACTGTGGGAAGAAGTAATCTGCCATTGTGTGCCCAGCAAATCCTGAGGTAAAAATGGAAATGGGAAGGTGTTGACAGTGCTTTAATGCAGATGTGTTCACAGACAAGTGGTTGACAGAATGTCTCTCCAGAGTGTGTCAGGACAAACTTTGACTTATCAAAACATTTTATTGTCCTTACTGAGAGAACTTTGAACATCCCATGATAAAACCTTTTGGCTTGAATAGAAATGGAGATTGTGTTCATAATCTAATCCTGAATTTCTAGTTTAAATGGGAGTAAAATGTACACAACCAACTCATTACATTTTTGGCATTCAAGAAGTAAATACAAAAATGCCAGAAAATATGTTAAAGCTGTATATTTTCAATGTAAGTTACTTTCACTTTTACTGTGTGCTTCATCTATCAGGACTTGGGACACTTGAGTGTGTTGTTGTGTTGTTTTGATTAAATGGGTACTACTGACTTTTCTTGATCTTTATTTTCTATCCGAGTTAGCAGTGTCACTTACTGATGAAACTGTCAAGTGTGCCACAGGTAGAAGTGTTGCCACGTCACATTCACGTATGGTGGACAGCAGGTCTTTCTGGTTAGACCTTTGTTTACTGAATACAGTTGTGGGTATTACCCTATCTGTGCAATAAAAAAAAGTGAAAGGATAAAAGAAAAGAGTTTTAGGGTGGAGAAATGTAAAGGAACATTATATTTTTTTGCAAAATAAAAAAAAATCTTACAAACTGATTTTGACAACTTGGTTTTCAGTCCAGGGTCACAGGGGTCTGTTGGAGAGTTTGTCAGATTTTCTATTTTATTGGTTCTTAATTCTAAGGCCTTGCTTAGGAAAGTTCATCTTGTTTATTTTTTGGAAATATTTAATACCAATGTGAGGTTTGTTTAGGTATCATAACATCTAATCTAGTAGTTATTTATCATATATGATCACAGTGATTAAATGTCTTTCTTATATGGTGGCTTCTCCTGCTTCCCCATTAAACTTTGAGAGGTAAGCAGAAGGTGTTTAAGTTGACTATAGATTCTGGCTGTATTGGTGACAGATATGTTGAACTGTTAGAGAGGTGTGTGAGCCACAAAGTGAGCGCCTGGGATTGTGTTAATCAGTGTCCTCACATGCACAAAGGGGGAAACTGTTACTGTCACTGTTAATTTGAATGTGATTGTTCATTAAGTAGTGACATGGTGGCACACCAGAGGAGACCTACCATCAGGGTGTTCTGGGTGTGTGCCCAGGGGCCCATGATGATAAGAAGCCTTTTCACTAATCTCCCCACCTCTGCCCAATGAATGAATCGAGCAAGAGTGGGAAATGGCATTTAACAGAATTGAACTACCAGGTTTCTGTGTACTGCACTATTAAAAGTATGATCAACACTCTGTTGAGGAACTATGTCACCCAAGAGCCTTAATATGGACTTGATGGCGCACAGGTTATAGCACTGCTGAACTCACAGCTCCAAAATGCTTGGTTTTAATTATGAGCTCTGGCACTGCTAATGTGGAGTCTGCGCATTCGCCCCAAATTTAAATGGGTTTCCTCCAGGTACTCTGTCTTCTTCTTATATTACAAAGATGTTCGTTGAAGGTTGACTGGTGTGTCTGAAATGGCCCCATATGATTAAGAGTGGTGGTGTCTGTACGTCTCGCTAAACTGGTTGGATTTTCTTATGATGGACATTATTTATTAAAAGTGTATATGTTTTCATGTGGGAACAAGCTATACTGTGAATTTCCCCCTATCTATCTATCTATCTATCTATCTATCTATCTATCTATCTATCTATCTATCTATCTATCTATCTATCTATCTATCTATCTATCTATCTATCTATCTATCTATCTATCTACTGTACATCGTTTTTAGTTTTTTTTTTTACCCCGTGAATCAGTTTCTAATGGTAGCTTTGTGTTTAAAGGCATTTAAGAAAAGTTATCGTTTTAATTGTTATTTCACAATACCACATTGGGTAACTCTATTTTCTCTTATTCAGCATTGCAATTTCCATGGGAACTTTTACTGAGAGGGTTTTGGGAGATGCGACACATGTCATATCACCAGTGTGACCATTTAAAGGATAGCATGTGCATTCATTAACAGCCTGAGACCTAGGTATTCATTGCTTTATTTCTTTTGGTGTAATTCTGGTCGTAAAAGACTTACCTGTTTAAGGATTTTTGAAAGGATTCAATTGAAAAACTGTTTTGACTTCCCAGTTACAAACTGGGAACAAAGGCAAGTCTTTTCTCTGAGTCCTTGTCATTAAAAATCCAATGTGCAGACAGAACAGAATCAATTGTTTCAAGCAACCTCCAACATTTCACAGCTTACAACTTATAAGACACTAGAATGGAGACCTGCTCAGTATTTAACTCTGGAATGGCAATAAATCACAAGAGATTCCAGGTGTGTGTCTGTGTATATGAGGACAAGATAAAATCACAGAAACCCTTTAAATCTGTATTTATCACATGTGTTTTTCATACAGTTGTGGGTATTACCCTATCTGTGCAATAAAAAAAAGTGAAAGGATAAAAGAAAAGAGTTTTAGAGTGGAGAAATGTAAAGGAACATTATATTTTTTTGCAAAATAAAAAAAAAATCTTACAAACTGATTTTGACAACTTGGTTTTCAGTCCAGGGTCACAGGGGTCTGTTGGTCTCTCTGTAAAATGACCACTTTATTATTTATTACCAACTTCTACATCCACAAAAACACTTAACTTTTGACTCAAATTCTGTTAGTTTAGGATAAAATAATCAAAATTATCAACAAATATTAATCAAGCGTAATTCATGACCAACAGTTTTTTTTTAATAGGCATTGTGTAGGTCAGATTTAATAGTTTGAATTAATATTAGATTTTTACAGTGGAACTGTGATTGTAAATGTCCAGAAGACTTATGATGGATTCAATATACTGTAACTCTGAGGAGACTGAAAACCCAACTGAAACACTGTGATCTTTCTAACCATGGACATGTAATGTTTTATAATTAAGTCAAACCATAATTTATAAGGAACTATGTGGACCAAAACTGCTGCTTGGCTATCAGACTATTGTGTTTTTCAAGTTTTAGAGCCAAATTATCAGATGCAAGTTAGAAGTAGTCATGTAAAAAGGCCAGTGTCAGAAACGAATCCATCTGGAACACATGCAAATAAGTTGGTCATTCATTGTGGCCAAATTATGTTTGTACCATTGATGGTAATTACAAATTATACATACAGTTTAGCTTTAAGTGGGTGGATGGAGGGGTTTTCATGTGGCACAACTAACAGTAATCCTGTAGTAAAAGCAACACACTTTGTAGAAGTACTTTATGACAGTTGTGTTATCCCAACTTAAAGGATTAAGCAAGCAGTGAAGTCTAGTGGCTAAGGTGCTAGATTTTAATCTCTAACAACACTATACCAAATAAAAGTAATTGGGCAGCACAGTGGTGCAGTAGTTAGCGATGCTTTTTATTGATCCAGCTTGCTTGGTTTGAATAGCATGTCTAGACATTTTCAGCAATGAGTTTGCATTTTCTCCCTGAGTTTAGTGTGAGCCTTCTTCATGTACTTTGGTCTTCGTTCCATATACCTGAGATATGTGTGTTAGAGAGTGGGTGCTGGTACATGCATGAGGTGACTGACAAACATGGACAGCTTTAACTTTAAGGCAGAGGAAAATTCAGTTATCAGTTGTTAACATAATAACACCATAGTGATGGTCAAAGTGTTTTTATGTTTGTCTGAATACTGTACATTCTGTGTCCCATTCTGCTTGCATTCAAACCCAGCCCATGCCAATAAAGTCCTTCTAACCTACTAAAGACAAACAGACCTGAACAGAGAGGAGAACGGCACATTGTCCTGGCTTAGGGCCTTTAATTCTGGTGGATTCGGGTTAGCATGATGGAAAAGAATGAAGGTAAAACTACTATGTTGCATCTTGTTTTGCACTTTTATACTGCATCCTTCAATAATAATTTTTTATTATTAATGACATGTTGGACTGGTCTCAAAACACATAGGAACTGTAAAAAAGGCCAGAACAGGCTCTTCTTCCTTAGAAGACTGTGTTCTTCTAATGTTGATAATAACATCATTCACATCTTCTAGTAACTCAGTGATGGCCAGTGCAATTTTTTACACTATGGTGTACCTGGCTAGCAACATCACTTCAAGAGAGGCCCACCCTATCAACAAGCTAATTAAAAGGGCAAGCTCAGTTAAAGGGCATACCCCTGGAGGTCACAGCGAAGGAGAGTACTTAAAAAAAAAACTGAGCTCCATTATGAAGAATGCTGGGCATCCTCTGTCTGACACGCTAACACTGAGTACTTTCAGCCAATGAAACATTCAGCAGAAGTGTGTCAAGAAACATTGCTGAGGCTCCATCGATATACCTTTATAATACATCACTGAAACTGTGACTGTGAGATCTATCTATCTATCTATCTATCTATCTATCTATCTATCTATCTATCTATCTATCTATCTATCTATCTATCTATCTATCTCTTAACAATTACTGCATAGGAGATATTATAAAGTGTTCCAGTAAGACTGAAGTTCTGCCAATGAAGAGAATTGCAAGGTATGCTTGGCATGTTGGACCAGTAAGCGCAACTTTAGAGCTTTATTTTTAATTATTTTGTTATGTTTTTGAGTCTGACGTTCTGCTAGTGAAAAGAACTGCAACATATGCTGGGCATGTTGGATCAGTAAGCACAACTTTAGAGCTTTATTTTTATTATTATTGTTATGTTTTTGCTTACTTAGCTGGAAATCTTAGAAAACTGAAATTAAGCCTTCTGATGATGCCAATGTAAGAAGTTTTTTCATGTGCTGTGAGAAACTGCACAGGTTAATGCCAGTATGCTCTGCTAGTGGTATGTGTGTCCTGTTTGGGCAAGAGAAGGGCAAAGATGATGCCAGAGGGGCCACCCATGCTCCCCTTCTCTCAGCTGTTGTTTAAAAAACTGATCAAGAGTTCTCTATCGCATGCTTGCCAAATCCTTTCTTTGCTTGACAACACATAACCTGCATGAAAAGAAGGTGCCTGGGAGTGGAATGGTCATTAACATCTTACTACTTCTACTTGGACTGAATAAAGATCTGAGGCGCTCAGATTGTATGATTCTTTTTTATCACTAACTATAAACTTGTTTTAATTCAAATATATATAATTTAAAAATAAAAGCTTAAACATAAATGCCTTTCTCTGATTATTATTATTTGTGGTCTTTTAAAGGCTCAAGGTAATGCCTTTGAGAATTCCTCCACTGGTGGAAACATGAGTTGAAGCAAAGGTTTGGAAATAAGGGCAATTCCAGTCAGCAAGCAGCCTGCCATTAGAGGACCCAAAAGTGAAAAACATGGAGGGCAGCATGGACAGTGCGACAGGTAAGAGTTTACAGATAACACATACTGTATATAACTGGTCTTGACATTTCTTACTGTGCCACATTAAGAAACAAACCTTTTATGTCAGGTGATCAAACAATTACTATTGGCATGTATTGTATTTTTATATTAAACAGATGGCTGATTTGCAGAGCTCCCCTTTGTAAATACAATTTAAAATCTATAAGGTATATTTTCATTCCTCATGTCTTTTAGCAATACTTTTTTATTTGATTTAATAATCTTTTTTTATTTAACCTTTTAATCTATTTTTTTCTGTTTAAATCAAAATTTAAATCTTGTAGACTGCCTTGTGATAGTGCACACTGTTAATGATGCTTTATAAAATAAAGATTACTTGTTTGACTGATGTGAAAAAACAACCATGCCATCCAAATGTACTATATTATTAGCTCATACAATTACATTTTTAATATCCATCTGTCATAGTCCACTGATCTGGACAGTCCAATTTTTGGATCTAAAACGTTTAGATAATTTCAGCAGCATCCATAAACAAGACATATTCACTGCTTCTTTTCCACTAAAAAAAATTAAATGACAGTACAGCTGTGGTAATGGCATAGAATTAGACCACGATATGTCTGAATGGACATATAGACCAGAATGTCTGTATGTCCACTCAGATTCCCAATGAATTCTATAGTTTGCCATCTGAGTCAAGCTTTACTGTGCATATGATAAATATCAATCTTACAAGCCCTTACATGGCAGTACTTCAAAATGCTTTGTGGAAGCAGAGGAAGTTCCGGTAACGCCTTTAGTAGGGACATTAAAAGCTCACTGTAGTGTGTCTGTGAGTCACTCATAGTGGTGGCACACAAGTAAAGCCTTTGTACAAGTCATGTCAAAGACTAATTCAGTTCTCAACCTGTGGGGCGGGCCCCCCTAGGGGGGCGCAAAGATGTGAAAAAAAAGAAAACAAGAATCAAAAATATGAAAAAAAATCTGTTGAAACCAAAACAAATTAACTTAAACTACATTCTGATACTAGAGCAATAAATATAGAGTTAGATAAATGTCGATAAAAGGTAAGTAGGTATAATAAAATATGCATCTACATTTCAAAAAAATGTTAGGGGGGCACAATTAAAACTGTTATGAAAACTCGGGTCGCAAAACTTAAAGGCTGAGAAATTAACTAATTAATTAATTAACTAATTTACACACTGTAAACTAAAGTGATGTCACTGGTGTTTCATAAATCTTATATTAACCAAGAAAAATGTTTCATTAGGATTTGCTATATTACAATACATAGGTATTTCTTTTTCAAAATTGTTACTGAATTTCCCACAAGCAGAAAATCTACTTTCTATTTTTTTCAATTAGACAGAAACCTAAATAAATCATAATTTTGACAGCTGGCTTTTTCAAAAAGACTACCATCCTGCAGTATACAGAAAGCTGTAATCCAGGTTGTTGTTGATCATTGATTAAAAGAAAATTTCTGCCATGATAGTGTTCTAAAGTCTTTTTTGTTAGTACCTGCTAGGTATTGCACTCTATAAAATTTGATTATTAGGATGTGTGGTGACTAAAAGTAGTCCAGGAATCTGAACTCAGTTTCCAAGGTGTAGAGTGTGGATCTTCTGTCTTCCTCTTTGTTTAATTCTCTTCAGTAAACTGCATAGTTTAGGGTTATTAGCACCTTTTGATTGCTATACTTTGAATGATTGTGCACTTGGATGTGCCTTGTAATGGACTGACATCTGTTAGTTTCTGCATTACACCTGATATTGCCACTATGGACTCAGACTGCCAGTGAGAGATAGCAATAGATAAAATGTTCTAAGAAATATGTATAATTTAGAACACAGGCAAGGACCCCCAAGAAGAAATGTAATGTCTGCCTTCTGTGAACTTTTACAATTTAAAGCCTGACACAAATAGCTGTGCTCTTGTATTTGGATTGTGCTTTCTTACTGTGTATATAAAGTGTAAATGCTTCCTTGTTATAATCAAACTTGTGTTTAATTTGATCCTTTTTTTCCTGTAAATTTATAGGAATCTTGTGCAATTTTATAATGATGTGAGAAATTCTGAACTTGTTGAAAAATAATTAGCATTATTAGGCACTTCAGGCTTTTTCCTGTGTAAGATTGTCTTGGCATTCTGAAATATTTATTAATAGAAAAATACTTTTTGCCCTATGAATGAAGTATATGATTTAACCTTATTTATTTTTTATACATACCACACTTTTAATAATGCATAAATTTGATTGTATATTCTATATCGTATATTCTTCTTAATTATATGTTTTGGTTATAGTGGAAAAAGCCTAGCAAAACAGTTTGTGGTTGTACAGATGAAGATTATGTGATATATAAAACAGCAACCCAAGCAGCAAACAGCCCTTACTTGGTTTGGTTTAAGTTAAAGAAAAAGTTGATTGACATTTACGGAAGAGCAGACAAAAATGTCGAAAACACACACAAATTCTTTTTCCTAAGTGTTTATACTATAGCTAACCATTCTGTAACATATTATGAATATCTGAGCATTATTAGACATAAATAATTTTATAGGGTCATTATTGTCACAAGTAGAAAGAAGAGTGAAGCTCTTACTTGCATCTGCTAATCAGCCTGCAGCAGTCACCCTCTTCAGTGCCATGATCATGAAACTTCTGTCTTCCTTACCTGTAAAATTTCGGAACACATTTGTCATTAGTAATGCAAATAAACCCACTAAGACATCAAACATCACTATAAATTATGGCAAGGGACTAAACAAATGCATTTGTTAGCCTGTGTATTCTAAGTAAATATACCACAAGTACATATATTGATTTACTGTGGGACTACATTTTAGTAGCAGTAGTAAAACAGCTTTCATCACTATGTAATCCAAACATACAAAATATTTAAGTGTCATTAATCCAGAAATGAGTTCATGCCAACAAACTGTCTTCAGCATGAGCAACATTTTTGGCTTCAGTCAGAATTCTCAGTAAAGCCTAAAACCAGAGAAGTGAGAATTACAATGCTGATATCAAATATAAAACTGTCATATGAGGAACAGAGGGGTATGCTTAGTTTGTAATGCTGACAGTGGAAAACACTAGCTTGTCATGTTGACATCTTATTGTTAGATTTTTGGTTTCTTCATATGACATCCCTCCAGTGGATTCTGATTCAGTTATAAGAATCAGTAGATCAGGTACACTTGATGGGAAGAGAGACAGCGAAAAAAAACGAGAGATGTAAAGAGGTGACAGAAAATCATGCAAAAGAATCACTGAACAATATACTAGCTCAACTAATTATATTCCCAAATAGATATAATGTAATTATGTACAAAACTGATTTCTTATTAAGTTAAGCATAATAGTTAACACTGTAAGACTGTCAAACTATATAACTAAGGCAGAGATGATTATGGTAAGGTTAATCTCAGTTTATTAAAGAATCAGTCCCATGTTGTAATTTCAAGTATGAAAGTAGACTGTATTTTTTTAATTAATAATTCAGTTTTTACTAAGCCCCATGCACTCACCCCGCAGATGGCGCCTCAACCCGCTTCTATTAGCTGATGAGAATTGTACTGAATTTATATCCAAACAAATCAAATTCTTTCTAGAGACAAATACATCCCCCGAGATCTCTGCAGGGATACTCTGGGAAACTCTTAAGGCCTTCTTAAGAAGACAGATTATCTCATATCTTTCCCACAGAAATAAATCCGAGGCCAAGAAAATAGCAGAGATAAAAAGCGAAATTACTAAAATAGATGAAGAACATGCCAGACTACCAAGCGAGACTCTACATAGGAGAAGGCAGGCTCTACATTCGGAATTAAACCTCTTGACAACTAAAGAAACTGAACAACTAATTTACAAATCCAGACATCATTACTATGAACATGGGGAGAAAGCTAATAAGCTTTTAGCTCAACAAATTCACAAGCAAGAAGTGCGCAACGCAATCTCGGTAATCACTAGTACGAACGGAGATAAAATCGTCAAACACCAAAATATAATGCACACTTTCAGAGACTACTATAAATCCCTATATACTACTGAGTTTAAGGAAGACAATACACAATCTAATGCATTTCTGGATACATTACAGATACCACAAATAGACGCTTTTAGTGCGGAGGAACTTGATAAACCTCTGATGTTATCAGAATTACTAGATGCTATAAAATCACTCCAAGGCGGGAAAGCAGCAGGCCCTGTTGGTTACCCTGCAGAATTTTACAAGAAATTCTCCGCTCAGCTAGCCCCCCTCTTATTAGCAACATTTACAGAAGCCAGAGATAACCAATCTCTTCCACAAACCTTTCGCCAAGCACTAATCACTGTCTTTCCAAAACAAAATAAGGACTTATTACAATGTGCATCATACAGACCAATTTCACTTCTGAATAACGACGTTAAAATACTCTAAAATCTTAGCCAGAAGGGTGGAGAAAGTGCTCCCCTCGGTAATATCACAAGACCAAACTGGATTTATTAGGGGCCGGCACTTATCTTCCAATCTTCGACGCCTGTTTAATGTAATATACTCACCAACTAAATCAAACACCCCAGAAATATTATTATCATTGGATGCAGAAAAAGCATTCGACATGATTGAATGGAAATACCTTTTTACTATATTGGAGAAGTTTGGGTTTGGCCCAAACATCTGTGCATGGATTAAATTACTGTATACTAACCCAGAAGCTTCAGTTTGCATCAACAACATTTGCTCAGACTACTTTAAACTAGAACGTGGCACTAGACAAGGATGCCCCTTGTCACCGCTGCTGTTTGCGATTGCCATTGAACCACTGGCAATACATTGTCGAAATACTGATCAGATAAAGGGGATTAGCAGAGAAGGACTGGAACAGAAAATCTCATTATATGCAAATGACATGGTACTGTATATATCAGACCTAGAAAATTCTGTACCTGCAGTCTTAGCAGCACTCACAGAATTTCAAAAGATCTCTGGTCTCAGAATTAATCTGAATAAAAGTGTACTCTTTCCAGTGAACTCTCAAGCATATAATATTAGATTAGATACCCTACCTTTTATCATTGCAGAACAGTTTAAATACCTAGGGGTAAACATCACAAGTAAACATAAAGCTCTATATCAACAAAATTTCGCCGTTTGCATGGAAAAAATTAAACAAGACTTGCATAGATGGTCAACCCTTCATCTCACACTAGCTGGAAGAATTAACACTGTTAAGATGAATATTCTTCCTAAGCTCCTTTTTTTATTTCAAAATATCCCAATATACATTAATAAATCATTTTTTAGGCAATTAGATTCGACAATAACCTCATTTATTTGGAATTCAAAACATCCACGCATCAAAAGAGCGACCCTACAAAGACAAAAGGCAGAAGGCGGCATGGCTCTACCTAACTTCCAGTTTTATTACTGGGCAGCAAATATACAGGCGATAAGAACCTGGACACAAATAGAAGAACATACACAGGCTTGGTCCGCAATAGAATTAAATTCCTGCAGTACTTCTTTGTATTCCTTGCTCTGTGCTCCAATAAACACACGTTATCGGCAATACACTAATAACCCAATTGTGCTCCACTCACTTAGAATCTGGAACCAATGTAGAAAGCATTTTAAGACGGAGAAGCTTCTATCTGTGGCACCCCTGCAAGAGAACCACCTCTTTCAACCCTCACAAACATATGCAGTTTTTAATATTTGGAAAAAATTTGGAATTAACTTGCTTAGAGATCTTTATATAGACAACGTCTTTGCATCCTATGAGCAATTACATTCCAAATTTAACATTCCAGCTACACATTTCTTTCACTATCTTCAAATCAGAAACTTTGTTAAACAAAACCTTCCAGATTTTCCTCATCTTGCACCCTCATCCATGCTGGAAAAAATATTGCTCAATCTCAAGGACTTAGACTCCATCTCTACAATATATAAAATCATTTTACAATCCCTCCCTTTTAAAGATCCAAGAGGACACTGGGAAAAAGATCTTTCAATTAATATATCAGAAAAGGAGTGGAAAGTAGCAATGCAGAGAATTCACTCGAGCTCCATATGCGCAAAGCATACAATTATACAACTCAAAATTATATATCGAGCACATCTGTCTAGACTAAAACTCTCCAAAATGTTCCCAGGGCATCATCCAACCTGCGAACGTTGTAACCAAGTCCCAGCTTCACTAGGTCACATGTTCTGGTCCTGCACCAAATTAACATTATTCTGGACAAACATTTTTAATTACCTTTCAGATAGCCTTGGACTTACAATCCATCCAAACCCATTAACAGCTGTGTTTGGGGTTCTGCCAGATGGGTTTAAAGCGGAGGAAGACAAACAAATTGTGATTGCATTCACTACACTTTTGGCACGTAGACTTATTCTCATAAACTGGAAGAACCCAAACTCTCCTCTTTTAAGTCAGTGGGAAACCGATGTGTTATATTATTTGAAGTTGGAAAAAATCAAATACTCAGTTAGAGGATCCGTACAGACTTTTTTCAAAACATGGCAGGATCTAATCAGTAATATTTTAAAATAAGTTCAAAAGGCACAGAGAATTTATTAATTTAGGTATGTCTCCAAGCCTTAAATTTAACGCCGTTTGGCTTGCTCTCTCTCTCAGGGGTGGGGATCGATCTGTTCTTCATTTTTCTCTTTGTAAAAACTTGATTGCTTTGTATGGATTGTAATAAAATTAATAAAAAAAAAAAAAAAAAAAAAATTCAGTTTTCATTAAAATAATTGCCTCCCATAAAGTGGGTTTAAACTTAAAAATACTGGAGAAAAGAAAAAAATAGTGAAGAAATATGAATTACTTTCCTTTTTCCGAAATGTCATAAATAAATTGAACAGATTTCTAATACTTTTTGCAATACATTTTTAGTTGTAAAATTAAAATGCCAATCATGTGGCTCATTCCCACCCATGCCTCATTCCCAGCAGCTCCTGGTTTGTTCACTTGGTCACTCTATGCTGCTTCTTTAAGCTGAGCCCAACCAGGCTACGATTATTAAGTAACTTGGTCTAGGCCTGATTCCAGCAGTTGGTAACAATTAGTGATGAGTAAACACCACTGAATTCGCTTTCTCTTGAGCTGAGCAAAAATATTTGGGAATTTCAGCAAACTTGACAAAATGCATTACCGTCAATCATTAAGGAGAAACTGAACTAGTTTTTGAGTTTTGAGTGGATTATACTGGTGCAGTGGTCTTTTAATGTTCTTTAGGGCTAGGGACGTGTCTTGTGATCTGAGCTGTGAAGCACCAATACTAACCACTCTGCCACCACACCCCCCTGACATAAAATTATACTGCAATTATACTGATAAAGTCCTTTATCACTCCTTGCATCCCATTAGCTCCTATCATTATGACTAAATAACAACCACAGAGCCTGTGATGTAAGGGATCAGTCTTATATTCTCATGGGCTGTTCCTGTCACTTCCTGATGTGTGCTACATAGCCAGGAGCATAACATGCTTAATCTAGAAGTGCAAAAGACACTCAGCACACAGCAATATCCTAGTACTCACCAGGAATGGCGCCATGTGGTGAAGCAAAAGGGGGAATTGATTCCTCAATTGAATTGTCCTGCACCCTCAGATTTGGAAGAAAGGATTTTTGAACACTTTTCACTTACTTAACTTGCACTCTAAAAAACTGTACTTACCAGTGGTCAAATAATTACACAAACCGCTATCCCCTAATTCACACCAAAAACGACATGTTGCTACATTATAGGCACTCATTTACAAAATTCACACCAAATCAAAGCCTGTTCTGTACTTAGATGCTATAAGTGAAAGTAAAAACTGCAGGGAACATTGTTTTAGAGCAGTGCTTTGTAAATCAGTAGTTTTTCAAATTGAATGTATCAGTTATGGGATAAAGTGCACTTCTGATGATGCTATTTTCATTTTGAGGCTGTATTGTTTGTTTAGTAAGTGAATTGAGCTTCTTAATTACAAATAGTATTGCATTTAAAAAATATGTTGTCTTGAACATCTGTGAATATGTTAGGAAAGTCAAAGATGAAATCATGCTACGTTTGTTTGATTGGAGATTATTAATAGCATAATGAAATATTAATTAGTTAAATAAACAATCTGACAGATTTTATAATACCAAATTTCAGTGGTCAGTATAGGTTCTTGCTTCAGTGTTTAGTGACACTTAAGTGAAAATAAAGTTTCACTTGAGTAGTTGTAAGTAAAATGTCACTGTCTCCTTCTTAGAATTTCAAATGCTTTATTTTTTCACTGACGCTGATTCTATTCCTCACCAGGCCCTAAAATAAGATCAATCTAAACTCAGGTGAAAAACAACACTTAGTAGATTTGGCATTATCATTTATTAAAGGTAGGACACATTTTTAGCTTTAACTAGCCTGGAAAATGCCAAATAATGTAAACATACAAGATGGATTAATATTTGTAAGGAATTACAGTGGTGTGATGATTGATTCTTAGCTGGGCATCCTGATACTATGAGAATCACTGAACTATATAAATAATATTTCTGGAGGCCAACCATTAATAAAGGTATTCAGTAATATATTAATGCCTGTGAATGTTGTAATAGGGATACATTCCCTACAGCTTACCCTATTGGTCTCTTACATCTCCTACCATTTCCTAACAGACCTAGGGAAAACAATATCACATTGTATTTTATTTCCACCCTCACAGAGCTTTACCACCTTTTTAGTAAGTGTTGCTCATTTTTCCAAAAGTACACACTTTTCCCTTGCACACAATTGTACATTTACATTGTTTGGAGTTTGGAACCATGGACCACAATTTGTATCTCAATTGTGAACATTTCTCAATGCAAAAATAATCATCATTTTAAGTTTAACTTCAAGTCTAAGTGAGTGAACCAAGAATGCGAAAAGTATTTATGATAGCAAAATACCCACGCTTCGCAGCGGAAAAGTGTGTTAAAGAAGTTATGAAAAAGAAAAGGAAACATTTTAAAAATAACGTAACATTTGCTTTCTATTTGTTTGCATAAGCACAGTCCTTCACCAGCAATTATTTAATATTTGCTCAGACCCGGCACTTAAAAGTTTCTGTCGCACTTTTGCTGTCCGTTACAGCAATTTTAACTCCGTTACAAAGTGATCCAAAGTCTCGTTTATACCTCGTGTCTTCTCATTAAACTTGTATCTCGCGAATATCGTATTTATCGTAGGCATGACAAACGCCAGCAGCAGCGTGTCTATAAACTTAATCTAAACTTACGGTTTATACCATGCTTTGTTTCCGCAGTAGCTTCACTTATGAATATGCTTGTATGCGTCACTCGCTTCATATTCTTTTGCTGCCTTCTCAATTGTGTAATGCGTTTTTTGTTCAGCGCTCTTTGGAACTCTTCCTTGTTCTCTACGTACTGCGTTCACAGTCAGTTCACGTGAGCCGCTCTGTTGTGTGATCTTGCGATGTCCACGGCTTTATTTAATGTTAGCTAAGACCTGGCACTTAAATGTTTCTCTCGCACTTTCGCTGAGTTTGTGCCAAACGCTAGACCATCTCATCTTTGTTTGCATAAGCACAGTCCTTCACACATGAATATTTACCTTATATGGGCAGGCACCTCAATTACGTGGGAGGCGTGATGATGCAGGACGCAACTCCGCCTCACACGGCGACCCAACTGCAGGCTATGGCCGTATATATGGTCGAAAGTAGGCTCCAATTATGACCGTTACGCGTAGAATTTCGAAATGAAACCTGCCTAACTTTTGTAAGTAAGCTGTAAGGAATGAGCCTGCCAAATTTCAACCTTCCACCTACACGGGAAGATGGAGAAGTAGTGATGAGTCAGTGAGTCAGTCAGTCAGTGAGGGCTTTGCCTTTTATTAGTATAGATGTACAGAAAATTCACTACATTCCAATTGGTTGGTGTTATTGCCCTTGCTAAAGCTATGTAGAAAGACTTTAAAAACAAAACACCAAAAAAAGATTTTCTCTAGTCCATCTACCTTTTGTCCTTTTCAGGGCAAGCCTTTTGTCACGTAAGGCACAATAAGGCATTACTCAGAAAACCTCTAACAAGCCGAAAAAACTCTGCAAACACACACCACAGAGACAAAAAACAAACAAAAATTGAAAAGAAAATAAAATCACAACACAACCCTTTCTCAAAGGCATAAACCCCATGCATTCTCGTCGAGGAGCATTAACAGTACGTGTTGGTAACCAGGATCGATCCTCCGTAACCTCACCAATGAATAAGGTAGTCCACTCTGAGACCCTATTTGGAAGAACATCTTGAATCTCCTATTAATTTCTAACCATCCCCCATAACAGGTATACTTACTAGAATATAAAAGTTTCAGGCATAACACATGAAAAAACGGTAAATGGAGTGAAAACAAAGGTGATAGGTAACAGGGCTAATCTGTTTCATGATAATATAAGGCTCAGTGTACAAAGGACCAAGCTTGAGTGATGGCACTCTTAGGCAGAAGGCTAGATGAGAGACTTTCTTAGTGGGATGAACTGAGCGTTCTTTGAAAAATGATCTTCTAGAGCCAGAATAGTAGTATGGCCTTTTGAAAATGGAAGATCCCCTTCCCAAGGTTGAGTAAATCCATTTGTTCTCCAAAACTAGACTTAAACCTGTTGCAGATCTCACAGGCTAAAACTAAATTTGTACACCCTTACTCATTGTAAGCCACCCAAAATTAAATGGTTTTGGTGACATCAGGATGACATAGGAAAGAAGAGGAATGTCCCTTCCCCAATGTAAGACTTCCCTCCTAGACTTGATCAGACACAAATAATTTCTCCTCTGGAGCATCCTCAGGAGGTCGAGACGTAGCCCAGGCACCCTGAAGCGTTTCTGGTAAAGTATTTGGAGGCTCAACTAGATATTATCTACAGGAATAATATCTTCTGGTAAGAATGTTCAGGTTGAAATATTCTTGACAGTGCATCAACATTTAAGGTATACTTATGCAAATGATATGTAATGGAGAAATTGAATCAATTAAAAATAAAGCATTTAACCTCTTAGCTATCTTTCAATAGATAAAAGAGGTTTTTATGGTCTCTAAATATGGTCAAAGGATGGTAAGCTCCCTCCAGCCAATGACAGCATTCTTATAATACCAATTATATGGGTAGCATCTCATGATCCCCAATGTCAAATTTGTGTTCAGAGGATGATAATTCTTTGAAAATGTAAGCACATACATGTAGTTTGTTGGAATCAGGAAATTGTTGTGACAAAACTGCCCCAATCCAACACTGGATGCATCTGCTTCTACTTGAAAAGGTATTGTGATATCTGGATGATACAGAAGTGAATCTGTTTTAGTGTATTGAATGTCTTTCGTGCCTAGTCATTCCATACAAACATCTTATTATACTCCTTTGTAATATGAGTAATGGTACTGATTAATGAGCTAAAATTTTTAATAAACCATATATTGTAGTTAGCAAAACCAGAAAATATTTGTACCTGTTTGATACTTTCACATAGTTTCCAACTTGAGATGGCGACAATTCCATCAGGATCCACTGCAACACCAGAATAACTAATGTGATAATTCACAAAATCAATAAATTATAAATATAGACCAATGCTGAATGAACCAATAAATCCCAGAAGATCTCATTGACAAATGATCGAAAGACCTCTGGAGCAGTAGCTAAACCATTTGGCATCACCAAATGCTTATAATGACCTCATGTCATTATTAAATATAGTGTTCCACTCATCACCTTTACCAGCACAGATTAGGTTGTAAGCACTTCTTACAAATAATAAATCTAGGTGACACAATGCTGAGACCTTATTTATGTTTCCTCTTTAGATGCAAATTTGAATTAAGCCATATTTAGTGGATTGATTCCTGGACATTTTGTCTGTTGTGATAACGGTATGTACAAAACACCCAAGTGTTATTTTGAAAGGAAACAAATGAAACAGAAGATGGTTTGTGAAAAGGGCTTTGCATTAGATTTGTGAGAAGAAACCAGGGTCAAAATAGAGAAAAGTGTTAACCCCAAAAACCTCTTACAATAAGAGGTCAAAAATAAAACCTAAAGTCAAAACCTGAAATGAAACAAACAATATGCTGTCTGAGGTTTACCTGCATTAGAGTTCTTTTTCATACAGCTTTTTTTTATTCACTTAGAGAATACAAGCTGTTCACTTGCCCCCATATTTATCCCAGGAGGAAACCTCATGTTAATGGAATGTGTTGGCTGCCAAGTTATCTCAAAATCAGCTCTGAAAAAATGTCATAATAATGAAAAATAAGATGATCACATTAATCAACATATTCTAAATGAAACTAAATCCGTAAACTAATAAAAAAATTACTTTAACATTTAAAAATGACTAAAGAGCATAGAAAACACTGCAAAAGGACATCACAGAGATGAAAAAAAAATTAAAAAGAAGATGAAATCACAACATTTTGGCAGTGGAATGCTAGCCTACTCAGAATTTTGGAGTGCTTCAATTTAAGAATATTTATGTGCAAAAACATGATATCATAGATCAACAAAACTACGTTATGTGTCATTCTTTGAAAGTCAAAATTCAATATTACATTATGTAAAGGAGTAATGTAGCTGTACTGTACCATTCATAAACAGAACATTATAAAATTATGACAATGAGAAACAAAGCTAAATTCAAAGCAAAAGACTTCCCTTTATATAAAACTACCAAAACATTAACAAGAAAGTCACTACATTATACTCAATGTACAGTATAATACAAGTGAGAATTAGTCTAGGAAGTTAGAGTTTCATGATTTGGAATGTACTGAAACCCATCAGTACTCAACTGCCATTCAAAACCACAATGTTTTCTTGCAGGATTAATAAAACTTGATGACTGACGATGTTACAAACTGAGGATCATCAGATAAGAAAACAAAGACAGAGATTTATCTCAATTTCAGATAGAGACTGAGTGACACTACTTTTTTCTTTTTTAGTTCAAAACTGTGCACTGAGTCCAGTTCCTCTATGACAACATAATGTGCATTACAGAATGTCTTGTTGGCACCTCGCCACCATTCACTGTCCAGGTTGGGCTGCATCTAGATCAGCCCTCTCCCTTTGATCCTCTGCATGGACACGGTCACATCAGACTTCTAAGTGCAACATTCCTGGACACTTCTGCATGTTGATGATGTCCTCCTAATGAAGGAAACACTCCAAGGCCTCAACCCATACATGGAACAATGGAAGATGTGTTTGGATGAGAATGGACTTGGCTAAACATCAAGAAGACTGAATACATAGAATACAGCACACAAACAAATGGCACTATATGTTTTGATGGACAATACCTCAATAAACTTACTGATTTCAAATGCCGGCGCTTGCTTGTTTACTTCAACAGTGACATCTTTTCTGGTGCTCAACCATGAGTCAACTCGACCCGGCTCAAATGGCACCAGGTAACTAGGGTACTCTGCAGCTGCAAGATGCCAAGATATCTCAAAGTGATGATTTACAAGACTGTCACCAGATTAGTTGGCCTGCACAGTATAAAGTGCTGGCCAGCAAAAACAAAACACAAACAAGCACTCCACATTAGGGAAATGTGGATATTCTGCTGGACATGTGGCCTAACCAGGCTGTACCACCAAAAGAATGAAGATGTACAGAGGATCATGGGAACAGCACCAATTACCAAGGCGGATGCATGAAGCATGCCTCCAATTATATGGGCAATTATATGGTCTGCAACAACAGCCAGACAGTGACAAAGGTGACCCTCTGTCTTAATCCAAGTGGTATACAGCCGTGTGGATGGAAAAAGAAATGCAGGCTCATTCAACTAAAAGAAGCTATGAAACAAGTGAATGCCACTTGAAAAGAACCTCTCGACTGGAGCATGTGGAGAGTGACATGCCAAACAACAGACCCTATGCAGTGGGAAAGAAGAGGTCAAACTGTGGGGCCATTGATGGATACCATTGATAGAGATCACATAAGAAAGTAAACTAGACCAGCAGGTCATAATGCAAAATATTTATGAGAATCTCTGTAAAATTGATTGTAATGTCTACAATTTATCATATCAGCCATTTCTATCCTTTAAATGAACTCCTTATTGTGTCAGACATATGCTTCTAGACAATTGCCAAAAGTTTTAGTCACGCCTAGAAATCTCTTTCCAGTCTGGAGCAGTTCTAACATGTGGTTTACTAAACAGCACCTACACAGAATGCAAGCAGACACCATAAGGCAAATTAACTCCTACCTCTTGTTACATTCTGGGGAAACCCTGGCAATCCCCTGGTTTGCTCACAGGCATAAAAATAATTGATGATAAAAGTATTTTTAACTAGGGAGACAATAGGGATGTTTTTTGTGTGTACTGTTCTTCACATGGAATTTGGAATGAAGGTGATAAACAGATCATTTTCATCCACTTGGGACCAAACTGGAGTGCCACCAGAGTAGAGTTTGTTTGCACTAAACCCCAACGCTAACATAAAAATAATATATTAAACTAATAAAAATGAGTTGGATACTAGACTGTTTGGTTATTATTCCACTGAATCAGTCCCCCAGGGGAGTGAACCATTGGACCATTAGGTGCCTACTGAGTTTGCTATGATGGATTATTATCAATAATGCAATGAAGGATTACACAGCTTGTCCATCAAGGTCTTAGGATTGTCATAGTGTGCACATTCAAATGTTATTCACCAAAGCCATCAATGTATATGAATAACACTTATGAAAGGTTTTACAAAAATAAAAAATGTATATCTGTTCATATTCAAAGAAATATGCTTTTTTAGAATACTTCACATTTTCAAATGTGGTTGAACTCTGCACTGGGTTAGGGCTAGCTCTTGTAGTTATGTTTCATTGAATTTGTTTCACACTCACAAAGTCATAACCAAAACGAAGGTGTGTGTTATTCAACCTACAGACAAGGGAACAATGTGTAACAAAGTTGGTGTGGAACAGTTTTACAAATAACTAAAAAACTTGAAATCAACACAGTAAAATGGCCAGAGTTGCTAACTGACCCCAAATGTTTTAAGGGTATTCTAAAAATTATTTTTGGAACAGTGTTTCAACAGATACACTTTAAAGGTTCATTTAACACTGCCAAATAGTATATGAAGCATGTTATTTTATTGGTCTGGATGACCAGAAGTGAAAGAATTTATCTACTAAACTGCACTGCATATTTTTTTTCAGATTGTCACCACAAAGTCAAAGTCTCTTTTGGAGCAGAAAATATTTGCACATAGCAAGTTTGCGTTCAGGACAGAACATTTTGTGTGTGAATCTACTTTCTTAAAAACACCCTTATCTCAGCAGAAGCACAGAGAGTTCATTTTGGTTCATGCCTTGTTCTTGTGGGTGCTAGCATCCTGGCACTGACTGCAGATGGCTGGGGACGTTTTGGTAAATTAAATGATTTTAGACAGCACTTTGTAATACTAAATAAGTCACCAAACAAAATACAAAATCATAATGTGGAGATCAAAGATGAACACTGAATGTCTGCATTTTTTGATGACGTGAAATATTTGATCAAACTATCATTAAATTAGGAGACTCGGCATGAAACATCCACTTTGGATCTCAATGTCTTTCAGATGATCTTCAAAGAAATGTTTGTTGTTTACGTTCTACAGTAAGTGGAGTATTTTCAGGTTATTTTTAAATTAGCTGTATTAATGCATGCTTGTAAACCTTTATGACTATTATTATAATCTATAGGAACCATCTGAGTAAATTAATAGATGATTTTAGACAGCAATCTTTATATATAATACAATACAGTAGCTGTTTGTTTGTCTGTCCAGGATTTTAAATCACATGTAGCTTGCAAACCGTTTGACCAATTGCCCTGAAATTTGGCACACATATACTACATGACGTCTACTGTCTGCTTTCTGGGTGATGATTGACCTCCAAGGTTATTCCTCTTTTTATTGCAGAATCAACTCTTGGATCAACTCATCCCTACCACCTTCACCATCACTTTCCCTACCTTATCTTAAATCATTTTTGAGGCAGATTGAAGACTTAAGTGACAAATTAAGGAAAATATACTAAGTAATTGCAACACTTAATCAGTTTTAACGCAAAAAGATGCCGACGAAAGAAGGGAAGAAGCGGGCTGCTAGGGTGGACAAAAGAAGGGCTGCTCAGGAAGCAGCATGCGCATAAACCTCTGAGCAAACGAATGCTAAACGTACAGAGAAAGAGGATGAAAACTGGGAATGCTCAAGTCAGGTGTATTCACTTCACGATATCGTATAGTGCGCCCTTACTGGTTTGTAATATAAAATGGTCACTACATAGAGTTGGAGACCTTCTGTCTTCCTCTTCCAAGACCACTGCAGCTTTTTGCTAAATACATCATTCAAGTTTTAAATTCTCAGCAAGTGAAATGTATATTAAAGAGCAAACTCAAAACATGAATGAACAAATTGATAAATGTCGTTTTAAGGTGTGCATACTTTTTTTATTATTCGCCCATGTGATTAAGTGGGGTAAAGTGGGCTGAATTGCTAGATCTCCTCGGCACCCAAGTTTATTCTAATTTTGCAAATAAAGAACAATTAAAATAGTTGGTTTCATCAACGAATAGCAAAAAGTAAGTAAAGGTTTAGGAGGTTTGTTTTCTTAACACCTCGTGCAAAAGCTGTTTAGACACAAATGCAAGTATGACACTAAGGCTTTACGGTATTACTGCTCAAGTCAGGTACTTGCAAAGTACGACGCAGGAAAGAAGGCGCACGATTTATGTTAGCAGCTACACTGTTACCTTTGGGTTGTACTCGAATCGCGCCGTATTCACCTGCACCGGAGAAGGACGCTGGACAGCTCCAGTACGCCCAGACAACTCGCGCGCCTTAGCCGCCGCAACCACGGCGTTGAACCTGAAAGCTCTCAGAAGTCAGCCCACCAATCTGCATTATTTGCGGTGGTAACTCGCTCACGAGGAGAACTTTAAAATAGAACTCACAAGAATAATGTTTGCTGCAAAACGTTTAGATACACAGCTTTACCGTCGAAGAAACGGTAAACGGTACTATCACCTTGACACATCTCTGTTGGTTTCTTTCCTTCTTATGCAATTTAACATTAATCACTGCATTGTTGAACACCGGGCATTCCAGTTTTAGCTACCCTTATAGATGAAAACAACAGCTTCTTTGTCCTTTGAAATGCCATTTGTTTTTTTTAACCGCCTGTATTTGCTAACTCTTAAATTTTCATTAATTCGTTCATTTACATTATACTCGTTTCATTTAAAATTATGCAGTAATGCTGTTCATGTTTGAAACCACCGCGAAGCCCAACGAACAACTATAACTTGCACATGTTTACGATGTGCAAGTTGGTCACTGAAAAATATTCTCACCGATTTTAGGACTTGGGTTGTAACTTAGCTGTGAAGTGAACCGACTTCATTTCAGGAAATCTCAACACGCGAGCACAGGTTTGGCTTAACAATAGCCACGTAGTGTGCCCACCAGTTTTTTTTCTGAGACAGGGGCGAGAGTTAAGAGTGTGGGAGAAAGACTAGATCTGCAGGAAGACGTGTTTACTGAATGATAAACGATCTGCAGTCTGATTGGCTGCACTGACAAAGCAGAAAAAAAATATTACTGTCGGAGACTTCTACCCTCCCACTGTTTATATGAAGTTTAGGTCACAACTGCTCCCCACTCAGTCACATATACACTTACACACTCGCATACGCTAGTCCCAGCGGCCATGGCAGCAAGTAGTTTTAACCAGGAATACAAGAAAAATCCAATCCGAATGGAGAGTGGTCAGCTCCGTTTAGAAGCCTCGCACAACCGAACTGACGGAGGCAAGCCCATCGTCTTCTGCGCGCTCATCATAATGGGACTTTTTCAAGTCGTATCCAATCTTGGAATACTTTTTTACTGCAAGTCTCAGGTCGAACAGGTAAGTTTTATTGTTTTTTTTTCTTTAATAGTTAACTTTTCTTTTTTTATAGACATGTTAACGTTTAGATCAAATGGGCATATTGACAAAAAGTGCAACGAAAAAAAGAGACACCATCGAGCAAAATTCGACTTCTGTCTTTTTTTTCTTCAGTAAGTAAACGGTGCCTTGCAGAGATACAGTTATCTAAGATCATATATAGTTTACATTGTCGAGCTATTTAGTGATGGACTGTCTGCAACTAGAAACACTTTGTGCATGCTTTTGAAACTGTTTGAACGAATCATGCAGTTGTCTAGTTTGTTAAACAATGACTCTTTAAAACTTTAAGACGCACTTAGCGGTTTTCCTGAAATACTTCTTTTGTAATGCCAGCTGTGCGCAGTGGCTTACTACAGATGTCAGAAGAAAAAAGAAAGAAAGAAAAAGATCAGTATCTGGGTTTAAAGCGAGGAATTGGATGACACAAGAATTTCCCCGTTTGCAACTTTCTCTACAAATCTGAAGTGTCCGTCATAACATATTACAAAGACCCATTGGGCTTTAACTTTAGACTCGTAATCACGAACTTGATGCGGGTTTCTTTGGTTGACAATGCTATCCGATCCACGTTTTACATTCTCGTTTTTTGCACTTTTAATGGCATGTTTTATAACATTCTAAATATATGACCGTGCATTCTTAAAAACTTAGGGTAGACTTTTGTGATTTGATACGCACACTTTGTATAATAGGAATAAAATATAATTGGAACCACAGTTAATCTAAGAAATGTACAAATAAAGTTTATTACCATGTGTACTCAGTACAATTTCAGTCTTACTTGCATGACTCCTCGGGACAGTGGACAATAAAATAATACCAACAAAAGATACACACACACACATACAAAATTGCACATAATATGCAACATGCATACTCACACACACGCATGTGTGCATGTACAATACTTGTTATTATTGACTGTTAAGCATCCTTAAGACCTGTGGGTAGAAACTGTTTTTGAATCTATATGTGAGTCCTATAATGTTACTTGCAATAGTTTTTTTGCAAACTTAAAATAAATTTGTGCATGTATGCTTTATAACTAACGCGCGATCGCTTAGTCTCCTGTAACTTAAGAGGTATTGTGTTCTATTGTCAGCATTCATGACTTCATTGCCCCTTGTTTTGGTATTCCGCTTGCGTTTTATTGGTTCAAGTGTGGTGATAAAGTACTTTTTTAAGCCGGGCATTGTGCTTCTTATGTCACGTTGATGTGCAGGTTATGTTCCCGACCTGACTTTAGAAATGCATAGGCTCCACGAGACATTATGCGGACACAGTAAATGCGTTATTAAAGTTGACGAATCGTTGTTATAATGTGAATTTGAATAAAACAGTTCACAACCAACTCTCACGTGATCCTAAATAATGACTTTCAAGACATTGGGTGCTAATTTAAGTAAACGCATGTATTTCCGCTGCCTCAATGATCCAAAGTCCTAGGTTCGAATCCCATATCTGTGAGGCGTTTGCACGTTCTCCTTGAATTTGTTTTCTTCAAACAAGCCAGAAGACGTGAATGCTTTTGGCCCGTTACTTTTAGGTTTACCAAGACGGAAAAAGAAAGTAATTTTTGTGTGGATTCCCGAAAGCAACATTTTGCCTATTTCAAACTCGTTCAATCCTGCTTAAGGTCGCGTCGACGAATCTGGCACAAGGTACGCACCAACCCTGGACGGGGCGCCAGTCCTTTACACTGTATTATTCTTCAAACATTTCTTTGAGACTTGCAAGTGAGTTGTCAGTGGTGAATGCGGACAACACCGGTTTTACACTTTTTAACAAATGAAGCTCCAAGTTTTGTATTTCAGTTCTTTGTTTTGTCTGCTTTTCTGTGAAGACATTCAAATAGGAATTTCATCGTCCTGAGTACTGTAAACGTAACACTAAACTTGACTTGAACCTTTTGAATATTATGGCTCTGACTGACAGTCTGCACATGTGCGCCCCAATTCACCAATAAAGGGACCGTCAATTAATCTATATAAGCAAACGGCAGGCAAAAAGCGAACAGGTTGGCACAGTGTTGGAGCCGACGAATTTGGTGTGGATAGACACTTCTTCGTCTAGAAAAATTACAGTTTTCTCTTTTCTTTTGTTAGAAGTAAAATGGGCAGTCTGCTGATGTCATCTTTTGAGTGTATTAATTGATAATATTTGTATTTGGGCAAAGATAAAAGAAAATGTAATGGAGCTGATGTGTAGCTGGAAACAAACTGCAGGGGAATGTTGCCTTCCCTAACCGAGTAAAGAGGAGATCCTATAGTCAAAAGTTACCGCATAGAATTTCCTTATCATTTCATCAATGGAAGTGCAGTATATTTATGAAGGATTTTTATAGCTCATAACAGCCTATTCCTATAGACCTCCTCAACTATTTTTCTTCGCCGATATGCCGGGTATGCTTAAATGTCTGCGTTAATTATATTTTACTTACCACTAGTTACAATAAGAGAATACATTTACATACACCTGATATTTAATATACGTAAATCCTCCTACGCCTTCCATGGGTATCCTCCTGTGTGTGTGTCCACCTCCCTTGCCCTGCGTTTCGTGTCTCGATCGAGTTTGACTGAGCAGCCACACCGAAATTGACCAATTGGATTGTTTGTTACGACCTGACACAGAAACGTACACACACACCCACACATAGATGTTAATTGTTTTATTATATAGGTTTGTGAATATGAGGAATCTTTTGCAAGTTTACATGATGAGAACTCTCTTGATTGTTCGGGATTATCGAAAGGTGGCAATATTCACACAAGTTGCTCATTTAAGAAAGCAACATACTGTAATGTAATTTTTACTTTTATCATGCATGGCTGTATGCTTAATTCTCACTACGGACCCACTTTGAGATTCTGAGTACATTAGGCAATGCTCACTCATACTTTTGTGATTTATTAGTCACTTCAGATAAAGCAATCCAAAAACGGCTTTCTAAAAAAAAAAAAAAAAATTAAGCTTTTTATTTATGTGGTTTCTATATCTGCGGTGGGCTGGTACCCTGCTGGGCTTGTTTCCTGCCTTGCGCCCTGTGTTGGCTGGGATTGGCTCCAGCAGACCCCCGTGACCCTGTAGTTAGGCTATAGCGGGTTGGATGGATGGATGGATGGTTTCTATATAATACCAATGTCATTATATTCATTTAAAATTCCAACTTTGTTTATAGAGGGATTAATGACTGCTCCTCTAAAATTGTTAAGCTTTTGTCATACACAATTCATTCATCAGTTGCTTGTGTAGTATGTATTTATGTGTGTCTTTAAGAAACATTATTTAAATTTTGTGGCTTGCTGAGAATAATGAATGTACTAGTGCTTACCACACTCTTTTATAAACATGTAACTGCTAAGAGCTGTGCCATATATCACTGCTTCTTCACACCAGATCCTAAGAAAATTAAAATTGAAACTGTACATAGTTATATTCTTGCAGAATAAAGCATATTATTTAACATATTTTATTCCGCGCCTATATCCAGTATGGGACCTTTTATTATCAGATTTATTCACACAGTTCATGTTATCAATATGATTTCTAATATATCTTTCATATCGCCTTCATCATCAGTGAACTGCACATCAGACTTAAGACAATACGTGGAGTTGTTTGAAGAGATCATGTAGTGAATTTATGATGAAAGCATACAGTATTTTATTGAGATGTGTAATTATACAGTAAATTACATTTTTAGGTGGTTATATTTGTACTACTCTTAGTTAAAATAGTAACCAGCCTAAATCCAATTCCTGCAGGGCATTACTGTGACATTACAATTAGTAATGTTGCCTCACAGCTCCTTAGGTTTGAGTTTTGCCCAAATCAGTACTTGTGTGGAGTTTTTGTGTTCACCCTTTGTTTGTGTCGGCTTTCTCCAGGTGCTTCACTGTTCTCCCACATAAAACATGTGCATGTTATATTATCTGGCAACTCTGAACTGAACTAGTGTGTGCAGAAGATCTGCAATTAACTGGTGTTTAATGCTGAAATAGTTCCTACCATAATGTTTGAGGGCGGCATGGTGGCGCAGTGGGTAGCGCTGCTGCCTCACAGTTATCAGACCCTGGTTTACTTCCCGGGTCCTCCCTGCGTGGAGTTTGCATGTTCTCCCCGTGTCTGTGTAGGTCTCCTCCGGGCACTCCGGTTTCCTCCCACAGTCCAAAGACATGCATGTTAAGTGCATTGGTGATCCTAAATTGTCCCTAGTGTGTGCTTGGTGTGTATGTGTGCGCCCTGCCTGGGGTTTGTTTCCTGCCTTGCGCCCTGTGTTGGCTGGGATTGGCTCCAGCAGACCCCCGTGACCCTGTAGTTAGGATATAGTGGGTTGGATAATGGATGGATGGATAATTGAGTTGAAGACTAAACTCCCCACTGAATGTAATAAAAACAAAATTGAGAAAATTGATGAATACAGTGTGCATTGCGAAAAAAGTCTTCTGTGTATTTATTGGCCTTGAATTTTCAATGTATTTTCATGGTGAGCTCTAACTTAAAGCATGTTACATGAATAGTTTATTACAATGGAACTACTGTGGCATGATTTAGGGCATTTGAATAAAGAATAACATCCATCCATTATGCAACCCGCTATATCCTAACACAGGGTCATGCTGGAGCCAATCCCAGCCAACACAGGGTGCAAGGCAGGAACAAATCCCGGGCAGGGCACCAACACAGCACATGGCACACACAAACACACCAAGCACACACTAGGGACAATTTAGGATCGCCAATGCACCTAACCTGTATGTCTTTGGACTGTGGGAGGAAACTAGAGTACCCAGAGGAAACCTACACAGACACGGGGAGAACATGCAAACTCCACGCAGGGAGGACCCGGGAAGCGAACCCGGGTCTCCTAACTGCAAGGCAGCAGTGCTACCACTGATTAACAGATAACAGATTACTAGAAATGAAGGAATCAAGTATTTTTAATTTTTATATTTTTACAGTAACACTGGTTACATTGGTGTTTTATCTGTAAGAATGTACTCACTATTGGAGTATGTAATTTATAGATATTGTCTGATTTATTAAAGTTAAAAATATACATTACATCAACTTATGTATGTAACTGACTTTTTAATTTGTGTATTCCAGCTGGCATCCAACCTTGCACCTCAGGATAACAAAAGTCACTGCCTGAGTATTATGTCTTGTCAAAAAGAATCATTCCCAAAGAAAGAAGTAAGTGGCCTTTAAAAACATTTTATACTGTTTAACTCAATATGTGATTTGTATGTATGTAAATATAAGGATTAATAACTTAGTAATATTAGGAAATATTTTAAGATAGAGAAGCTTTTATCTGTGTCACCTCTGCATGAGAACCACCTTTTTCCACTCTCTCAAACATATGCAGTTTTTAATGTCTGGAAAACATTTGGGATTAAATCACTTAAATGTCTGTATATAGACAATGTCTTTGCATCCTACGAACAATTGCACTCCAAATTTAACTTTCCACCAACACATTTCTTTCACTACCTTCAAATTAGAAGCTTTTTAAATCAAAACCTGCCCAATCCTCATCTCCCAGCTACCTCTATGCCGGAAAAATATTGCTCAGTTTCGAGGACTCGGACAGCATCTCCGTAATATATAAAACCATTTTACAGTCCCTCCATTTCAAAGATCCAAGAGGGCAGTGGGAAAAGGATCTCTCATTCAACATCTCAGAAAAGTAGTAGAAGGTAGCAATGCACAGAATTCACTTGAGCTCCATATGCACAAAGCATACCATTAATCAACATAAAATCTTTTATCGAGTACATCTGTCTCATTTAAAATTGTCCAAAATGTTTCCAGGGCAAGATCCAACCTGTACATGCTGCAGTCAAGTTCCAGCCTCACTGGGTCACATGTTTTGGGCCTGCACCAAATTAACATTATTCTGGACCAAAATCTTTAAATGCCTTTCAGACAGCCTTGGTGTCACAATCCCTCCTAACCTATTAACAGCTGTGTTTGGTGTACTTCCAGATGGGCTTAAAGTGGAGAAGGATAAACAAACTGTAATTGCCTTTACTACACTATTGGCACGCAGACTTATCTTGCTCAACTGGAAGAATTCTAACTCTCCTATTCTAAGTCAGTGGGTAACTGATGTTATATATTATTTGAAATTGGAAAAAATCAAATTCGCACTTAGAGGATCTGTACAAAACCTTTTCAAAACCTGGAAGGAACTAATAAACAACATTTTAGATTAAGCATTTTAATTGAGGAAGCAGATTCTCTCTCCTTTTTTTCCTTGTTTTCCTTTTTCTACTCTATTTATTTTTAATTATTTATTCATTTATCTATTTACTTATTTTTACTAGCTTAAAGTTTTACTCTGCTGGCCTAGCTCTCTTTCTCATGGGTGGGGGTTGATTTGTTTTGAACCAAGTCTTGTAAAAGTCTTGTAAAACTTATTTTTAAAATGAAAAATGAAATAATTTAGTAATATTGCATTATCATAAAGTATGTGATCTGAGCATGTATTCAAGTGAAATACAAGAATAAACTGAATTTATTTTTTTTGTATTTTACATAAGCATTGTTTCTGTCATGAGTCATATAATTACTTATATAGGATAAAAAGTAATATTTGTGTTGTTTTTTGAGTAAAGAAAATATTTGCATTTATTCACCTTACTAAGTGTAAATTGTTCAGCTCTTCCAGACAAGGTCTGTTCAAAATACCAGGATGCAGGAATATGTGCCTTACTGATATTTTAGGAGCAGTACTTTTGCCCATTTTAACAGTGACAAATTACTGCAGTGTGTGACCCAGTAGTTGTGTAGCAATTTGTTCACTCCCTTTGTCATTATCTCTCCTCTATGGTCGATGGCCCTTTTTATCCTAGCTTGTTGCGGTAAAGTTTTAAAAACATACTGTACATTTAAGATAAAACCAGAACTTTGGTAGAGCATAGTGAATGAATTATTAAAGACATGCCCATTTTCAGTTGAAAAATTTCACGCTGAAGGAAATTTGAATATGTCCATAGGGTCTGCAATAAAAAAATGTGAGGGACCAATCCAAGAGTCAATTTCCCTGCAAATGAAAATAAAGAAGTTGTAATTTCAACGTATTTTCTAGTCTCCCTTTAAAACACCACAAATGGAACACAATGTAGAATAAACTCAATCAGTTGCTAACCCGTTTAGTACTGAACAGTGTCAAAGGGTTCTACTGGAGCTTATCCCAGCAGTTAATATTGGGCGCAAGGCAAGAACAAACCCTGGACAGGGTGCCAGTCCATCACATGGTGTAAAGTATAAAAGTATTTTTTCATGAAACAGTAACTTTAATTTATTAATGAGTGTTTTTTTAAATCTTCAAGATGCATGAAAATTATTTCATATAGTGCCCTTAAAGACCTTTACAAAACAAATACTGTAAAAACTGTGGAACTTAGTGGTTAAGGCGCTGAGCTGTAAACCACAAGATTCCATCTCAGCCACTTACTCACCATGGTCATTGGCTTTTCTACTAAGCACACCAGGCCTCTTAAGAATGCAGATTTAACAGGGATGTATGTATCCCGCTGCACCTTCCCCCTCTTATGTTCCAAACTAAGTGACTGAACTCCAGCTTGTACCAGGATCTGCCTGGACTTTATATGATAACAAAGGTGTAAGTCAGAGTTGCACTGACATCTCTCCAGAGTCCCCTCTGCAGACCTCTTGAGCCAGAAGACATGAAATGGACTCAAGCAAGAACAGAAACCTAATTCAAGGGATGAAAACTAAGATGGACAGAAGGACCCACCCATTTAAAGAGAAGGTCCAACATTCCTTTAAAACACTCTGCACCATCCTGAAGCACTCTCTGGGATTCTCACTGGACACTCACTGAACTCCTTGGGGATTCTCATGGGGCACCTTCTCCGGGAGTCTCTCAGGGATAGAGAAATTTGCAAAATGACCTTCTGAAACCTGGTCTTTGAAACCTAGAAGTTATCAGCCAGTCTTTTCACAAGGAGCTGAAAAGATGAAAATTTCTTCTCTTTTTGAACCTGAAGATGAGACCCAGTCTTTCAAGCCAAGGCTGTGTGCCAATAGTCTGACAAGGCTGAGAAGTCATTACTTCAAGAAGGGAACTTCTTGGGACAGCATCTAAAGTCTTGTGCCAGAAAGACTAATGCCTTTTCCATTTGAAGTGGCAAAAGACAGCAGAAGGCAAGCTGAGGAAGCAGCAGCACAGCACTGACAAGGATCACGCAGCAAAGACACTATGAAATGAGGCACCTCGTTATTTATAAGTTAAGCACTGACTGAAAACAAATTACAGGATGCTCATGTGTTCTGATCTCAGTTAAAATGAGCTGCTAACTTTCTTTACACTTATTGCATTTAATAATTTAAAAGCCTGACATTGAAATGTACTACTGAACAAAACCTCTGTTTTGAATGCCTTATGGACAGCAGATCACAACTGAAAAACATACTTGTAAAGTGTTTGAATTTTTCATTTCACACAGTAGTGAGACATCCTTTTGAAAATAAAATTGTTGTTTATACATACCTGAGCAGAATTTTGTTGTTGACAAATTACATGATTAGGAAAAGTCATTTGACAACACAGCAATACAAACTGTGCCTAGGCCATATCTCTACTGAATAGCAGATAAGTTTATTGGTAGCTTGACACAAGCATCCACAGTCTGCAAACTGGTGAAATCCTAACCCATTCATTCATTCATTCATACATTCATTTATTTATTTATTTTCTTAGTTTTTTCTTAAAAGCTGAAAATGCCTGATATTGTGTAAAAAACTAGGTACTAGAACACTATTTTCCTCTGTCAAAATACATAGCTGAAAGGGATCAGAATCTTTTTGCTATAAATATTTGACACAGGGTACTATACTCTGAGAGCTATCAAGGATAATTTTATGCTTTGACCTCTTGACTCCATCTCTCTCATTATCTATCATAATCTCTGAAGCTCTTTGTGTAGTTTTTATGTCTGTCCATTCACCCATTACGTTATATCACATTACTTGCTGTTCTTGTGCCTAGAAAACTCCTAAACCTTGACATTACATACTAGTTTGTCTGTGATTCCCTCAAAACAACTATGTAGGGTGCAAGAAACGGTTCAAGCCCAGGGAGCCCTCCTAAGTCTGCTCCTACAATGAATAAACATATACTGAAGATTTCTGTTACATGAAAAGCAACCATTGCTGCATTATTTACATATTATCATTATAAAGAACAGACTTTGTAGTGTCCATTGTTATACTGCCTACATACCGCATTAACACAACACACATTAACAGAGGTTTATTTTTATATAGCACTCTTCACAAAACCAATTAAATAAATAAATCTGAGGAAATGCATAAACTATTGGATTAGAGCAGATGTAGCAATACATGTGGTTGTGGATAATGCTCCATTTAGATGAAAGAAAAATAATTATATGCTGTGTTGCAGTACTGTGCTTCCCAGTTATAAGAATCAAATTCAGAATACTGAATCTGTGGGATTCTAGCGATAATGTGTTACTATGCTTCCCAATTCTTAAATCAACTTCATAATAAAGTAATATTTCCTTAATGTGACAGCCTCAAGTGATAAAAATGGATAAAAAAATGTAAGGATGTCATGATGTATTGGAAAGAAAAACAACTATGAAATGAAATACGCTGGACAATGCCTATGCTTTTTTATTTCTGTAGCAGGCTTGGTGAAAATCAAAGGCCAGTGGATCATCTCCAGCATGCCAAACCAGTAGTGAAATCACAAAACTGTACTTGCACACATTAAACCTTTTTGTATGTTTACACTGTGTAATGTGTATTTTTTGTTTTGTTTAATGTGCTATGTTGCTGTTAATTTTTTATATTTTAATAAAATTATTTGTGGGGAAAGGTTCTATTTGAAGTTAACATTTAGTGCGGCTGATGGGGCTTGGACAGAGATAGTATTTCACAGTTTTATAAGGTGTTTTCAATATGACTTCAAGCAGATTTAGACATGAACCTATTAATGGAAATTCTGACGCACATGAAAAGTGCTTATATGTGACTGTGCTAGCATCTACTGGCAAAACGTGAAGCAGGTCAGCAAAGCTATTCTTAATGGACTCATTGTTTTTTGACATTTCAGAAAACTTGTGAAGGCTATCTTGGGTCTTCACTTTCAAATACAGGTCAGTTTAAGTGTCTGATTGTTATCCGATGTTTAAAGCAGTGCTAGGTGAACACAGATATGGGTTAGGACTTTTCCAGTGACATGCTGTCTATGTACAACATTAGTGCAGCAAAAATTGTTTCAACAGAGGTTTATTTTTATATAGACCTCTTCACAACAGAAAAGCGCATAGTTATATAAATACATGCATGGAAATGCATACAAGTGGATTAGGGTAAAAGCAGCTATGCCTGTGATTGTTAGTAATGCTCCATTCATGCTGATGCTTCCGAAATTCCATCAGTCCTGTTGTTCTCATGCATCAGTCACACATGTTGAAACAGGGATATAGAGAGATGCTGTATAGATTCAAAAGATGAAGGGACGTAACTATAATGGATGTGGAAGGATTAATTTACAATATGAAGAAGCAAACAGTAAGAGAAGCAAAAGATGTATTTAAGAGGTTATAAACTAAAGAATGTTCAACTATCTGTGAGGCATACAGGTAAATGCAACCATTTATCTATTTCAGAGAAATACTTTTTCATTCAAACTGCTATTCTTTTATATTATTACAGCTCACATATCTCCTACAGAGGCACGTTTGTCATTTGTTTAGAGGTGATAATTAAGTTAAATGCATTTCTTCCTTTATGAGGAGAACATAAGCCACTCCTCTTACCATGAAAGAGCACTTACTCAACCACAATAACGGTCTCTCTGAGAAGGGGTAGTGTTTAAATTATCCTTGCCACTTAAACTTATTCAAGTCTTTTCTCTACATTTCTAATTCATTGTAACATACACTTATTTATCTATTGCAGGAAAGACACAAACGCTGCAAGCAACAGAGGCTTACACTAGAATATAAGGCACAAACTGTTGGAGAAGTCAATTTAGTACCGTTCAATACTCTGCACAAAATAATACAATAAAATAAAATAAAAAATGGGGTTTGATGAGAATATAAATTCACTGATACTGTGGTAGATAACAAGAAGAACCATTCACTACCTTGCAAACATTTGGAACACTTTAAAGGTTTCATAGTTGCATTAACATGTCCTGCATGTCCTATATACTGTATAAGTCATACACTTTTACACTTTGTGATGAAACAGGATTAATAATTAAGCTTTCTCATTGTACTGTTATTAAGGTCATTATGTTAATATGAGAAGCTGTTGGACAAAACATTTTATTCCCATTGTATTTATCATGCAGTTATCATGCAGTTATGTATGTATTAAACTTGCATTGCAGTTTAAATCATTACATACCTCAAATACATTAAACATTGTAGTTAACATAATCAAATATCAAGTCCAGACTGTAAATGCAGTTAGAATGACTGGAGAATTCTACACCTTTTAATAAATAATAAGACTAATACATACATACATACATAAATAAATGCAATATCACTTCCAAAGAAAAATGATATATAAAAATGTTCTTAATTATGAAGTTTGGTATATTTTATTAAAACTTTCCCACAGGCTAGCAGAAATACTGTATAAACTTTTCTACTAATTTATAACAACTTCTTACTTACAGATACAATTAATTTATATGGTGCTCATGGAGGACCCAACACTACAATTAATTTTCTAGGTACACCATCAAATCATCAGAGTTTGAACAATATTGTCTAATCTGATTGGCTGGCAACACATTTGTGATAGGCTGCATGAAGCGCAGGAGGCCCTGACCACTGCCACACTACACCTCCATTTGCATGTTGTACTCTGCTCCATTAGCCTTCTAACTTACAGATAAAGTTGCACTTTGGTTGTATCATTCTAAATACAGAACATAATTATTAAATATTACTAACTTTTAATAAAATGAACTATGGCTTCCTGTGAACCTGACCAAGAGAGAAAGAGTGTAGAAAATGGGTGCTTTTCATTTTTTTCTTTTGAGTGGTTCATTGTCACATGTGTTTCTGTAATAGCGCTCAGACTTTTCTTTATTTGTTTGTTGAGGAAGGCATACCTATTATTCTATGAATAAACAATAATGTTATATATTTCTTGAGTTCCAAAGACACATCATTAATATGGGTTTATGACTCCCCTACTTAGCAGGCAGTGCTTTGACAATGCCTATTATATCAAATCTTTTCCAAAAAAGGTCTCATGCTTAGATATACTTTAATGTACATGGAAATAAGGTATTGAATCTGACGTGAAAAGCTCCTTGATATAAGAATGCATTGTCTTTGAATTTCATCCTGGTGACTTTATTTGTAAAAATTTGATTAGAAGAACATAATCTTATTTTTTTTAATTTGGCTAGCACAAAGTGAGCATCATTTTATTCTCAAAATAGGGTTCTCCCATTTCTGTGGTTTCTATGTGTTCTCCCCATGTCTGCATGCTTTTTCTCCATGCCTCCAGTTTTCTAACATATCCCAAGATGTGCCAGTTAAGTTTGAATTCTAGGCTAGCCAGGCTTGAGCATGCATAGAAGTGTGCAAGTGCATATGCTACAACAGATATGGGTCCAATGGTGTGAACCTGCGGTCAACCTGTGGTCAATGCTGATGAGACTGCTTTCTGCTTTCTAGTACATTGTAATGGATAATGAAAATGTTTGCATTGGTTGAAGGATGTTAGTTTTCCAAATATTGCAAAAAAGTTTGCAGAAATGTTAAGTGTTTAGAAATGTAATTAATTTTCAAGATATGAAAACATTCTGTTGGTTGTTTTGTTTTAAAAAGCTGATCTTATCTTAATTTTTCTTTTGAAATTCGACATTGTGATATATTTCTTATTTATATAATTAATACAAAAACATGAATATACACAGGCTGTGATAATGACAGCAAATATGTATAATTTACATTCCAATTGAACAGATTGAAATTACTTTAAGCATGCAAAACAATACACTACTAGCTTGTGTGAGGGTAAAGACAACCTGGCTATAAAAGCATAAGCTAACATTATAAATGCATTTATGTATTTAACTAAAATGTTAATCCAAAGTTACTTGCAAAAGCCACAACTAGAACCCCGGCTGCTGATGCTTCTTGCACAGAGTCTCGTATTGAGTCAGTTGTGGGGACTGAACCTGTAACCTAATGCCACAGAGTGAAAAAAAGGCATCTGAGTGGGTTTCACTGATAATGGAATCTTTCACAATAACAAATTGTTGAAATTTCCAAAGACGTCACAATTACATGCATTAGGGTAAAGGATTCTTACTTGACAACTTTATGTGAATTCTATAATGGAACAATTGATGGACATGTAGAATTTCCCAGGTACGAATGTTTAAATCATCCATAAAATCTGATTGACTTTTCTCTAATAAGATGTTAGGAGAGCCTATGTGCATTTACTGTATATTCTAAGATATTCTTTATTAAAAACAGTTACTTAATCAAATGCATAACTGAAGTATGCTAATATTTGTTTTGCAGAGTCCTACATGCACAGATTTCCCCTTTTAGGTTGTTTACATATTTAGCTACACTTGTTTCAATTTCATGAATTTTCTTTTATTAACAAATCTACTTTGTAGATTTGGGAATCCCTAACTAAGAATACCAAAGAGCCATTTCTAGTTTCTTATATGGTGAACTATTTAGCCTGTTAATCATGTTCAACAATGCTCAAGCAGAGACATAATAGTTTGATAAACTGTTACCATGTGGAGGTAATTATAAAACATGTGAAGGGTACATAAAGCCTAATTACTCTGCTTGTGTCCACTAATTACAGAGTATCCTTAAGTGTACACTTATTGTTGGGCATTTTCAACTTTTGAGAAGTGACCAATTTGATTTCTCTCAGGGGAATTACATGCTGCTTCCACCTACAATGCAAAGATTTCCAGACAAGCTAGTGGGTTGGTCACACCAATTTGGACTGAAAGAAAAGAGAACATACACATGCTTTGTGATTGGCATTCATGGTGAGCTGCTGCCTGGCATCTGTTGCTGCTGCCACTTTATGTACCCTTTTCAAAAACGTCCAGAACAGGGTGTGATGTTGTGAATAATGTTTCTAATCTGTAATCCAATAATAATTCACATTGATTTGATTAAAATATAGATGCAGCAGAAATTGTCTCATTTTACATTTATCATGCAGAGCAACAAGTATTAATACAAAATATGAATTTTGTTGTTCATTGCTGTCTTATATAAGAACTGACTACACTTTTTATCTTACTCATGTTAAATAGCTTCTCATTTATAAATATTGAAACTTGACACCCACTTTTATAGCTCATCTTTACCGTTCACCTGAAATAAAGACATACTGTATATGATGGCAAAGTAATTCTAGCTAAGGAAGTGTAAAAATATAACACCACTTATAAAAGGAAAATTGTTCTTCTTTAAAGAAATGATAAGCATCTGTTTAAGGTCACTAGTGGTTTACCAAGAGATACCTTCAAAGGTTTGCCCTTGAAAATGAGAGATGGTGGTGGGAGTAAAGAACTAAACATTCACCTACACTGAAGCAGATGCTGTTCTATCTGTGATAAATAACTGAATGGGATGTATTAGTTAGTTCCTATGCACAGTATATAATTGTAACTTTGTCCTGTCATACATAGCTCCTGGATAACATATTCATGAAGAGGAAAAGAAATGGCCTTTGAAACATCCCATGTTGCTTTTTAGATGTTCTGTCAATTATAGAACGATATGCGATAAGTATACTACAGCAGTAGACTAAAGATCACTTAAAAGCAAGGATCTGAGAATAAAGATACAAAATATAAATTGCTTGAAATGGTTATTGGGCCATTTTAGAAATTTCTGGTTGTCTTACAAAGTTCAGTATAATCATACTTAAAATGCATTTGCTTGTTATGTGCTTTTGAAACTTAAGTGCACTGATTATTAATTTTCCACTGAAGGCTTTATTCACCTAAGTGTAATAATACATTAAAAATTGTAAACTTTTCCTTAGTGATAGACAATTTCAAATGATCTATAGTATTTTAAGTAATCCTTGAAAACTAGTGGCTGGCAAGAGAAACAAAACAGCCCTATTAAAATGTTTATCTTGGAAATCATTTGTTTTGAATGTCACTCAGTTACCAGAGAGCAAAGGGTGTTCAGAGCAGAAGGTAAAAATGGTTGAAGTTTCTCTGCTTACATTTAGAGATCTGCAGAAGCTGTCTTACATTGTGCAATGCATTCTAACAGTTGTGTTTCTTTATGGATATTAAGTAATACTGGCTGTATTCTGGTTTTTAAAGATTAAAAATGAAAGATACTGATGCAAATATCAGTAAAAATCTAAGCCAATTAAAACTGATATTCATGACTTACATTAAGAGTTTTATGGCCACATAGTGGTTGGCACTGCTGCCTCAAAGCTTTAGAAGACTGTGGCTTGATTCTTAGGCCTGGTCATTGTCTCTATAGGCTTTTCTCTAGATTTTTTTTAGTGTTGTCATACATGTCGAAGACATGCATATCACCACTGGAAATGTGTGAATGAAGTTGACCCACATGTGGTCATCTCATATATCTTGTACTTTACAAAGGTCTTTGCGTTGGGGAGCGTAAAATGAAACTCAGTCCAAAGAAATTCTACATGTCACCCATATGACATACTGTAAAAAATATTCTAGAAGTCTATAGTACAGTATGGATTTTGGAACTCATCATCCAGGATAATTTATGATGGGACAGCCTGGTAGACCAAATTATAATGTGAGCTGATAAGAAACCTTTGTTCTTGTGATGCATGAAAAATCCAGTGTATGTGTTGCTGAATTGGTCTCCTTTTATAAAGCCTATGTACATCTTGTTTTGGAATATTTTGTTCCCATTGGGCACTGCTCCCTGACTACTGACCAGACTGAAAAGGCTGGAATAATTATAGAAATGGACCTGTAGTATTGTACTTGGCCAAAGGTATACAGTACTGATTCATTCCCTATCCTTGCATTTTTTATTCTGTCAGAAAGATGTACCTGTATGTGTTTGAACTTTGCTATAGAACTGATTAAATGGGTACCAAATTTATTATGCGCCTGAGTATGCCATGTGATGTGCTGGTTCCATATCCAAGTTTAATTCTTGCTTTAGGCTGAATACTACCTATATAAGCCTCTGATGCAAGCAAATGAAAACTGGATGAGAGGGATGCAAGTCATGAATGAATGTCTTAAATCGTTTTAATGAGTCACATTTAGACTACCCTTTGCCACTGAACTTTTTGTTTCTTACTTCTTTTACTTAGTTAGGGATTTCGCAATATCATATATTTTGGTAATGCCTTATGCCTTATGTTTTTATATAAATGTTACTGATTTTAAGTATTGCATTAAAATGACCTGCCTAGAAAGCTCAGAAAGGAAAAAAGATTGAAATTCAAATAATCACCCGAAAATCATGAAATATATCCAAAAGGTTAGAACTGGCTCAATTAAATCAGGATACTAATAAATGCTTAAGAGATGATAAATAATGTTTGAACAAGGATTTTTTTTTTCTAATTTTAAATAAATTGAGACATCTCTTTCACATTGTGTTATAGTATATGGGGCTAGGATTCTTCCAGATGAGCAAAACAGGGTTATGTCCTATCAGTGTAGTGTAAGTTATACACAATAGCTTATAGTTTATTAAGCACTAACAAAATACCCGCGCTTCGCAGCGGAGAAGAAGTGTGTTAAATAAGTTATGAAAAAGAAAAGGAAACATTTTAAAAATAACGTAACATTTGCTTTCTATTCGTTTGCATAAGCACAGTCCTTCACCAGCAATTATTTAATGTTAGCTCAGACCCGGCACTTAAAAGTTTCTGTCGCACTTTTGCTGAGTTTGTGCCAAACACGTCCTCTCATTAAACTTGTATCTCGCGAATATCGTATTCGTCTTAGGCATGACAAACGCCAGCGGCAGCGTGTCTATGAACTTAATTTAAAGTTAAGCTTTACACCTTGCTTTCTTATTTGTTTGCATAAGCACAGCCCTTCACCAGCAATTATTTAATGTTAGCTCAGACCAGGCACTTAAAAGTTTCTCTCGCACTTTTGCTGAGTTTGTGCCGAACACTATTCTATCTCTGACCATCTCATCTTCATTTGCATAAGCACAGTCCTTCACCAGCAATTTTAACTCAGTTACAAAGTGATCAAAAGTCTCGTTTATACCCTGCGTCCTCTCAGTAAACTTGTATCTCATGAATATCGTATTTGTCTTAGGCATGACAAAATGCCAGCGGCAGAGTGTCTATAAACTTAATTTAAACTTAAGGTTTACACCATGCTTTTTTTCCGCAGTAGCTGCACTTATGAATATGCTTGTATGCGTCACTCGCTTCATATTCTTTTGCTGCCTTCTCAATTGTGTAATGCGTTTTTTGTTCAGCGCTCTTTGGTGCTCTTCCTTGTTCTCTGCGTACTGCGTACACAGTCAGTTCATGTGAGCCGCTTGGAGTACATGCATCGAAGGTTCTCAGCTGTGCTTGTGCTATCTTGTGTGATGTCCACGGCTTTATTTAATGTTAGCTAAGACCCGGCACTTAAAAGTTTCTCTTGCACTTTCGCTGAGTTTGTGCCAAACACCACCCTGACCATCTCATCTTCGTTTGTCTAAGCACAGTCCTTCACCCGCGAATATTTAGCGGCAGAGTGTTTCTATTGGATTGCCGCTGACGGACGGCCTTATATGGGCAGGCACTCAATTACGTGGGAGGTGTGACGATGAGGGGCGCAACTCCGCCTCACACGGCGACCGAGCTGCAGGCTATGGCCGTATATATGTACATAAGTAGGTTCCAGTTATGACCGTTACGCGTAGAATTTCGAAATGAAACCTGCCTAACTTTTGTAAGTAAGCTGTAAGGAATGAGCCTGCCAAATTTCAGCCTTCTACCTACACGGGAAGTTGGAGAATTAGTGATGAGTCAGTCAGTGAGGGCTTTGCCTTTTATTAGTATTGACTAATGTCTCATCAACTGTTACTTCAAATTGAGTTGTTTGAGGATTAGGGTTTATTGTTAATCCATGACTGTCTCAAAAATAAGCAAACGTTTTATTTTTATTTTAATAAGAAATGAGTTGGAGATATTGACGAAACATGTGACACAGTAAAGCAACACAACATTGCTCACAATAACAATAAAGGTTTTGACCTATATATTCTGAATACAATCGACATGTCCAATGTATAATTCTGAGTTAAATATTTAAAAAGATTGTATAATATCAAAGGCTATCTTTTAAAATCTTACTGAGAGGTCCCATTTCCAGTGATGTATCAGATTATGTACAGGTGCACTAGCATAAATGGAGATTATTTCAAAACCTTAATCACAGCTAAAAGGTATAATTTTTATAGTAGTTAATAAAAGAAGGATAGCAAATTTGCAGAAAGTTCTTTTAGCAACTCTCCATCTTAAATGTAATAAAATAATTGTTATGATGAAAGGAAAGTGGGAAACTTCAGCTTGAACACTCTTCAAAGTGGGAGCTCCCAGTGAGCTCTTGAATTAGTCAAGATGTGAAATAACATTGACCTTTCATGTCATTCAGTAACATAAATTTAAAAAGACATAACCAGCTTAGCAAGAAATGGCATTTTTGTGATCAAAGTGTATTTGGAGTGATATGATAGTGTACACTCTTAAAGTGTAAATTTGCATGTTATTTTCACAAGAATAGAGTTTGAATTGTTTTTGTACGAGCTAAGCAACAAATCAACAGTGACCAAGTATTTCCTCCAGTTGACCATATGCTCATGTGAACTAAGTGGGAAGTTAAAACATCACAAGTAGAAACTGAATATTTCTGCAACACATGAATACTTATGGACAGCTTTTGTCTTACAGCATATGAAGTTTGTTTGAAAAATGTTGCAATCCAATAGTGAATTGTCAAGAATATTGTAGTACAAAAATGGATACAGTATACAATGCTGCAGCTTCAACCTTTTTTTTTCTGTTCTTCTGTCATCTTTTCTCTCCTTTCAATATCATGTCTCTGGAATCTTCTTCCCTTTAGCCTGTGTGCCACTGCAGCACATCAGGTCCTGTAGTTTAAGACAGGTCTGAGAACATGAAAATCACATGGAGCCTCAACAACCATTTATCTGCAATTTTATAGTTGTCAGTGTCAACAGAAGCAGATTAATCAAATTATCATTATGTTAACTCCAAATTTTGCACTGCATATGTTTTTCTTGAGTTTCATTACCCAGAATGTTTCTGAGTGAAGACCCTTCCATGGGCCACGAGTTTTAACAATGACACTTGCCTAGACTTTACTGGAACTATTTGCTTATTTATGTGTCAGTCTTGAAATCACAAAAACCCTGATTCACTTACAGCACCTGACAATTATGATATCTTACACAGAATCCCTAAAACGACATCTTATCCTTCTAAAGAGGAAGCATATTAACCCACTTATCATAACACAGAGAAAAGAATGACCAGTTTTCATTCAAAATGATGACTCTTGGCAATATTGTCCTGAATTAATTGAACACATGAACTATGGCTAACCTTTCAGACAACTCAGTGTCTCTGAGTAATGCCGTCATGTTAAATTTTTCTCTTTCTTATCAGCCAAAATGTGTATGAAAGTATGCAATGGACCTGACTAAGAGAAAAATAAATTATTTTCTGATCTGATAATGATAATATAGGCAAAGGATTTAAGAAGTGAAGTCAATCGAATGATCTAAAAAGGATACAGTGATTAAATAAAGAGTGTACTTACAATGAAAAAGAAAAAAGACTTACATCCATGCTATTTAGACTAATTTACATTTGCCATACTGCTTTGACCTAGTTTCTTGATTGATTGACAGATTCAGTGTCATACAAATGCTTTTTATTCTTGAAGCACTGTGAACTTTTCATAGGGTTTCCTTTCACTAGACAGAATGTTTCACTCAGAGAGAAATCAATCAGGCAAGAGTCTCACTCGCACTGTGCAATGTTCAATGATTTCCAGCTGCCAGCATACAGCCAAGTTTTTAAATGTAGGAGGCTGTCTAGCCAAAGAGCATTTACATTGACAATATTATTTGGCAGCAGCATGAGAAACTCCAAACAGGGTGGTCCCTTAACATGTCAACTAAAATAAGGCTAGTTCACCAGGTTATGCCAAGCATTTGACAACTGGAATTGTTTCTTTTCTGGCCTTAATCCATATGACAAACTCAGATGAAAATAAAAAAAAAGCTATAAGTCACAACAAAAGCTCTTTCTGAAAAGCTAAGTCTGCAAAGCATATAAGTTTGGCAGTAAAACTGCAGTCATTCCCATCGTTGTTTTTATATATACATATATAATTTTAATTTGTTTCAAAACTTGCTGTATAAGGATTTTCTTTTAATCTGGCCATTCTTCCATGATGAAAGTTTTCTTGTGCTACAGCACATTCAGATGTTGTTTGAGGTAATATGTAAGTAGGTTACGAATAACGGCCCACACTTGCTGCTAATTTTAAATTAGAAATGTTGTGGTCTTAAAAAAGGGTGCAAGGTCAGCATTTGAGAATTGAGGTCATGTAGAATTTCACTAGTACGCAGCTTTGTATTTTAAATTGCAAAGCTGTTTGCATGAGTCATTCTTAGAACCCAAGAATTCATTCTTTTGCCGTTGGTGCATGCATATCCTATAAAAATAATGCTTTCCCAAGTACAATTTGGTGTATATTTTATATATTGTTTATTTGACGCCTGGAGTGTATCATGCAAAAACATGCATACCAGGGTAAACTCAGAATTTGATGTCATTTAGCAATCCATCCAAGGCTGGTTTATGGATTGAGCCCAGTGCTGCCTGAAGAGGGTCCAGCTTAATGAAGCCTTATAAAAATACTGAGATAACAGATCCAAAACCAAGTGTGGCATCATTTGTGAACATGCTTTATGGGATGATTCCTGGCTTGTGCCTGAAAATGTTAACTGTCCCACAGTGCCCTATACAGTAATAGAATAACAAAGGTCAGAAACTGCATAAATGTATGTTCTTGAGTGATCAAGCCATGTTCTTTGGTGCTTGCCCAAAAACAATGAAAAACAAAAAAAAAAAAAAACAAAAAAAAAAACCTGCTAAATTATTATTGGGTATCTGCAAAGCACAGTATGTGTATATTTGTCTGAATATGTGATCTGTGACTGATTGTACAGTATATACTGTACTTTATTTCTGTACTTTCATGATTCCGATTCTGAATATTCTGGCCATGCTTGTTAAGGCCAAGACTGGTGTGCAGTATCTATTTCTAAAATGTGTATTGCATAACAATTTTCAAAACTGCTCAAATATTCCAAAAGTAATGCTATGTGTTGGTTAATATTTATTTTAGTTTACTGAAATATGTATGTGCCAATATTGCTGATTTCTAGTATTTGTAACATTACTAGAATATCGCCACAACAAAGACCTTTGCTTTGTTTTTGTGGTGGGTAAATGTAGGTGGTGGTGGTGAAGGCAATGATAGTAGGGGGTCTCCTAAGTTAAGTTTCTTTTTCATTACGTCAGTTCGTGACTTTTGCACAAACCATTTTAAATACTGTTAAATGCATAGTATTGTTTTACCATACATGAAAAAGTTTGTCTCCTTGTCATTGTCAGCCTTTTTGTTTGCATGTTTACCACCAGCATCCTGACTCCTCGCTTGCCAATGCTCTGCAAGTAAGCCACAATGATAGCATGCTGCAGAAATACATAAGCTATTATTTTGCTGAAAACCCACAAGATGAAAGCTTTTAAAGCCTCAGATTTTAATTTAAAATTCACTTATACACCAAACTATTGTTTCCCATTAACTTCAATTTATCTTTTTTCTGTTGTAGGCACCACCATCCTACACCTTCAAATACACTAGCAAACACACCACCTGAAAGCTTTAGCTAAAGAGACTCCAGGACATACTGGGTGACTTATGCTATGTTTCCTAGAGTATCTTTCACGTTCTCCTCACTAAAGGCTCTTTTTGTCAGAATATTTAATTACAGTGATGTTATGCACAAAGAGGTAGCAAACAACAAGTTTCAGCACTAACTTAAATCATTAGATCATTAGCAGAAGAAAAGGACCTCCATCCTTCCTTTTCCAGATGCTGCTTTATCTAATAAAGGGTCATAAGGAGATGAGGACTATTCCAAAAGGAAAAAACATAATCATCATTTGAGTTACATTAACTTCCTGGATTTTATGAAATTAAAACATTTGTAAGCTTTAAATTATTGATCCTGGTTGAAATAATAAAATGAATGAATGGGACTTTAAATAATAATTATAATCAGTATACTGTCTTTTTTATTTTAGGAAATCAAGTCTGAAAATTATATTGCACGTGCTCGAACTTATACCAAAAAACCACCACAAAGGCCAAAATGTGAATGCAAAAACAAAGTGGAGATACCTTCTGCCCACCTGCCAATCCTAATCGAGAAAAATTCTACAAAAGGTTAGTAAGCACTTTGACTGTAGTGCATTTCATTTCTTTATATTTACCTTAAATAGTCTTTTGTGTAATGATTTGGAATTTAATCGAATTCATGTTATTTTAATTAAGTGAACTTCCTGTTTTGAGTCTAGTATGCTATTTGGTAATTACAAATATAGTGTGAAAAAAGAAGTGCAAAATAAGTAGAAAATATAATGTTAAAACATAAACATATATACAAAATTACATATATATTATATACATACAGTACATTCAAGATGTTCAAATTCCAATTTTGTAGGTCAGCTGCATTATAAGAAGATCATTATGTAGGCAAATGACAATTTCATTTGATTAGCTGATCTCCATAATCTTCATTGTGCTCCTTGTTTCATCCTATTTGTATGCCCTAGTCTAAATATTAGTCAGTGGCAACATACCTTCCAAAATGCCTGCTGTTCTTCTAGTCAACACTAGGAACCGCACTCTGTCCTTAGAAAGTTGTGGATGAAGTTTCTAACAAATGTAAAAAATGAAGGAAAAGGCTTAATCTCTTACAGATCCATAAAGTCAGTACTGTAACACTGTACTCATTCAACTTCAGTACATAAACTGCAGAAGTAGGTATGGTGGTGCAATGATTAGCAATTCTTCCTCACAGTCTGATCTTCTTCACTGCCTACATGACTATTCAGATTTCCCTTTACATCCCAAAGATTTCCATAATGATGGCATTCGGTTTAGAGATTACAACTTTATCATAAACAAATGGGATGGATGTACTGTATAAAAAAGAAGATAGTTAAATGAATGCATTAATAACATACTGTATCTGGTTATTTACATGGGCTTTAGGTGACACCTAATGCTATCTCTTACTTTTTTATCTTCTAATTTAGTTGATGATGAGACAATGACTCGGCTGCATTGGATGAGTAAGTTTGGCGTAGCACACATACATAACTTGACGTATGTGGATGGAAAAATAAAAGTCATCCAAAAGGGATTATACTACGTGTATGCAAAGACATGCTTCAGGCACAACCTTCAGGTATCTGATGAACTGGAGAAAATAGACGATGGGATAGTGCTTCTACAGAATATTCACCACTTCAAGTACGCACGGCAAATGAAAACTTTAATCATGAAAAGTGGCAGTGTTAAGCACTGGAATAAAGAAATACATTTTCGTTTTTTCTGCATCCAGCAAGGAGGGCTCTTCCACTTACACCAACATGATGAACTGTTTGTGGAAGTTAATTATGCTTCATTACTGGATAAAGCCCCAGAGGCCAGTTATTTTGGAGCATTTAAACTTAGGGATTTAGAGTAAGTTATATAGAAGAGAACATTTGGTGTAAGAAATTTTGCCTTAATGAAATGAACATTTTTAAAGTGATCATTGCTCACAATAAAATGCTGTGTATTTGATTTTTTATTACATTTTTATTACATTGTATTGGTTACAATTTTTACAAAAGATGTTTCGTGTTTTTTAAATGTGCTATTTTAAGTTTATATATTTGATAAATCAAACAATAATTATTGTTTATTATCTTAATTGTGTGAATTTTTTAAAATTGGAGGCTCATTTGGAGTTTCCAGATTTGTTAACGCAGCTAAAAGTCTATAAGCCAGATCTTCAAAAGGGGTGCATTATTAGCACATTAGGAGCTCTTGTAGAATCAGTCCTATTAATTTATAAGCCAGGAATTGTTCCTCGAAGAGTCTTTAAAATAGACTGCTTCTTTAATTACTCTTTTGTTACATGAATAACCAAAGAAAACAACGTGGCTTACATGTGTGATGTGACCGATACAGCTTCTTCCAGAATTGGCACTGTACTAGCCATTTACTAAAGCTTTTCGGCTAGTCTAGGTTAAAGCATTAGCCTTCTTTTCCACCTCTCTAACATTTTGTTCTCAAAGTTACACACATTCTGGAAATTTAGAGTTATTTTTCCCCACCTTTTTCTTTGTTAGGTTTATTTATTTATTTATTGTTATTTGTATTTGATCTTTTTCTAAGCTAATATAATATATGAGCTCTTCCATCATTTTTCCCTTAGTCCTGATCACTACCTCTTTCTTTGGCTTAATTACCAGTTCTTTCTGTTTGTGGATCTTAAGTTTTAATTTAGTAGTTTTCCAGAACCAACATACACCCCCAACCACCATCACACTTCATAATTCTTCTGACAACTCATCTGTAGCATCTGCTCAGCACATTATAACCTATCCATCAGCTATTCTCCTATAGATAGCAAAAGTCCTATGTACAAAGCACTGTTTGGGGTGCCATAATTTTGCTGTACTCTCCATAGTACAATAATAATCCATTCATCATGCAGTGTGAAATGTTTCTGAAATGTTGTTTATGTGATTTGTAAGGCTCTTTTAATATAAAACTGATACTGAATGCATGTCAATGCTTATTTTAGCCTCGCACTTTGTAAGGCACTTTACAAAATAAAATGCAAGCACAGTGACATACAATCTCCAAATGTCCCTTAAAATGGTTTTCTAATTTCTGACAAATACAATACATAGCTGGGTATATTTTTACAATTTAAGTCCCATTTAAATCACCAAGCATACTATTTTTTTCTGCATTTCTTAAAAATGAACAATTAACTATATCTAAACATACAAATAACAGGGCATGCTACAAATAGTAAGAAAGTCCAGTTAATCTAATTACACTTTTTCTTTAATTATATAGGTGTTAAACTATATTCTACTTCTATATTGCTGGTCCTCATCTTAAGACTTTTCTTTTTGCAAAAACAGAAATATAACAATGGCAAGGGTATTGCCTTTTTATGGTAGTTTTTTTTTTTCTTTTACAGATAGAATAATGTACTTGATAAATATCTAGATGAAGCACTGATTTTACCTCTGAAGTGGACTTGCAGCTGGTTACTGCTTTCCAATTCAGGAAGTTTAACATGCAAATAAATGGTTTTTGTCTTATTTTTAATGTGTATCTTGTAACTTGCAAAGAAAAAGAACCAAATATAGTGCATCAGGAAAAATTAAATAAACGAGTATTTTCTGCATTTTCCATCTATTGATAAATAGACTGCTTTTTATAAGAACTTGATAAAGAGCAGATTTTTGTCTCGTAATGTAAAATTACAATTAAATATGGATTCTAATAGTCTTTGCTTAAGTTTCAAATATGATACAAATTGCCTTAAAGTAATCTTAAATAATTATATAAAATTATTAAAAAACAAAGCAAATGTATGCAATTTGTTTATAGCATTTGGTACAATGGTGCAGTAGTTAGTGGTGCTGTCTCACAGCTTCCAACAACCCTCTGTGGAGTTTACACCTTCCTCCCATGTCTTGTATAGAATTTTCCTCAGGCACTCTGGTTCAACACCCATATTCAAACACACACGTTGGGTTAACTGACAACTTAAAATAAGTAATGCTTGTGTGATTGAATGCCCTGCAATGGACAGATGTGCCATCCAGTCTTGGGTCTTGCCAAGTGCTGCAAGGATAGGTTTGAGCTCCCCACAGCCCTCTGCTTGAATGAGTGGGTTCAGTAGATGAATATTTACAGCTTTTCTAACAATGAAAGATAATGTATGTGCAAGGTGTGAGATACTCTAAAATACACATATATTTATTTGGGTACATGGTTATGCAAGTGCATAATTATGTTATTGATGTTCATATAGTCAAAATATTTATATTTCTGGTAAAGGGCACTTTCAAAGATAAAGGAAAATATATCCATGTTAAAAATGGGTTTAGGATTAACTATCTCTCTTTATGATAACTGAGTAAAAGCCATTTTGAGAAATGACTGTATTTATACATGTGTGCTCTTTACCAAATTTAAATATGCAGCTGGAAATTGAAAAGCTGAGAAATATAGGCAGTAAAAATGATATATGGTGGAGTTTACTTTACATCAAAATATGTGTGGCTAGTTCATCTTGCTGCTAAATTCACCTCCTATCTTTAGAATATCCTGATCTGGTGTTATGTCTGCTAAGAGAAACCAAAATATCTACGTTAATGTTTTATATGATTGACACAATTGGAAAGTCAGACCATCATCATCTACCGTCATCATGGTTAAATGCTGAAAACATGTTTTAAAAATTGTAAATACCCTTTTCAAATCAAATGTAATTTATATGGAGGATATAATTGCAATGCTCTTTCTACTGCGTTTTATACTTGCACTGATTTGATTGACAATGTAAATTACAAAAATGCTTTTCCAGTTTTTGTACTGTAAACTGGAATGGCATGACCTTGAAATTCTTTTGACTGTCTGGCGCAGTATTTTTAGCGAAGGCCTGGTACTGATCATCGTTTCCTCCTTAGAATTTTTACAAAATGGTTTGATTGTCTTTCATAACTGCAGCTTATTAAAGATTGTTTTGTAATTTATTTATTATAAGGTATTACAAAGATTGATAAAAGTATAAAAATATGAATTAATTAATAACAGCTGAACTTAAGTGTGTGGCTTGTTAAGAGAAACAAATACTGCAGCTGATGAAGTTGAGTGACTTCCATAGAGTAAGAAAACTTTCTGGCTGCTTGAATTTCATGCTTCTGCCATTATGTTGATTGTTATGTTATTTTGCCTTTTAAAATTGTTATTTATTTTTTGCAATTAAATGAAATTGAATAAATCACTATAGTCTTATTTGACATTTGTACAAATGCACATATCATTGGTATGTAAAAAGAAAATCTCATCAGCATGTATTGGTGTTAAAAATGCAGGTTAAAAAAGGTTAACTGTCACATTCTTTCAGTCTTCACATGACAACATTTTTAACAAACACTGTGTTCTAGCCACCAGGACATTGGGTGTTAATCTTATAAATTATAAATTACTTAACCTATTTGTACCAGCACTTTAAGTGCAAAAAAAGTTTAGTCTGCCCTGATTTTCCATGGGCTTAAACCTAATGCAAAGTTACTATCTGAGATTAAAAACCCCTCATTTATTCATGGGTAAAGTAGCATCTTGAATATGTAAGCATTTTGTCCTCTGTACCACATAAGAGGAGCGACACATGGTGCAGTGGTTTGATGCTGGTTAGTTTTCTGACTGGGTTGCCTTTTGTGTGGAGTTTGAATGTTTTCATAGGTCTTCTACCACAGCTCAAAGATATGTTGTTAGGTAAACTGCCAGTGAAGATGTAATGTCATTGTGTCTGAGCATAAAATTCTATGTGAACAGAGTCTTCTTCCATTGAGTATTGTTTCCTTCTATGTACCCCATGCTTCTTACATTCTACATGTTGAAATTGCTTATTTTGTGTTTTTAAATGTTTCCAGTTATCTCCTTCTCATTTTCATTAAGTAATTTCAAAACTTTTAACAGAAATCATAATTTAATCCACAAATATTGTGTGTCTGGTTGCTTTATTCTAAGCATACATTTGCTTTAAATGGCATTTACTTTACAGCCAGTGGGCAGGAAAAAGATCTTCACAAATTCTGTTTTCTTTTCACATTGCCATGGTTTCAGCAATAGCCGAAAACAACTCAATTTTTGATGAGTATGTAAAATGCAGTTAGAATCTGTTTCAAAAATCAATAGATTAAGAAGTATTCATTGACTTTTAGAAAATACCAGTAATGTATTCCCCCAGTGTCCAGGAATAATAAACTGAAGAAAATCAATCATCTCATTAAACTTGCTCTAACTTTAGTATCAATTAAGTGTTTTGAGCAGATTGTCTTACTACACCTTCACCAAGATGTTACAGTCTTCTTAGGTCTCAAGCGATATACAGTGGGTACGGAAAGTATTCAGACCCCCTTCAATTTTTCACTCTTTGTTATATTGCAGCCATTTGCTAAAATCATTTAAATTATTTTTTTCCCTCATTAATGTACACACAGCACCCCATATTGACAGACAAAAAAAAGAATTTTTGAAATTGTTGCAGATTTATTAAAAAAGAAAAACTGAAATATCACATGGTCCTAAGTATTCAGACCCTTTGCTCAGTACTTAGTAGAAGCACCCTTTTGAGCTAATTCAGCCATGAGTCTTCTTGGGAAAGATGCAACAAGTTTTTCACACCTGGATTTGGGGATCCTCTGCCATTCCTCCTTGCAGATCCTCTCCAGTTCTGTCAGGTTGGATGGTAAACGTTGGTGGACAGCCATTTTTAGGTCTCTCCAGAGATGCTCAATTGGGTTTAAGTCAGGGCTCTGGCTGGGCCATTCAAGAACAGTCACAGAGTTGTTGTGAAGCCAGTCCTTCGTTATTTTAGCTGTGTGCTTAGGGTTATTGTCTTGTTGAAAGGTAAACCTTCGGCCCAGTCTGAGGTCCTTAGCACTCTGGAGAAGGTTTTTGTCCAGGATATCCCTGTACTTGGCCGCATTCATCTTTCCCACGATTGCAACCAGTCGTCCTGTCCCTGCAGCTGAAAAACACCCCCACAGCATGATGCTGCCACCGCCATGCTTCACTGTGGGGACTGTATTGGACAAGTGATGAGCAGTGCCTGGTTGTCTCCACACGTACTGCTTAGAATTAAGGCCAAAAAATTCTATCTTGGTCTCATCAGACCAGAGAATCTTATTTCTCACCATCTTAGAGTCCTTCAGGTTTTTAAAATCTGACCCTATTTAACAATGAGACATCAAATTTTTATAATTCTTTGGTAACTTTCACGAGATGAATATGAGCAAAATAAAAGGTAAAGAACCACTTCTGGTACGGAAATAGCCCAAAAGTTGATAGAAATCTATCTTTTGTACCTAATACTTGTATGCAAAATTTGGTTGACCTAAGTGAAAGTGTACTCAAGTTATCGTGTTTACATACACACACACACAGACATAATTAAAAAAATCTTATTTTTGGACCCAGGGAGCTCTAAAATGTCGAGATTCATCTAAATCTTGAAATGGAATGTTTGGAGGATTACAATACTTTCTCTACACTTTGTATACGAGAAAGTCAAGGAGGTCTAAAACATCAAGATTCACCAAAATCTCGACATCGAATCTTTGGACGATTACAATGCTTTCTCTATACTTCATATACGAGAAAGTGAAAAGGAGACAGTCTTTGAAAAAACAATGGTCAAACAGTGTTTGACTCGCATTCTTGGATTTTAGTTTGTTTAAGTTCTTGTTTGATTTTTCTGTTTCTGCATCTTCTGCTCTTGCTTAAGGTTTTGTTACTTGAACTTTGTTATTTTCTGAGTTGCTCCCTTTTAATCAATTGTAAATCTTTTTTTTTATATATTTTATATAAGGAAGATAACATTCCATTCAACCAAGACCAACTTTAACAACAAAGAAAATAACATTACATACAATCGAGTTAAACTTAGATTTTTGTTCGGAATGATGTTAATCTGGCACACACAAAAAACATGTGGCCCAATGAAGCTGGAGCTTGATTGTAATATTCGCAGATTGAATCTTGGCCTGGATACATTTTGGACAATTTTAACTGAGATAAATGTGCTCAATAGAAGACTTTAAATCAAATGATTGAATGCTTTGTGCATATAGAGCTAGAATGTATTCTATGCTTGGCTGCTTTACACTCCTTTTCTGTGATTTCAAGTGAAAGATCCATCCCCCCATAGCCCCAATACTCTGGATGTTTCTTCAGGGATAGAATTGGGAGGTAGGTTAATAATGTTCAATGCAGGTGTTTCAACAGTTCCCCTCTAGGCCTGACTTTCTGAGGTTGCAGGTCCAAGCCTGCTCCTTGCCAGGCTTTCTTCGAGTTTCATGAGTTCTGTAATCACAAAAGTTTTTATTTTAGGAACATTAATGCTCAAGATATAGTTAAGCTGCAATACATACACAGTGACTGATGGTGCTCAAATATCTTTGGAATATCCAGACTTTGTCTTAAAAAAGGATTAGTCAAATCCTTAGGCTATGTCTATACTATTACATTTTCATTTAAACATACAGAGATTAGTCTTGCCTTTACCTCTGCATTTTTAAATCCAGAAATGTAGACAATTGAAAATGCTCCCAAAAGTTGTTAATTTCTAAAAATGCCAGCTCAGTGTTGTGACATGGATGGAGGGAAGCAAAGAGTTTTCAAAATGCTGACGCTTATCGTGCTGTGATTGGTTCCTCCTTCTCTGATTCTATAAAGTGATGGATGGTGCTCTCTGTAGTGGAGTAAAATCACTGTACTTGCACTAACATGACTCCCAGTCTGTATTCTCAGCCACTTTGCTTGACATATACTTGTGTGTTACTCTCAATAACAACTCAATCATATCATCAGATCAAACAAAAAAAAATGTTTTTTTTGCATTCATAATCTCTGTTCTCTGTGTGTGAATGCAAGCTGCAAATAAATGTCTAGCATTGAATACACTTCCTCTTCCTGTTTCCGCTGATGCGGGCATGGCCAATGCAGGCGAATACCTATGTTATATGCATTGTCAGTCATTTTACTACGGGCAAAGAGACTTTCATAAACAATGTAAAAACTCTAGCCTGGACCAAGATTGTTTTCATTTAAAATATGAATATGATTTTTAAATCAAAACGTAAAAGTATCAATGTATCCTTATCACTAAATATAATCACTCATTTTGTTTTAGCAGTTTAACATACAATATTGTAGCATAGGATAAAAACAATGGGGTGTAAGAGACCATTACTTCCTTCAGGAGTTAGGCTGTTCAATAATAAAAAAGTAGTTTACAAAGAATTATGTTTATGTTGACATTTCTGTTTGTCAGAATCTGAGTATAAAATATTGTTTGTTGTCCTTTTGTGCTTAAAAAGTATTTTTATTATTATTAAATTGACAACTTCTTGTCAAGGGTTGTTTTCTAATGACAGCTCTGGCTTCTCCCTTCTTTGCTATGATGCTACATCATTTCCAGATGCATATCCCAAGGTCACACCATACATCAGACAGAATTCTTTGTTTATACATAAATTAAAGATTTTTTACCCTAAGCAACATAATTATGAACAATTTAATTTAAGAGACTTCCAGGTTTTGACTTTCCAACCCATTCCAACAGTTTAGTATAGTTTTAACACCTGTTTTTGACTCTCCTGTGAAACAAACTGCACTTCATATGACCCTGTTTTTTACCATTGAACCCTAAGGAAATATCAGCCACTTGAAATACATTTTGCCAAATAGATTGCTTTCATTTTATTGAAAGATCTGAATCGATATTACACTTTTCATTTTACTGTTTAATTTTGTCTCTGACTTTTTAGTTTTTACCAATTGAAATGTATAATAAAGTTCACCCTGACCTGAATATTTAAATATGTACCATCAAGCTATTGCATTTTTCCACCCTGTGTTGCATAGGTTTGATTTTGCTCAATTATAGTTTCTATTATTTGTTTAAATCAACCTGTCAATCAACTAAGGATAGCATTGCTGCTTTAGGCAGATGATGCTGTTCTCTTTTCCTCATCTGACTGTTACCTTTGCCATGCACTGCCAAGTGTGAAGATGCTGGGAAAGGATCAACATGATAGGTTAACTGCCCTTAGTGGAGGAGTCAAAGAATCTCAGGATCTTGTTTTTAACTGACGGAAAAAGGATTGACATGTTCTGCAGGTGTTGTATAGCTTTGTGGTGAAGTGGGAGCTGAGCCTGAAGACAAAACTCCTGTCCTCACCTATGGTCATGAGCTTTGATAATGACTGAAAGAATGAGATTATGAGTGCAAGTGCAGAAATGAGGTTCATTTGCTGGGTGGCAGGGCTGACGTTTTGTGATAAGGTGAGGAGCTCAGAGATTCGGGAGAGCTTTACAGTAGAGTTGCTGCTTCTCTGAATCGAGAGAAGCCAGTTAAGGTTGTTTGAGAATGTTGTAAGGATGCCCCCTAAATCTGCTCCAGACACATCCCACTAGGAAGAGACCCTGTAGCAGATCCAAGACAAACTACAGGGTTAAATCTCTCAACTGGCTTGGGAATGCCTGGCAATTCCTCAGGAAGAGGTGGAGATTTGAGGTCAGGGAAGTCTAGGTTGACCTGCTTGGCCTGCTTATAGACAGCCGTGACCCTCATAAAGAAAGGTGATTGAGAAGATGAAATGAGATGAAACGTTCCATCATTTTTAGAATATTTTCTTTTTTATAATTTTTCTATTATTTGTTTGCATTTTGGAATCTATGCAGTATATCTGTAAATTAATCAGAACATACCATTTTAATTTTGACATGCTTGTGCATAAGATGTTTGGGGCCATTTCAGAAACACAGCACTCTTACTAATGTTTTGTTTAAAAAAGTAGCCAGTTTCTCCAAGACTTCTATATGCCCTGAGAACATGAATAGTGGCTTTCTGACTTGTAAGAACCGTCAGTATCTCCAAGCAGTGTCTGCCCTATACCGTTAAGATGGTCTGACAGCATGGTCATAATTATATTGTGTTTGTCTAGTTGATCGGGTTCAAAATGTCAGATGCATGCTTTAAACCTTAACCTTCAGAGGTGGTTGCTCACTCAGAGCCAAAATTAAGAGGTCAAACAGAGCCTGTAGGATCATAGAGCGAAGTCATACTTACCAGAAAGCATGTCCAATTGATTCAGTCAAGGAGGCAATGAATGAATCATTGTTGGACATAAGAAAATAAATTTAATATTTTATTGAAGGCAGTAATCCAAAATGCTTGATTCCAAAAAATATACAGTAGGTGGCTAACTCACAAAGCAGGTGAAGGATTGATAATATCCATCCACCCATTATCCAACCCTCTGAATCCAAACACAGGGTCACGGGGGTCTGCTGGAGCCAATACCAGCCAACACAGGGCAGGAACCAATCCCGGGCAGGGTGCCAACCCACCGCAGGACACACACACCCACACCAAGCACACACTAGGGCCAATGTAGAATCGCCAATCCACCTAACCTGCATGTCTTTGGACTGTGGGAGGAAACCCACGCAGACACGGGGAGAACATGCACACTCCACGCAGGGAGGACCCGGGAAGCGAACCCATGTCTCCTAACTGCGAGGCAGCAGCACTACCACTGCGACACCGTGCCGCCCGATTGATAATATGGATGGCCTAAATAGTACATGTGGTTTGTGAATAAGGTGGGTGTCGTCTCTTTAAGACACTAATTCACCCACCTGTATAAATTGGCCTAAACAGTCACAAGCTAGGTGTGTGAGGAGAGCAATGGATAACTGGGTGTTGCAGTAAGAAGTGAAATCTGAGCCTCAAATGTTCACTTTTATGTGGTAGGTTTTAATTATTTTAAAGGGATTTTTTGTGGGGATTTTAAGTATTTATATACTGTATATTTTTATGAGTCAAAGTGTTTTAATTAATTGTAACTTTTGTTTTTTAGATACAATGTGGCTTGTATGTTTTTCTTTTCACAATATTGAATTATTAGATTGATTTGCCATGTATTGTTGCTGTACTGTTTGCCTATTGACTTTTTTTTGGTAATTATTATTTCACTAGTCTTTGGGAGGTTTGTGGGGTTTTATTGCACATTACGAAGTTCATTTTTATTCACGGTCTAATGGAAGTTTTAACAAGATGTATTGCATTTAATTACCTGTTGTTTGTAATAAATATTTATATGACTCTAAAGTCATGAGCATTTATCTTAAATGCTGGACTTGTGCTACACAGGGAACAAAATCAAGCAATAGTGTCCAAGATGAGAGGCACACACAAAATAAAAAATAACAATCAGGCAGTAGATCAAACACTAAACACATAAATAAAAAACTTGGAAGAAATCAACGTGGTTCCAGTGAAAAAGTTCTAACCTGACGTGTGCTCGTGCTCCTTCCATGATCTACAGTACAGCCCAATGAGTGATGCTCAGCAAAAGGTGAAGACGAACATGGCTAGGAGAAAATAAACTGCAAGTGAAATGAGAGGTTAAAATAATACTTCCCCCAAAAATTATATTTTTTATACTTACTTTGTAGTAATGGCCGAGTACCTCGTGTTTTATAGAGAACTGAGATAACAAAGTGCTTGACCCAAGTAAATACAAGGTAGACGATTTACGTAAGGCATAACTTTCAGGCACGTTCGGCGACATAGCTGATTATGATCGAGAATTTCACATTTTTATTAACTTATGAAAGAGTCAGTTATTACATTTTTTTTCATGAAATAGTTTTCTAGGAATGACTCGTATTCAAAAATAGAAGTTATAGTAGATTGCAATTACACGTGGTAGTAGAGTGCATTAAATATAGTATGTGCTTTTTAGCAGCACTTTACAATAGAGTTAAAAACGGAGCACAAATAGGCTTGTGGAGGCTCAATAGCTTTCATACACAGCAGATTGCAATCAAAGTGATGTGAAAATGGCATCGACTTATGTATGCAGTGGTGGAGGGTCTGTTACTAATTTTTGTTCAACTTTCTAACACAACATTTTTGAAAACATACCCAATAATAAGCAATTGAAAAATATCTAATACAAAATGACCAAAACTAGCATAAAATCAGTAGCAAAAGGAACTGCAAGAAGTTCCCTATACAGCTATTAATATTAGTTAATACACAATAATTCGATAATATTGTATAAATAAGAAGTTGGAAATGAACAGGTTTATTGTAAAACGTGAATACGAATGGTATACGACGGGCAAGAAAAACAGCTGTTCCTGCCACGATTGTTTGTTGGGAACGAAACTGCGCGCGCTGAGATCATAGGCTTAAGCCACCTGAAGCCCCCCACCTCCTGACTCCACTGTCCATTTCTGCACACGTCCAATGTTTGTATCCGTTTTGGGCAGCTGCACATTTCCCGTGTTACTTCCTAGTTGAAGTCGCACAGAATGTTTCTCCGTTTTCAGGTGGACGAGTTCGCTAATTCGCCAGTGGTTTTCCATGAGAGATTTTAAAACGTCCTATAGCGCGATCTGTTTGAAATATCTGAATGAAAACTGAATAGGATCGAGAAATTTATTTGAGAAAAAAAAGTGTGCTATATCTCAACAAAATCGGTCGGGAGGCCGAGTTGGAGACAGACAGACGTGCTTTCACAATAGGTGCTTCGTATATTTGTATGCGAACATACGAAATTTTTTTTTTTAAAGACGAACTGTATAAGATAGTTTAAAATTTTGGAACTTTCATCCATCCAGTCTTTAACACGATTATCCAGTACAGAACAAAAGAGTCGCGTGGCAACTGAAGTACTGACCATTGGAAATCATTTTTGTACGAGACGTACAGGTCTGCAGTCTTCTTATCAGGTGCAGTTGCACTGATACTGTAGAAGACCAGGTATTTGATTAGTAATGTCTGGTAGATGCCATTGGGGAACACTCTCTCCGTGCCTTATTTGCTGTAAAGCCACTTTTTATGCAAGGTTTGTTTGTTAACATCTCCCCATTTCAATTATGTTTTTAAAGAAATACTATCCATGCGGTCAGAGGTAAGATGAATCTTTCGTAAATGTGTTGTAAGTGTTTTGGAACAGTTTTAGGTGCAATTTGCGTGAGTGTTTGAAATTCGTACCTGTATGAGTGTACAACCAGGCAGCTTGAAGTGCCGCTAGCCTCTTAGCACACGATGTCCGTAGGCAAAGCTCTCTTGAGGTTTATAGTTTCAGGCACTTTCATGCAGGTGCTTATGCAGTTTTATTGTTTAAGGAGTTTTACACAAGCACGCGTTGTGACATTATTGTATTAGGTATTTATATTTTTGTCTGGCTCACTACTATTTCAATTTTCACGCCAAAAACGGTAAAGATTTATCGTTGACGTTTCGGAAGTTTTGCTGTATTCATTTTATAAGAAAACATGTTAAAGAAAATTAACAATGCAGTATTCCGTTATGGGCACTGCTTTTCATTTGAATATTGACAAGTAAGTTGATGTAGTTTATTGAAAAAAAGAAATATTATAAGTCGAAAAGCAATGTTTTCTTTTCAGAGTTGGATGCAATCCTTTTTAGGAACAAAAGGAACTGAATGCAGGCAGATTTCTGTTAAAAAAAAAAAAGCTGTATTTTTTGCAGCTGCTAGAACATGGCAGGGCCAAATCAAAACAATAACAACCTTGCTTCCTGTTACGTATCCTCACAGATTTTGAATGCTTAACTTTATAAACGCTATTTTCTAACATTACAACTTTAACGGGAAATGAACATTGCAAGACTAACTGTAGATATATGTATATCCCCATTCTAATATGATGAACATTTATTCTTCTAATTTAATCCTTAAGTGAAAACATAACTTTACATTACTCGCTCCCTCAGATTTTGTAACCCTTTACAAAACGCGTTGGTAGGGTAGTAGGACAACAAAATCGTTGCTGAGTTGCCACATGTGGAATATCTTCAACAAGACAAAGTGCTTCCTGATTTGTCCCAGATTCTGGCTGAACAACAGGATTGGTGTTTGAGTTTTGCCCAAGCTGAGTCAAGTTCTCTTTACCCAAATGAACCTCACTTTCTTGTTGCATCTGAGTGCCTGGTACAAAGGGGAGTGAGCCAGATAGTGCAGTCAGTTCAGGTAACATTCCATTAGGAGGTCTTGGAATGACTGGCATTGTGGGTAAGATATTGGGGAGCGGAGCAGTGTATCTCTTCAGACGATTATAATGGACAAGTTGTAAATTGGTAGGGTCGAAAGGACACCTTATAAGTGACACCCAAGTCATCCCATGAATAATCCATGTGCTGCACAATTTCATATGGTGAGGGCACAGTTTCTGACTTGTAGAAGTAGGGTCATGCAGACAAACAAGATCACCTTGTCAGACATGAGTCACACTCTCCAGGAGGTCATAAAAATGTTCCTGGTTAACATAGCAACAGTGTGGAAAGCTGTTTGGAATTTATTTCTCATTTGGTTAACATAGTCCACAGGGTTCCAGGAGCAATTGTATTGGTTGTTGATCCGGATTTAAATAGAGGGTCGGGAGGTGTTAGAGTCACTCTAATATGATAAAGAAAGAAAGGTGTACTGTATAGCCTGTGCTAGAGTGTGTGCAGGTGTTGTATGCAATTGCCACAGGGTTCAGAAATTCATCCCTTTCCCCTGAATGTTGCAGTAGGGTTTGTTTGAACTACTCAACTTCCAATGTGGAAGGTAGGGGCTGGTTTTGACTTTTTTTTTTTTTTTTTTTTTAACATCTAGTAATTGACTAAGATAATGAATCGAATCTGATTCAAGCTGCTGACCTTGATCTGTGAGCAGATGTTCTGGAATACCATGCTGAGTGATAAAGTTCATAAAAAAAATTGAGCAACTGTAGTAGTATGTTGATCTTCTAAACCATAGAGGTTTACTAACTTTGCAAAATAATCTTGCATGTACTAAAACATATCTATTGCCACTTGGAATGGCAGTTCCAAAGTATCTGCTGTTACAATATCAAAAGGTTTTGTAGAAGTAACTGTTTTGGAGGGGTACACAGTGGCAAGGGACAGGTGAATGGCATGCTGCACAACTTGGACACTGCTCACACAATTTCTGGATGTCGGAGGCCATATAAGGCCAGTAACAAAAGCGATTTGCTCTGTGTAAGGTTTTGTCAATGGTGAAATGCCCAGATGATTAGTTTCTGTGCACAAATTCCAGAGCTTCATGTACAAATGATGGTGCATCTACTTGATATATTGGATCTGTGGCAGGAGAAAGGTGTTCTTTATAGGTTGTTATGTATAGTGAGGCAATGCAATTCTTGCCACAGTTTCTTTAGTACAGGTGTAGTTTTTTTGATCTGACAGAAAGGAGGCTGATGACCAACAGTTATTCATTTAATTACCTCTGATAGCATAGGATCACTTTTCTGATGTCCATAAATGGTATGCTCATTAGTGGCAAGAGTAAAAGAAAACTTTTAAAAATGAGTCAAACTGTAACCCAGGTGACAGAGTTGTAGAAGGGCCAGGATTAGTCAAAGGAAGATGGTAACTACATCCACAAATTGAATGATGCAAGACATTCTCTGTATTATGGTGAGAGGGGTCAATAGCAGATGATGGCAAGGCACCTGAATTCTCCAAATCTGTAGATATACAAGGGACTGACCACTGAGAAAGTGCATCAGCATTCTTATCAGTGTTTCCCTCTCGGTGTACTTCAACCCAGTGTCACAAACTTGACAAAAGCCACAGAAAGGTTATATTCTGGCTGTAAAATTAAATGAAATATTGTACTGATGTGTACAGATTGGAATTCATAACAGAACTGATTAGAGTTGGTCAAAATGACGGTTTTAAAGGTAAACAGAGGAAGTCGCGTCCTCAATGAGGCCTGGACTGGAAGTGACATCATCAATGGGCCCGAAACTGGAAATGACGTCATTAGGGCCATAGCCAGAAAGTGACATCAGGGCCAGGCAGAATTTCCCGTTATTGGTCTACAAAGAAGTGAGAAAAAGAGTCAATGCACTCTGCCACCCCCTGGTCTGGAATTACTCTTATTCAGGCCCTTTAGTTGCCTCCCATGCGCATGTGTGTGTCAAGGCCCCCTTCAGCCCAGACCCATCAGGTTGGGTTTTCCTGACCAAGAGGTTGTGAACCCGAAAAAAAGCATTGGTGTTGGTGTGAAGAGAACCTTGACAATGAACGAGAGAAAACTTGTGAGGCTATAGGTCAAGAAACCATCTGGTGACCCACAGATTCGACTCCTTGTGTAGGGCCACCCACTGTAAAGGTGCATGACCCATGACGTGTGAATTCCCAGCCCAAGAGGTAGTACATCTACTGTGTAACTGTTCATTTGATCGCCAAGGCCTCCTGCTCCACCGCTGCATACCTGGTCTCTCACTCTTAACAGTTTCCGACTCGGGAACATGATGGGGTGTTCAACACCATCGATGCTCTGGCTCGGCACGGCACCCAGGCCTGAGTTCAAAGCATCCATCTGGAGATTGAAAGGTAGCAAAGTTAGGTGCTTTCAAAACTGGTGCTGATGTAAGGGCCTGCTTCAAGTCACTAAATGCAGTGTCTGTCTTATCAGTCTATACGACATTGTTCGGGGCCCTCTTATTTGTCAAATCAGTCAAGGATGCTGCTCTCTCTGAGAATCAGGGAACATATCGGCAATAGGACCCTGCTAAGCAGAGAAAGGCTTGGACCTGCCACTTGGTTTTGTGGACAGGGCATTATAGCATTTACTTTGGAGCACTGTGGCTTTATGGTACTCCGACCCACCGTGTAGCATAAATAATTGGCTTTGTTTAATCCACGGGGGTCTGCTGGAGCCAATCCCAGCCAACACAGGGTGCAAGGCGGGAACAAATCCTGGGCAGACACTAGGGCCAATTTAGTATCGCCAATGCATCTAACCTGCATGTCTTTGGACTGTGGGAGGAAACCAGAGCACCCCGAGGAAACCCACACAGACACGGGGAGAACATGCAAACTCCACACAGGGAGGACCTGGGAAGTGAACCCAGGTCTCCTTATAGCGAGGTAGCAGCGCTACCACTGTGCCACTGGGCCGCCTTTTGTTTAAGGCCATAGAAGCATTTCTTGGGACTAATCTGAAGTCTGGCCTCACCAAGTGTTTGTAATACCTTTCGGACCTGCTGTAGGTGTTCCTTCCACTTGCTGGAATAGATGACCACTTCAACCGGGTAGGCAGCACTATACGAGTTATGAGGCTGGAGCACTTTATCCACCAGGCGCTGGAAAGTTGCAGGAGCCCTGTGTGACCCAAGTGGAAAGACACAATACTGCAAGTGACCTCTCTTGGTAAACGCGGTCTTAACCTTTGCAGAGTCCGTTAAAGGAACCTGCCAGTACCCCTTTCTCATGTCAAGTGTGGACAAGTATTTAGCCTGTCCTAGCCTCTCGAGGTCATCCACTCATGGCATGGGATAGGCATCAAACTGGGAGACTTGATTAAGTCAATGGAAGTCATTGCAAAACCTCCAACTCCCGTCAGGATTACTGACGAAGATGATGGGACTGGACCAGGGACGATGACTTTCCTCTATTACTCCTAGTTCCAGAATGTGCTCAAGTTCCACTTCAGCTCTTTTTGTGTCGGAAAGACGATTTTGGCATTCTTGAACCATAATCCCAGGTTCTTTCACAATATCGTGCACAATCAGAGAGGTCCCCCTTTTTTTTTTCAATCACTTCTTCCGGGACGGACAGGACAACTGTTTCCAGCTCCCGTCACTGTCTGGAACTTAAATCCGCACCAAAGTTAAGGTTATTCTTGTGAGCAAAGAGTGAGCTGTCCCTGACCGGAGGAGGGATCAGAATCCCTGTCCTTCCATGGCTTTAGCAGACTTACAGTGTTTACGATCAATAAAATGACAACGGTGCCCAAATTTATGCACCTGCCTGATTGTTTGAACAATTATTGCACACTTTCTGTAAATCCAATAAACTTCATTTCACTTCTAAAATATCACTGTGTGTGTCTCCTATATGATATATTTAACTGACATTTTTTTATCGTAACAACCAACGATTTATACAGGAAAATAATGACTATTAACGAGGTTGCCCAAACTTTTGCATCCCACTGTACATGATAGACCCGCTCACTCGGTCGACGATTGGGTTGTTTCCTCTCCTTAACGTCATATGGACCTTGCCAATGGGCTAGTAACTTAGGATGGGAGGTAGGGACAAGGACCATGACTCGATCTCATAGGTGGAATTCCCGGAGAGACGTGCCTTGGTCATAATATCAGGCCTCTGCTGCTTGCACCTCTACCTTGTTACTTTTAAGGAATGGATGAATTTTCCCGAATCTCTCGTAATTGCACGATATATTCTAATTTGTTTGTAGAGGGAAGAGCCTCTTCTTCCCACTCTTCTTTTAAAATATCCAATATGTCCCAGGGTTGTCGTCTGTACAATAATTCAAAAGGTGAAAACCCCGTAGAGGCTTTTGGGACTTCCCGATATGCAAAAAGGACGAGGGGGAGGAGCTGATCCCAGTTCCTTCCATCCTCGCTGACCACCTTGTGAAGCATTTATTTGAGGGTCTGATTAAATCTCTCTACTAGACCATCAGTTTGAGGATGATACACTGCGGTTTTTGGATGCTTTATTTTAAGTAACTTGGCTGTTTCCCTGAATGTCTCCGAGGTGAAAGGTGTCCCTTGGTCCGTCAGGACTTCCTTAGGGATTCCAACTCCCTAAGGAACTCAACGTTGAGTGGTCGTATCATCTCCCTCCACTGGCTGGTTAAACGGCATGGAGGCAGCTTGAGCCATATTACCTCCGTCTAACTAGGCCCAATTTTGATTAATGTGTGGGAAGTGCTTTTAATTTTAGACCACTGTTGGTAGCACATATCGGCAGACAACAATGGAAATGCTGCTGCCGGAATCGAATAAGGCCTCGGTTTTAAATCCATTTATAATCACCACTCCTGTATTGTGGAGAGGATTTGTAGGAGCACACCATCCTTCCTTCCCTCTCTATCTGCATTCCTCCTTGTCCCCAAGCAGATTGCACGCCCGTAAATCCAGGGATGTTGATACAGGCTCCGGTTTGTAGTGGGGGTGGGGGTTCCTAAATTTTGGGACATAATGTTGTTTGGGTTTGACTAAGGGATGATTATGCTCTCCCAGATTGCAAGGCCGTCCTATGTGTTTCCACAAGCTCTATGAGCTCTTTCGTATTTTTGAATTGTTGTGCCCAGACCGGCTGGGTAAAGCTGTCGGGTAGGCTATTTAGAAGCAGGCGGCAGGCCACCTGCTCCACTGTTTGTAGGGCACTGTTTTGCCATTTGGCCGTAGCCATTACCCTATCTTTGTCCACAGAGATAAACCCTATTTGTGGGTTGGTCACTCTGGGTCAAATTTCTATGGTCTTACTTTTCTTACCTGCCAGTCTGGGACACCCCCATTTTTATCTAAGGGCTCTGCCTTAGTAGGGAGGAGGGCACTCTCCTCCAAGAAAGCATAATCAACCCATTTTTGCCTCCCCTATCTGGACCAGCCTAATCTTATGAACACCTCCTGCACACTCCCCGTTTTGCTCAGTTTGCCCAGTTAAGTGTACTGGGAGCGGAGCCTGCACCGGGTCTTTCCAAACCACAGGACACACTCCCCATTTGGAAACTTGGCCATGGTTACATGTGTTAGGTGCTGGTACTTATTCTTCAGGAAGTCCATAATCTTGCCGACTAAGCCAATGTCACAAATTTGACACAAGCCAGAGAAAATTTTGGGGTGGTCAACCGTATATTTCCGATCCGCAAAGTTGAATGAATTATTGTACAGATTGGAGTCTAGAACAGAACAGAACAGATTATAGATGGTCAAAATGGCAGTTTTAAAGGCAAACAGAGGAAATGACATCATCAAGGGGCAGGGCCAGAAGTGACTTCATCCGGGCCGGAAACGCACAGTGACATCATCAGGGCTAGGCAGAATTTCCCATAACTGACCTGCAGAAAAGTGAAACAAAGAGTCTGTGCACTCCGCCACCCCCTGGTCTAGCGTGGAATTACTCTCATTCAGGCCCTTTACTTGCCTTCCATGAGCACGTGTGAGACACTAGTTAAAAGTGTCAAGTTCAAGAGCCCATTGAGCACATTGGCCTGTTCTGTCCCTATCATTGGGCATTTACCTCAAGCCAAGTGGAGGTTCCTGGTCCGTTTTGATGATAAATGGCAATTTGTAAAGGTAGTGATGAAACTGTCGTACAGCCCATACAATGCCCCTTTGCTCTCTGTCATATTTAGACCACTTTTTTCTCAGTTTTTGTTAACACATGGCTGGCATAGGCCAAAACAGCCTCTTGCTTATTACTGACCTGTACCAGCATCGCACCAAGTGCAGTCCCAGATGTGTTTGTGTAATGCAGAAAAGGTTCTAAAAAATCTGGGAATGCAATAACAGGAGGATTAGACAAGGTATTCCTCAAATAACAAAAAGCTTCCTCACAGGTAGGTGCCCATGTGAACACAGCATGTTTTTCAATAAGAGCATGGAGAGGTGCTGCGTGGTATGCAAAGTTTTGTATTAACTTCTTACAATAGGAACAGAGCCCAAGAAATGCATGTACCTCAGTCTGTGAACCAGGAGCAGTCCAGTCTCTTACACTCTGTTTCTTGGGTCAGGCTGAATGCCCTGTCGGTAAATAGCATAGCCCAAAAATGCAACTTGATCTCTAGCAAAATTGCATTTGGAAGGGTTTAACCTAAGTCCGCTCTTGTAGAATTGAGATAGGATCTCCTCCAAGTGTTTCAGGTGGTCGTCAAAGGTATGATCTATACTAATAAAAGGCAAAGCCCTCACTCACTCACTCACTCACTCACTCACTCACTCACTCACTCACTCACTCACTCACTGACTGACTGACTGACTGACTGACTCATCACTAATTCTCCAACTTCCCGTGTAGGTAGAAGGCTGAAATTTGGCAGGCTTATTCCTTACAGCTCACTTACAAAAGTTAAGCAGGTTTCATTTCGAAATTCTACACGTAACGGTCATAACGGTCGATAACGGTCGACAACGTCCGCCATGTTGAACTTTCTTATTTATGGCACCATCTTCACGAAATTTGGTAGGCGGCTTCCCTGCGCTAACCAAAACCGATGTATGTACTTATTTCGATGGTATGACGCCATTGTCGGCCGCCATTTTGAACTTTCCAACGTCACTAATTTTCCAACTTCCTGTGTAGGTAGAAGGCTGACCCCATCTTCACGAAATTTGGTAGGTGGCTTCCCTGCGCTAACCAAAATCGATGTACGTACTTATTTCGGTGGTATGACGCCACTGTCGGCTGCCATATTGAATTTTCCAAACATCACTAATTCTCCAACTTCCCATGTAGGTAGAAGGCTGAAATTTGGCAGGCTCATTCCTTACACCTTACTTACAAAAGTTAAGCAGGTTTCATTTCGAAATTCTACGCGTAACGGTCATAACAGTCAACAATGTCCGCCATGTTGAACTTTCTTATTCATGGCCCCAACTTCACGAAATTTGGTAGGCGGCTTCCCTGCGCTAACCGAAACCAATGTACATACTTATTTCGGTGGTATGACACCACTGTCAGCCGCCATATTGAACTTTCCAACGTCACTAATTCTCCAACTTCCCGT
>JANRMT010062832.1:10869833-10941154 GCA_026402145.1 Polypterus bichir lapradei | reverse complement strand
AATTCTCCAACTTCCCGTGTAGGTAGAAGGCTGAAATTTGGCAGGCTTATTCCTTACAGCTTACTTACAAAAGTTAAATAGGTTTCATTTCGAAATTCTACATGTAACGGTCATAACGGTCGATAACGGTCGACAACGTCCGCCATGTTGAATTTTCTTATTTATGGCCCCATCTTCACGAAATTTGGTAGGCGGATTCCCTGCGCTAACCGAAACCAATGTATGTACTTATTTCGATGGTATGACGCCACTGTCGGCCGCCATATTGAACTTTCCAATGTCACTAATTTTCACAATGTCCGCCATGTTGAACTTTCTTATTTATGGCCCCATCTTCACGAAATTTGGTAGGTGGCTTCCCTGCGCTAACCAAAACCGATGTACGTACTTATTTCAGTGGTATGATGCCACTGTCGGCCGCCATATTGAAGTTTCCAACGTCACTAATTCTCCAACTTCCCGTGTAGGTAGAAGGCTGAAATTTGGCAGGCTCATTCTTTACAGCTTACTTACAAAAGTTAAGCAGGTTTCATTTCAAAATTCTACGCGTAACGGTCAACAACGTCCACCATGTTGAACTTTCTTATTCATAGGTAGAAGGCTGAAATTTGGTACTTATTTCGGTGATATGATGCCACTGTTGGCTGCCATATTGAACTTTTCAACGGTCTTTGTTACTTATGGGCCCATCTTCAAGAAATTTGGTACGCGGGTTCCCAACGCTAACTGAATCCTACTTACGTACATATATACGTCCATAGCCTGCAGCTCGGTCACCCACGTTGTTGGCTGCCTGCCTATATAAGGCCGTCTGTCGCTCCAGTCTCTACATTCCCTTCCTTGCTTCGCCACGGTATTCACGTCTCCCTGCTGATAACTACAGCCTTTTTATTTAATCCACGGCTTCTCCGCTGTTTTATTGTTCATTTATTACGATTATAGTTATTGTATAGGTATTTTAGACTTACTTTACATTGTTCAGGTACCCATTTCCTTTATCATTCCAACTGTACCCCCATTAACATGTCTATCGAGGTAATCACCATCGATCAAAGAACTGTCACTTACCAAGTGGTTTCCATGCCCGGAGATGGCACCTGCCTTTCCATTCTCTTTGTTACATATTGCACAGCCATATCAGGCTCACTATTGATATCCGGAGGAACATTGTGTCTTATGTATTGAATGACTGGGACAGGTTCAAGGTGTGGACTGATGACGGTACAGGAGATAATTATACTACACAGGAGCACTAGAAGAGTGAAATGCTTAAGTGTACCGAAATGGCCAAATATTTTACACCTTTGGACAACCGCCAATGCCTCTTAAACATCTTAGCTTCACAGGTGACGATTTCAGTAGTGGACACTTTGATGTTTAGAAATGTTTAAACTCTCAAAAGCTGGATGTGAAGTTATCAATGAAACTGGTTGTATACTTACAACGCTTGACAGATGCCGAATGTCTCTTCAACACAAGTCCTACAAATACTGTCGTAACTGAAACAAACCATGAAACTCAAACCGATTATGACAGCAGCAATCCAAGCTGTGAGATTTGAAACAAGATTACTGTTCACATGGCCAACTGTACGTTGCATGCTCAAGAGTAAGCTCAGCGCACAGCTACAGCTTGGTCATATTGCAACTGGAGGGCCGAACTGACAACGTGGCATACAAAGAGATCTTTAACAAATAATTATTGGTATATTTTCCCTCAGTTTAAAAAGGTTTAATTTTCTTCTTAATAAAAATTTTAAGGCAGTACTTCACCGCTGCGAAGCGCGGGTATTTTGCTAGTTGAAAAATAAAACATCATCCAAGTACACCAAGTAGGTCTCGTGGAAGACCATGCAGCACCATCTCTATCAACCTCTGAAATGTTGCAGGAGCATTGGTCATTCCCATGGGCATCTCTTTCATATGATATAGCCCACATCCTATTGTAAATGCAGTTTTGTCCTGGTCAAATTCCTCCACTTTTTACCTGCCAATAACATTTCTGTATTTCCTGGGTGGAGAACCATGCTGAACCTACTAAGGCAATAAAGCCTCATCAACTCTGGGTAAAGGATGGGAGTCCTTAATTGTGTGTAAGCAATCAAGGCAGAAATGCCATGACCCATCTTTTTTCCACATGAGTACCACTGGTGCAGTCCAAAGACTGAAACTTTCTTCAATAACACCCTTCTCTAATAGTTTGTTAATCTGCTGCTGTATTTAAGGAACAAGCAAAGTATTGCAACAGGAAGCCATCAGTGGTAAGGGTTCTGTAGCAGGCACAGATAAGAATTCCTGTATATGTTAACCTGCATGTAATTCCAAGTCTTCATTTGAGGGGTTAAGCACTCGTACAATAGTAAGTCCATTCTGTACCTGACTGAGTGCAAGCTACAACAACATCTCAATTAGTCTGGGATTCCAACACACCAAAGTAGTCAGGAACTGAAGAAGGTAATGTGGGTGTGCTCACACTGGCAGTCATAATTTTACTCCCTGCTGGAACAACCACTGTATTGAGTACTGAAACATTACAGCAAGTAATGACGTCCTGTTGTTTTTGACAGAATTGAACTTCCCAGTTCCACAGTGGCAATTTACCCTTTGCAAGGTCCATAACAACATGATGCCTTTGTAGAAAGTTCCATCTTATAATAAGTGGCTGGTGTCTGCCTCGTACTACACGGAAGCTATGCTGTAAAAGTTCTTTTCCAACGCAAATGGCAAGCGTCAGACTTCGCAAAATGTCCAGACTTTGTCCATTAATAGCTTGAGCTAGCATAAAAGATGATTTTAAAGGTTGCTGTTTCATAGATGTGTGAGACATGCAAAAATCCTCACAAATTAAGGAAATTGATAAGGCAGTGTCCACTAGATCCAACACTTCAAGTCCTTCCATTACAGCCAGCACATTAACTGTGAGGGATAGTGTCATAGCTTCATGTATATTATTATTACTGCTATATGGCCTGTGCGCAGTATATGGGGCTGCTAATGTGTGCCTCTTAACAGTACCTACTGATCATTTCCCAGCCTCGGAGAATGAGACGTAGGGGAAGATGATCTTTGTGTGGGAGAAAAAAAAAGAACAGAACGTGATTGGGGTCTTATAGGACTAACTCCCCTATGCCTTCCCATCATTGGGCTAGGAATACGGTATCTGTTATCACCATGGCTTGACCATTTAGCTCTTCAAGCCACTGTTTTTATTTTGGTGAGACAAAGCAAGAGTAGGGACTAATTGAAAATTCCTCATTATCATAACCTGTATATAATTATGAAGAGACGGTAACGTTGTGAACTTCTAGAGCAGTGCTGGTGCTGTCCTTCAGGTAAACGATGCAGTGAATATTGATGGTAGTCCTCTAGTCGAAACAGGATGGTCTCTCTTTTAAAAAGTTGGTTTTGAGTAGGAAGGGTGATGTCCTTCATGAGTAAATCCTAGCTGTCTGGCAATCAGGTGATTAAATTCCTACAGCGGTTTAGATGTGTTTCTAAAGAGTCCACCTTAAATGTAATACTTTCCATAGCACGCCACAGATGGTGGTCACTGTTTTCAGAAATAGTGGCCATGGAAACAGATGACTCAATAGAGGTAGTAGTACCAGGGAAGGAATACAATGGCTGAGATGCAGAGGTAGAGGTTGTATTTAATAGTTCTCTGGCTCTCTCACAACTACAAACCGCTGTTAGGGTCTCTTCAGCAGCAAAGCGGCAAAATTCCTCACCATTTTGTGCTTTAGTGTCATAATCTGAAAACTCCTAAAGAAAGAGGTGCTATTTTTACTTCATAAACGTCTACACTTTCATTAGGTTTTCATTGATGAGCATTAATGTAGGTCTCAAAGAAATGCAGGAATTGTGTAAACCCAAAAAATCCTAAAGCTTAGATGAAACTGTAGGGTAATCTTTTTGTAAAGCTTTGGGGCGACTATCCCAATACAAAAATGTTGTTTCTGATAAATGTGTGGGAAGCAGAGCTGCTAACACTAGTTGTAACTCAAATGCAGGTGACAACATAACTTTACAAAATGAAAATGTGGTGAAGCTAAATTACAGAAAATGTGAAATGAATAATATGTAATGTTATGAAAGTTGTTACATTATTTACTGTACTTAGGGGAAAAAGGCAGTGTATTGAAAAGAATCAAAAGTTAAACTGTAATCCTGAAAATATAATTTTTTAAAATGTATTTTGAATTTGAGAATCATTGTTGAAGAAAGAAACTGTTTGAAATTGTGATTTTATTAATCTTCCCATTTTAGTGGTGTTACAATAATTAACAACTAAGTAGTAGGCAACAGTTAATTTATTCTCAGCTCATCTGTGCAACTGGTTGTATTTCTTACTTGTCTCTAAGTGTGAGCTGCCTTGTGTTTTTTTTTTTTTTTTTTTTTTCTTTTTCTCCAGTTTGATTACTGAGTATAAAGGTGATTTCCATTCTTCTGTTCAAGATGTTTTATTTGTAGCCCTTGCGCTTTCTTTTAGTTTACATTCAGGTTTCTCTTTTAGTTAAAGATTCCTAAAATGTTTTCAGGGTTTTACTTCTGAATTCCCAGATACTAAGTTCAGGTGGCTTTCCTTAAAAATCACATTTGTGTGTGTGCTGGACCATAACAATAGTGCTTAAAGCACAAAAGCTAATCGGTGTCCTAATTTCTCATGGTTCCCTTGCTAGAAGTTTATTTTTGGCTTCTGTATATTTTTGTTTGAGTTAATAAATGTATTGTTTGGTTTATTCTTATGCTGCCCTTTATTTGCTGCTTCATCATCAGTTTATGATGTTTTCTCAAGGAGGTGACTATATAGGTATTTGTTAGGCTGGTTAACCATCACGTAAATAAATCACATGATGTATAGTATTATCCCTCAGTGCCTATTTAGTATATTGACACAAAGCAACCTTCTTTAAAGTTTTTGCATAAAGTGTTCTAGCCAGAAATCTTTAGGTTTTGTTTTAGACAGTGCAACTTTGTGTTTTTTGAGACGTTTTTCATTTTCTTTAAAAGCCTTAGTTTGTTTCATTATGTTTCTTTTGGATGGGGCTTGAGTTTTGTGCTTTCATCTCTTGGTGTACTTAAGTCTTTTTGGACTTGGACGAAAACTAGAAAGAAAACAACTTATTTTTATTTTCTTCTGGGCAGAAGAGATTGGACGCTCAAATATTGCTAAACTGTTTGTAACATGCACCATGCCCAAAGCATACTGTGTCCATCCATAAACCTTCTCTTAGGCCTTCCTCTTTTTTTCCTCTTGCCTGTCAGCACTATCCTTAGCATCCTTTTCCTAATATACCCAGCATCTCTCCTCTGCACATGTCCAAACCAATGCAATCTTGTCTCTGTGACTGTCTCCAAACTGTCCAGCCTGAGCTGACACTCTAATGTACTTGATCCTAATCCTATTCATCCTCTCAACACCCAATGTAAATCTTAGCACCTTAACACCCAATGCAAATTTTAGCATCTTAAAGGGAAAAGCCTGAATTAAGACTATTTATTAATCGTATCTGTGGGTTAAAACCATCATCGGTTGCTATGATTGTACTATCTGAACAAGTAGAGAAACAAAACTAAGTTGTGGGATATCCCAGGGTCAGAACAAGTGGTTGACGATAGTTTATATAGGTTTTTAAGGCTGCGGGCAGTAGAAATATTTGCTACCCACAATGACCGCTTGCATAAATAAGTAAAATAAATAAATAATTTAAAAAATAAACATGCTTCTAAGTAAACAAGGTCAAACATGGAAAGAAATGTGCAAAATGTGCAAAACTCACTAGCATTAAATCCCTGACTCATTGCAAGATCTCTAATCAAGCAATATAAACTAAAATTATCTAAGAACATAAGTGATAAAAGGCACATAAACAGTGTATAATGTAATCACCCAATATAAACTTTCTACTAAAACTCAATCTTGAGCAAAAAAAGGATTGAGGAAGAATATTATGTTTGTGAAAACATTTTTTTTTTTTTTCACGGTATGGCTAAGATAATATGTGCAATTTGCAGTAGTAGAAGTGTAATACTGCACATACATAAACAATGGTGGTATGAACCCAATACAACAATTTTATTATGTTTAATTTTAGAACAAGTTGTTTAGTAAAACAACTTAGTAAATAAAGCAAACTTACCAACTGTGAGATGCATCCTACATATTAAGCCATGCAACTTTCACCATGTTCGCTGTGTTGTCTGTTATACCGCAAGCAGCCAATGCTTCTCTCAAACCTGTTGCGATGTTCTCAGTTGTATAATCCTGCACAAAAAATGCTGTTTGCAAATAGTGATTTTTTAGTTGGAAGTCCTCATTAATAAAGTGCACGGTCAGACTTAATGTAGGGCTACATTGTTTGGCGGGGCCACAAATCTGTTGTTGAAAACTATTCCACTTTTGATAACCCTGAATGAACGTGTGCCTTGAATCTTGCATTTCTCATACAGCTCTGAGATGGCGACATGAGAAAAAATGATTACATATCGCTTGTGAAGCGACTAGATCGTCTTTTTAAAAACCTTTAATTGTGCTAATTGTTAACATGTCTTTTGTGAGGTGAAATGTTATTGCATCAATGATTTCTCTCTGCTATTTGGAACCCCTATTATATGGTGTAACACTGGCAAATGTGTCCAAAATAATTTTTTGCTTTGGACAGCATTCAGATCTGGCTTTGTACTCGTGATACAGGGTTTTGTGGTGCTGATTTAAATGATCAAACAATTGTCAGGCATTATTGAAAAAGTACCTGTTTTTGGTCTACATCATCATTTCTGTAGCCAAAATAATTCCTTATGACTAACAATGCATTTCCTTTTGCAACCAAACCTTCCTTTCTGGTATTTTTTTACTCTTGTTCATTGCTCATTTTCTGGTTGATTGTGATCAACTAGCGGGGCCTGCTTTTTTTATTCAGAAACTTTTGTGAGTGGTGGTTGGTTCTCTGTTCATGCACAAACTGCATGACACATTACCTAGCTCCATGTATCCAAAAAACCCATAATCTTAGTAAATTATGGCATATCACTGTGAAGGGAAATGCCTTGACACAGGAAGAGGTTTGGGGCAGCCACCTGTATACTTGAATAAGGCTGCAAAGAATTGAAAATTGGTAGTACTGTTGTGTACAAGTTGAGTGCAAAACAGAACTGAGTGCACAAGTGGAAGCTGACTGGCTTTTAAAGCAGGTTAGCAGAAGTGACGTCATCGGAACCAGAACTTGATGCGACGTCTTTGGGTCCAGGCAGAATTTCCCGTGTTTAGTTTGTAGGAATAAAAGAAATTGGTTTATTGCGCCCCGCCACCCTGTGACTTTGCGTGGAATTACTATCTTTTGGTCCTTTTAGCCGTCTCCCATGTGCATGTGCGTGACATTACACAAACTTGTCTTGTTGATAAGTTGGGAAATGAGAACAGTTCTATCCAAGAGCAAAAAGGTTGTAGCATGACCTAATTTTTTTTTTTTTTCCTTTTAATTTCCTTTACTTGACCACACACATCCTGATATAAGTATCAGTATGTGGCTTGCTTTTTATTCCTTCATATATCTAATCCACTAAATGGTTTGCATTTGTGTCACTTGTTTGTACAAGTTGTTCTTACAATCTGACACTGCAAAAAATAAATAACATTGCACGTCTTGTGCTGTGACTATTGTGCTTGCACACACTGGGAAGATGCTAAAAAGATATTTTGTGTAGCCCTAAACTTCAGTAACTAAAGTTTTTCAACAGTAGTGTGGTATGTGCTTTCACAAAATTCCTGTATATGTTGCAAACCACTGTTTACAATTTTTGTATTTTGGGAGGAGTTTTGAAGCTGAATATGATCCTGACCCACTTATTGTTTGCATATGGTTGTAGTTGAGTTTGTGCTGAAAATAAAAAAAAAAATATATAACACTTTGGAATTTTTATAAGAGAAATGCACAAATGAGTGAGCATGACTGAATCACCAGAGTTCCGCATTTAAGCCTCAGTCAGAAGGTTAAATTAACTCATAGTGTTAAAGTAACTGTTTTAAGAGTTGACCCATATTTACACAAAGTGTTTTAACACTGTTTTACTCTTTATGAAAACGTTCTTTGACAGAGGGCCATATTATATAGTTTTATATATATATTGTCAGGGATGCCAGGGGCAACGACCCGGCCGGGACGCCTTGAGGGACCGGAAGAGGGTCTGTGCCCGCCCTGGATCATGTGGGGGCTGCCATCCTGGATGCTTTGGGGGTCATGGGTAGAGGGGATGGAAGCCCAACCCTGTAGGGACCCGTGGCCACCACCAGGGGGCGCCCCAATGCCTTGGGGACCCTGGACCTCACCACCTCCGCCACACCAGGAAGTGCTGGGGGGAAGAGGAGCAGGGACACCTGGAGAGCTTCCGGGAGAACAGCCGGCGTGTCCAGGGAGGAATGCCGGGAAACACCTGGAGCTCATCCGGGATGAAATAAAAGGGGCCGTCTCCCTTCATTCGAGGCTGGAGTCGGGTGGAAGCAGGACAAAGCAGGAGAGAAAGAGTGGAGGCGGCCCGAAGAGGAAGGCATTGTGTGGCCAGGACTGTGTTAATTGTGCACTTGTTAATATTGTACATAGTAGTTTGTAAATAAACGTGTGGTGGTGTTTAACAACATGTCCGCCTGTCTGAGTCCGGGCCGCGTCCACAATAATATATATATAATATATATATATAAATATAGTTTGATTCAGGTTATAAGTGCAGAAAAAAGTGACCAAAAAGTCCTTTTAGCAGTTTATTATTGCAACCACATATTTGCCTTACAACCCAAAAAAGCTCTTTTTTCAGTTTCGATCTCATTTATACTCATACATCCCTCACACAGTTTAGCACAATTTGGAATGCACCACTGTTAAGGAAAATCTAGGTGCAATGTTAAAATATAAAGAGCATTCAAATATTAAACCTGCTAATGCATAATCACTGCATAAATTATTTGAATTAACACTTTTTCAGTAAAGTATGAGTCTACACTATTGTGCTTTGACTGTTAGGGTACTGCAAACCCTGACAATGGAGCGACTTACACAAGAAATGAGTAGTTTATGTATCTTCTATCGTACAGTAAAAAGAATGGGACATTCGCATTTGTGGTGTGTCTTTGTTGATTGATATTTTGATGTCTTGAGCAGATGGCTAGTAGCAGAATGGTAGTTTTCTGTCTTCCGACACACTGATTGTATAGATTCAACCTCTCTAAAGGCACTCGCCATTTTCTGAGGCAGTGAGACAATACAACAATTCTCATGCACATTCGCAAATTTCACACATTTCAAGAAAGCTGGGAAGAGCCTTGCAAATTCTTTTCATTGGTGTCTCTTCTTTCTGGTAAAATGCATCCTAGATACTAGACCTTTATCTTGTACATGTGAGAGAGTTTTTATAGGATCTGGGCTTCTATATAATTTTAATATTGCCTGACTCTGAAAATATTTCCTTCCTCTGCTTGTTCTTAAACTGACAACTATTTTGTTAATGTTTTATTATAACGCTGTCTGCAAAAAGACAGACAAAGCAGGTTGCTTCCACATAATACTCCATACTGTATATTCATCCATATTTTTATAGATACACTCAAATAGGTGATGTAAGTCACACTTGTCACATAGCTCCCTACTCCATCATGTGGATGGAAAAGTTATTGCATTGCAAGCAAAGAAACCGATATTGCCAGTATGGGAATGCTAACTGACTCAACCTTATACCGCAAGCTGTCATATAACTTGCACTGTACATATGACTTCTGCTGGAAATGAAGAGGGACAAAAATTCTAATTCAATTGAAGGTTGAGTCACTTTGTGTTTTACTGGGTAACTATAGCCAGTGTCGGGTTCCAATTTTGAAAACTTTAGACACAGTCCTATGTTTAGCTATTTAATGGAAGGATGAATGTTACCAAAAGTCCCAGTTTTTACCCATTTTTGCTTATTAGTTTCCTCGTGTACCACCTTACCGCTGTTTGTGTACAGCTCAGGTTGAAGACTGCTTCTCTTGTGTATAATAACAATGGTATGTGATTACTTTATGTAACTATTGAAGAACATTTCAGTTACCTAAATGTCAAAATTAACCAATTTTAAAGACAATGGTAAAAATTGTAATAGTTCTTTTTTAATAATGTCAGCCTTGCTGGGGCCATGGGCCTAATGTTTGGAAATCATTGGCTTAGATAGCCAATAATTAACATTCCATATTAAGTTGTACAACCCTCAAGGACTTGTTTTGTTTGCTGCCTACAAAAACGTTTACCAAAGTAAGCAAAAAAACCAAGAAAACTTTTATACTAAAAAAAAAGGAAAAGGGTAAAATATCACTAAAGTAATGTGCCATAAAGTGATAACATACAAACTGTTGAAAGTACAAGTTAATTAATTAACAAAATTTCAGGGAAAAAGAATGTGAATATGTTAAAGCCCCTTTCTCCAAAAATAATTGAAAAAGCTAACACAGGGCTCCAGACTGCAACTTAAATGGTCACCAATGTAACCAAAAATAGACATTATCAATCAGTGCTTTTTTTCCTAAGAAAAAAGGTGGCGGTACTAACACATGAACTTTTATATGAATGGCATTTTACAGGAACATACTTTCTACATATCTTTTTAAGGCTCGTTCTGCTTCTCTTGATCACTGCTTGATCTCTTAGTATCTACTGCAGAGTCATGTCCTCGCAGCAGGCATAGATCCACATATCTATCAGGGTTGGATTTGAAGTCAAGGTCCTACAATTTTCAGGAACATCAGTCAGTATTAACAAAGATGATCTTAATTAAGGACTATCAAAAGAAAATCCTTTCACATTCACTTGATGATATGGCAATGGTGTTAAAGGTGTGTGTTAACCTAACATTTTATCTTTCTTGTAAGGCCACTCATTTCTTTGGAAGAAATTATTTTTCTGAGTTGCTGTCCAACAATCAGGCCCAGGAACTGTTTTCCACTTTATTTACATTATCAGTACTGGCAATGTTGGTTTAATTTCTTGATTTTTTTTCTGCAGGAACAGGTTATTATTCATCCTCATGTTTTCTCTTGTTGATTACCAGCACAAACTAACTACTTACTTTATTCATCTTAGAAAATAGGTAGCTTACTTTGTGATTAAAAACAACTCGCATGGCATGTGCACAAAGCTGGTAGCTGCTACAAAGCGGAAATTAAAGTGCATATATTTCCAAGGCAGAAATGAACCAAAAGTGCCAATATAAAGAAAAGAAAATGGAAGTGACATTTAGAGTATTTCCCTTCGACCATTGATCGAATCAATCTGTATAAGGGGTTGGCAAACTTTTTTGGTGGCTGGCCAAATTTCAGTAATGACGCATATGGCCGATCACATAAAGTCATAGTGTTTCATATAAGTGTTACATGTAAGAAAAATTCTTGGATTTTTGCCTCAAGCTGTAGCAGCTGCTGACGGTTGTGTTCTCACAAGCAATGGGATGTTAGATAGACTACTAAGAAAGGAAAGATGCAGGAGTTTCTGCAGCACACTGTGCTCGAAATACTTGTTAGTAAAAATGTGGAGCCCCAGGATAATACACAGATCTCAGATAGACTGAAAACTGAAACACAGGGAAAGTCAGTGAGTAGTACTGATACAGACAATACCTTTCAGAATATCCACCTCAAAGGCACAAGTCTTGCCAACTTTAGAGGTGTCTTTAAATTACATGTCGAGCAAACAGTGGAGGGTACAGTCAAGGAAGAAGACAGCCGGTTTGAAAATATGAGGGATAATATACAGCAAGGAAGCTCACATGGGTCTGAGGTCATGCATTGTTTCCCAATCTTCTATCATGATTTATTGTCAGATGATTTAAACACTTTTGGAGAAAATGAGATTAACACTTTAATTACATAGTATCAAAGTCTTGTTGATGTCAAGACTGTAGAAATGGAACGGAGATTGCTAAAAAAAAATCTGATTAAAGGCCAGTTCACAGAAATACAACAGTATGTTACTAACAAAAGAGTCTTATTGGACAGTTTTTCACAGTTATTCAACATCTTGCTGAGATCGTGCTTGTTCTGCCTATTTCAGTAGTTCAGATGAACATGGCCCAGAGCAGAATAAAATCAAAAGTTCAAAATATCCTTGGGAGGATTTAGTCAGGACCAGCACAGAACACCCTTCACTTGAGCAGTTTGATCCTGAGCCTGGTGTCAAACGCTGGCTCACTTCAGATAAAAGAAAAGGAAGACCAAATTACACTCGGTGGCCCTCTGACACTAACATTGTAATGGTTAGTGACACAAACTCTGAGCCTAAGTAAAATACACTGTTCTTAATGACTGTACATAGCTTGAAACTTATGACATTGTTACCCAAATCATCAAGACGAGGCACAAACGCACAAGCAAAGGATGCACTGCACAGTAGAAGGAAAAGAATTGGGCACACATACATGGAGGTTAGAAAGGCAAGAGAATGAAAAAAGATTCATATTTTACATAGCTTTAATTTAGGTGTGAAATGATAAAATATTTGTTCCTATTTTTTTTTTTTTTTTCTCCTTGAGGTGTATTTTTGTCCAGAGCCCTGTAATATTGTAACTTGCTTGTATGCCTTTTTTTTTTTTTTGGTGATGGATCACTATAATAACTTGTGTGACCAAACCCTTGAGCTGTGTGGCTATGCCTTCAGCATGTAAAGGGCGACACAAAAAATGACGAAACATAATTGATCCTGGGGAGATGTCCCTATTTCTTACAATGAAACACACCTAACACAATTCTTGGCTCATCGTGACCTTCTTACAGCTGGATTAAACAAATTCAATGATAAGTTTGAAAACTGTAGGGCTGGGATGTGTGCATTTTCTAAAACCACTTTAGAAATTGCATTTAAACCCTAGTGAAGAACTAAACTTTCTAATCAGGTGGCTGGGGTCAGAATCTGAGCATGTAAGGTGAATTCACTAAAATAACCCACTGTTTGTCTCAGCAAGCACTGAGATAGAGGAGAGCTATGGATCCACAGTGGCAGTAGACAATAACACTTTTTTTAAATAAAAAAAATAAAGCTCCTTGTCCAGAAAATCCAGTAAGCTATCTATATTGTCTTTAAGAATTAGGAAACCTACTAGTAGAAGTGCATTTGGCTAAGGCAGAAGGCACACTGAGAGTGGAATTAGCTTTGTTTTGAAGATGTTGTCCCTCGATCTTAATGTACGGTGGTAAGGTTAGAATGGTTGAGGTCAAGATGGTAAGAGAAGTCAAGTGCAGGATGTTTTTGTATTTCATTTTGAAAACTATTCTGCTATTTTTTTTTTAATTTTTTTATATTCCTGTCCTAGTGATGACATCTTATGAATGCAAGGTGGGGGTGCTTTGAACCTGATGGTTAAAGTGCATGTTTAATAAATCTTGGTGTCATATAGTTATGTTATTCCTATATTCTCTTATACAGTATAAACAGTCTTTGTAAACAACAATTGTCTGGTTGTTACAGTAATTGCCTTGTATTTCTTCAGTAGCCGTTTTGCTTACTTTGCGCATTAGAAGAATGAGGTCATCATTAGAGAAGCACATGGTTATATACAAAACAAATAATAATAATGTGTTTTCTATTTTGTTAATTTTTACTGTAAATGTTTAATGTACAAAACTTTGAAGCAGCTCAGACCTACTTGGACACAGCCCGTTAATTATAATTGACAGAGAACAGTGTACAATTCATGCTTCCATTTGTATTAATGCATATGCTTGTTTCAAGAGGTTTATTGAGCAAACAGCCGAGAAGTTCACTTTTTTATTTTGGGTTTGGTCTGTTTCAATCTTAATGTATAGTTAAGAATTGATGTAATAAATCATTATGCTGTACTCTGTATGTTTTGAAGGAGTTATCAGTATATCTAGCTGAAAAAACAATCTCTTATTTTTCTTTCTTTCTTTTATTTTAAATTTAAATGTCCCTGTGAAGCACTCGGGATGAGGGGAAAGAATTTGTTGCTATGAACATTGCCTGTACAATCAATGAAGCTGGTGCCATTTAAAAAAAATGCTCAAATATCTCTCAACACTTGGGAAACTGGGGTGGTGTTGCTTCTGATATCTTTGCTGTGTCAATTTGATTGTAGACTGGTTCCACTTCTGTGAAATCTTCTTCATAGTTTTAAAGTGAAATTCATTTTGTCACTTTGTCAAGTTCAGAATTATGTTCTTGATGAGAAGTGGTTAATTATTCAACATCGGTGCCACACACAAAAAAAAAAATATTACTCTGTATGATGAAACATGGAAAATTGTCTGTATATTGCAGCAGTTGCAGCAATTGCAACAGAAAACAGCGGCTTTAACACAATTCTTGCTTTCTTTACGTAACTTAAGCAGTGTGTCCTATAAGCCAAAAGTTGTGAAAATGCATTGATTTCAATGCACTTTAACGTGTCTTGAGGAGTGTTTTTATTCATAATGCAATGATTTCTTATTTGGTTGCACAATCTCTTATGTTTTTGTCTGATTTCAATTTATATCTCCAAAACACCTCCAGTCTGCACATATTCTAGTTGTACTATTCAGTGTACATAATAGCATAATACTGAAACACCTCAGTGAATTCAATACTAATTCAGTCAAGAGAAGGATGCAGCTGTTCATTCTTATTTCTGCATGTGTTTCTAGTTGTCCTGCATTTTAATGCAACAGTACATGGAAGCTACTTCTTCTTGCATTTGCAGTTAGTACTTTTGCATTGTGTGGTACAACTGCATATGATCATCTTTATGCATGACTTGGGCATTGCAGGCAGATCAGTCAGGATATGAACAAGAGTGCCACTCTTGATTCTCCATCCCATAGTCACTAGTGGAGGTAGTATAGAAAGTTGCTTGTGTGCTTGTACCCATACTGATGCTTAGTTGTGTGCCCACTTTATGTGGAATAACAGGGCATCTTGTGTTGAATCTCTAACAGGTGAGCTTGAGCGTTGACCTATATATTGTAATTTTATTTTTCCTTTTCCAAGAATCTCCTCCAAATGATTTGTAGCCTGAAGCGGATAAGTAACTCTCAGTCCTTCGCTTTTTTTTTCTCTTTGGTTTCCTTACAAATATTACATTAAATCGGATAGTTCATGATGAATACACATAGGTGTAAATAAAAAAAACAAGTTAAATCGAGAACTGCTGGTTCCTTTGTCATGTACATGAAATTGCTCAGAAGGACCCAATAAAAATAAAGGTGGGAATTTTAACATGCTGGACAACTAATATTAAGGGTAAAAGTGCCGCTTGAGCAATAAGTGTTTCCACAACAAGAATACGCTTCTTTTTAAGAACTGGGTGGGAATAAAAACCTTCAGCCACTATGGTCTCCCAGGACCAACTTTGCAGACCCCTGTACTAGGGTCTTTCCTTAAGTTGTGGTCAAGCTGATTATAAGCTCATAGAACTGATGCCCTGGCTTCACCAGTTATGACTGGAAGGGGAGCCTTGAAAGAAAATATTTAAACTTGAAATATGTAATTAAATAATGAGAAGAAAAGAACTAATTAAAGAGCTGAGAATAATGAAGTAATAAACCACAGTAGTAGTAAACCAAAGGATCATGGAAAAAAATCAGAAAATAACCAAAATGAACAAATCTCAATATACTAAACTCTTCCTTAATGTAATGAAAAAGCCTAATCTCAGAAATTGATTGAATGCCTGAAGTTTGAGCAAAACCGGTTTAATGAGTGCAGTGAACACATGCTGCATTTTTTGAATGTTACATTTAATACTTCAGCAAAACCCCCTAGTACTAAGGAGGGAAAACTAAAGATACGTGACATCACCAAAGTCCTGGATGGATGGAATCCCGTCCAAATCTTGAAAACACCACTTTTTAATGTTTACATTTTTGAGCCTGCTGGTGAACAGTGGCTTTGTTTTAAATAGACTATGGACAAATCACCAAAAGTTAAACTTAATATTTTTCTTTGCCCCTGTGCCAAATCAAAACATTCTGTGAGAAGTGCCATGTGAAGTCCTCTCCTGTACCTCCTCATTTGACAAATGACTTGTAAAACTGCAGAAGGATTAGTGGATAAAACTTCCAAGAACTGTCTTGCTAGGATTCACCTGCATATTTCTCTTTATCCTTTGGGGAATACCACAGGAATGGCCTGGACCCAAATGATCCAGGACTTTTTTTTTTTTTTTTTTTGCAGATCCCTACACTAGTGTCTCACTCCTCCATCACCCTTTACTGAGTATTTGAAACATTCATAAATGTAAAACATTAAAATATTAAAAGGTATATTTTGTTATGTGTTTACCAAAGAGACTGATACAGCTCTGGGTGAAAGATGAGAATCATTCTGGTCCAGGTGCCTGACCATCGAAGAGCAACACAGAATCAGAGAAATTCCACACAGGTCAGAATTTGATCCCAAGCCTCTGGAGCAGTAAGACAGTAGCCCCAACTGCTGTGTTGGCATGCTATCCAAATAAAAATCAGTATTACACAAATCTGTAAATTTAAAGCGAAATACAGATGGTGACACTCTGGAGATATTAATAGCGAGTGAGCCTGATACACAAACCCAACAAACATGTTCTGGAGAATGGACATAGTTGTGTATGCAAAAAGCTTTATAACACAGCTGTGGAATTGCAAGGAGACTGGCACTGAAGAAGCTAATTTGTTGCAGGGTGGTACATTCATTAGAGCCAAATCACTGCTGCAGCACTTCAGGGCTCAAGAGTGCGACCAATTTGGTCGCACGTGCGACCTAATTTCTCAATGGTGCGACTAAAAAAAATCAAAGGTTGCACCGGTGCGACCAGCCGTTCGAGGGGGAAAAAATACGAAACTCTGTGACTCTTAAAGTCTCCCTGTTGTTCAACAACAGACACACATTAGGCCCATATCGTGGTCTAAACCAATCAGAGATAGTGAAGGGCGGATCCCGCCCCCCCTCTGATTGGCCGTGGTCCAGATATTCCTGTACATGTGTGTACGTTTGAAAATGCATGTGATGCAGTCAGACAGAGAGAGGTGAGTAGCCCATCAGGTAAACAGTGGACGTAGCCGCGGATTATGAGAGAAGATGAAAAGAACGATTGACAGCTTTTTCGTTAAGAATGTTAAGTTAGGGCCTGATCCGTCCGAAAATCATAACCAATGCTCTGACACGGAGCCATCAACCTCCCAAGTTATAGCAAGCCCTGGTCCGGGGACGGCATTAGATAATGAGCCACATACGATTGAGTCCGAGCCCACTGAAATTAAAAGGGGTAAAGTGTATTCATTTCGAAAAGAGTGGCTTGACCAGTTTCCCTGGCTAAGATACAGTAAAGCCGATAATATAATGCACTGTATTTACTGTAAAGAGTGTGGGAAGACCATGGCCGGCAGTAGTGCATTTGTGACTGGTTCTAATACATTTAGAATTGAAACGCTGAAAAAGCACAATGCATCTATAAAACACATTACATGCCGCGATAAATGCACTGCTCAAGTGTCCCCTCTCCCCGCTGCCTTTCAGCGGCAGGCAGCAGCAAACAGATCATCAGACGAGGCCGAGATGATAATTAAGTTTAACGTTGCCTACAATATTGCAAAAGAAGAACTTCCCTTCACTAAATTCAAGTCCGAAATAATTCTTATGAAGAAAAATGGCTTGAACGTAAACCCGACGTACAGCAATGATGTCGCGTGCGCCCAATTTATAGGAGTCATCGCAGATACATTGAAAAAAAAGAGTCTGTGCAAATTGCGAACAGTGCGTACATGGCATTCCTGATCGACGGAGACACAGATATCGCCACAAAGGAATGCGTCATTGTGTACGGTCGTATCTTGCGGAGAGGAAGACCGGTGAATATACCTATTGGACACATTGAGGTCGAGCATGCTCATGCCCAAGTCTGGAAGATTTTGATGCTAGAGAGAGTGTGGCCAGCTGGTTTAGTCAAGGCCAAAGATCAAGAAGGCCAAACTACAGGAGTTGGCCATCCGAGGGGCATGTGACTGCAATGGAGGATAGTCCATAAGACATTGAGCCATGAGATGTTCAGTTTGAAGCCCTTAAAACACTTAATTTAGATTTTCTTTTTAGTTAATTTATCTTGAGATTTTTTAAATTTAAATTTCAGCTCAGTAAAGCACTTTAAGCACCAACACTTTTTCAGTAAGTTACCTTTCTTGTAGAATTGTGCTTGCCTTCAAATAAAGAACTTTATATTGACCAGATTGTTAGTTAATCATTTACAAGTCAATATTGCCTATATGGACAGCGATTAAAAAAAAAACAAACAAATAAATAAATAAATAAATAAAGTGAACTTGTAAAACTGTGGCGTTAAATGTGATGCGGTTGAAAATTTGGGTGCACCTAACTTTTGTGCTGGTGCACCTAAGAAAAAAAGTTAGGCGCACCAGTGCAACCAGTGCAAAAAGTTAGTCTAGAGCCCTGCACTTGGGTTCTGTTTGTGTCGCTATCTGCATGGATGTCCCCAACACATCAAAAAGACAAGCAGCTTGGGCAGGCAAGGCTTGCTCTTTTCAAGACCTTTTAATTTGTAGTCTGAATGTAATAATGTTGCCCTAGCTATTGCTTTTCAATTTTGTTGCCCCTTAATATATTTACAAGATGAATGCATATTGTCATCTTAATTGGACTATCTTCCAGCAGCCTTGGTAGTAATACTAGCAGCCTCTATCTACAGAGGCTAGGGATCAAATTCTGACCTGTGTGGAGTGCTCCAATTTGTGTTGGTTTTTCTCCCTGTCTAAATGGGTGCAGAATGATATTTTAATTTTTAATACTATTAATATTTATGAATGTTCCTATATATGTTTTATATGTATGAATGTTTCAGGTATTCAGTAAAGGGTGATGGAGGAGTGTGCAAACTTGTGTAGTAATCTGCAAAGTCAGTCCTTGTTTTTGTTCCAATTTAATTTCTTTATTAGAAACCAGTCCTTGCCCATAACAGATTTTGCTTAATTTTATAGCTTGTCAGTGTTTGCATTCTGCCATGTCTAGTCATTCTTAGTATATCTTAATTGTTTCACCTTTTTTGTTCATGTTCAGGCAAATTACCTTCAAGTATCTCCTTTGTGTATGTATACATTGCTGCTCCCAATTATCCAAGTGTGTTATTGTCTGGGGACATTCACTTTTGGTTGATCTATTTAAAGCTTTCTTGGCCCCAGTCATGTTGCTGAGAAGCCAAGTCAGTTTTCCCATCTTGCATTCAGCCCCCTTTTTTTCAGTTGGGTTTCTTTGTGGTTCCATTTAGTATACTGTAGTTCTGCCATCAATACATTCTATCACATTTCTGTTCTTAAAGTTTTAAGTTTTCTTCTTATTTTTTTTTTTTCTTGCTTGATTTCTTGACAAAAATATAAAGTTCTGGGTCCACAGGCCTGTTTCTTTTTAGTGAGCAGTTGGGATCAATCACATGAACTGCAGTGACAGCTTACACTTCATATATTTGCAGTATACACCAAAACACAGTTTCATAAACTCTGTCAATAAATATTGTGACAGATTAGGGTTTCCTTGCACCCTTGTACCCTCGGACCACACGTCAGACACCAGGTAAAAGTCCAATAATAAGATTTATTATAATAATAAAGTGCACAAAGCACGCTCCTCTCCACAATACTCAATAATCAAATAAACAATAACAATTCCTCCAAACTCCCAGACGCTTAGCCACCCTGCCTCCCAACTCAGCTCAGTGTCTGGGCTTTCCCAGAGTCCTTTAATACCCCATGACCCAGAGGTGTTCCTGCCCCACAGTCCAAGTCATTACCACTTCCGGGTCAGGGTAAAAAGTCTCTTCAACCTGGAAGTACATCATTCCTCCCGTTCACGTGACCAGGACGCACTTCCAGGTTATAGGGCACATAAGAGTCTACGAGCCTCGCTACAGCGACTCCTTGTGGTCCCCAAGGTATCCAGCAGGGCTGTGTATAAAAACTACAAAGTCCATGAGGCCCTGCTGGAACTCGGGGCACGTCCATGCTGTCGGGAGAGCTCCTCCTGGCGGCCTGGGGGTGAGGGCCGGCAACTCTTGCCGGACATCCATCACAATATACTACAACTAAAAAAATGCAAAACACTATCTTATTAAAGACATGTATTGACTAATATCCTAATACTACAAAATCAAACCCCTTGTCTGCTTTTGGCCGTGTTTTCAGGTTGCTGTGGGCAACATAGGCAATACAGAGCTTGAAAAATTGGCTAAATAAATTCAGCATACCCCAATTGTTCAAGAAAATCTGTTTGTTATCTTTGACCATAAAATTCTTAAGGTTGTCACAATTAGAGATTTTTGGAACTAGTCTGTTGTACTTCCAGGATATGTATATGGATCTTTATTTTGAAATATCAGGATTTATAATAATCAGCAGCAGCACGGTGGCGCTGTGGGTAGCGCTGCTGCCTCGCATTTAGGAGACCCGGGTTTGCGTCCTGGGTCCTCCCTGCGTGGAGTTTGCACGTTCTCCCTGTGTCTGCATGGGTTTCCTCCGGGTGCTCCGGTTTCCTCCCACAGTCCAAAGACATGCAGGTTAGGTGCATTGGCGATTCTAAATTGTCTCTAGAGTATGTGTGTGTGTGTGTGTGCCCTGCGGTGGGTTGGCGCCCTGCCCAGGGTTTGTTTCCTGCCTTGTGCCCTGTGTTGGTTGGAATTGGCTCCAGCAGACCCCCGTGACCCTGTGGTTAGGATATAGCAGGTTGGATAATGGATGGATAATAATCAGCCTCCTAGGAAATGGTAGCATTGAAATATTTGTAGTCGAAAGAACTTCAAAATTTATTGAGAAGGAACATTGTTTTAAAGGAAATATACAAATGTTAAATTTGTGTTGTTGAGAGCTTTATAAAAAATAAAAAATCCCAGGTCCTTTCTGTCAAGTTTTAGTTTGATTAGATTAATTGTTTTAGATCCACTTTGGGAACTTTTGTTTTGCTACTGGCAGTATACACTAGATTTATCCAAAGAGTGAAAAAGTTTCAAACTCAAATTATACCAAAAAAATATTGATTTTTGGTGGTAGAATTTCTTGGTTTTTGGTACCATGAATACTGTTATTTCAACCATGATGTCAAAAACACACAGATTATTATGACAATACAACAGCCATGAGAAGAAAATGTTTTAAAGGGCTAGGCCAATAACATTCTAGGATCAGGACCCAGAAAGCAAACTAAATTTTGGGAGTAAGAGAGAATGAAAGTCAATGTGAAATAAATGTAAAGTAAACAAAGCCGAAGTATTTTAAAAACCTTGTGTGAAACGGAAGCACAAACAGTAAGGTTCAAAACCAAACCCTTCTCCCTATGACACAAACTCCAGACATTCCCTTTAGCTTTAGGGTTACTCGGATGGGAATTATGAAATCAATGAAAGACCCGAGGAGCATTGATAAAACAATTTTTCAACCTACAATGTGAACTCTGTATCGTAACACTTCTGGTGCCCCAAGTACTAGACATGAAAAGCAAATTTTCTAGAATCAATAATCTTTTGCAGTTTATACACCAGATCCCACACCCACATTTAGGTAGAGAAGTATATAAGAGGTGGTAAGAGGATTAGATTTAGATGATGAGAAAGAGTACAATGAGAGGCATGGAATGTCAGATGGTTTTTTAAAATGTGCTAAAAGGGCTAGTCAATATGTGACAGGTGTCATTTTCAGAATGATTTTATAAGGACCAATGAAGCATGGGGTTTCTAGGACAGAAAGCTCAGTCAGATATCTTGAAATATGAGCCATAAAATCTGCCCAGTCTTATAATTTGTGGGGACTCTATCCTGTCCAAATGATTTTTGTCAGTAGTTCTTGTCCATATTAAGTTCTCCCTAAAAACTGGAACATCTGAACATACTCGGTTAAACTCAGCACTGGATGGAGTATGTACTGAGGGGAAGGTGAACAAGGGAGGTTTAATCCACAAATGAGCTCAAAGGTATAATAACCAGTAGCATTAATAGTCTAAGTTTTCCAAAAATTCAGCAGTGTTGAAAAAGTCTATCCAATTTCCCTTACTATATACAACAAAATATTTTCCAGTTGTTGATTGATCCTTTCTGCCTGGCTGTTATTCTGAGGGGTGATACCTGAAACGGAAGCACAAACAGTAAGTTCAGTAAGATTGTACTGAATGTTTTATTCTACCCAGGGTCATGAAACAAATTGTAGACCATATTCAGTCAAAAGTTTTTTTTTGGAAATCCATGCTGTATGACATATATATTCCTTAATAAAATTGCTCACCGACCCCCCTACTTTAATGCCACATAATGAGCAGATTTAGACAATCTATCAAAATGTAATCAAGATAATAGCATAACATTTGGGGTTGGTCCTGCAATAAAATTTAAAGATTTCTCTTCCCCATGGTCTTTCAAGCTTAGGTAGGGGATACAAGAGACCACAAAGGGAACCTGAATTTATATTTTGGCTGAAATTGTCACAGGCACTAACATTCTTTGTTATCCATTGCCAAAGACGGACACCAAAAGTAGAGAGAAACTATAATTAAAGTTTTTTTTATGTACAGTACCTGTGTTTCTAGTAATCAGAGAATCATGGTCCCAGTTAAAGAATTTTGTTCTTTGGTCTCTTTATGATTTTTTTTTTTTCTCTGTCTGGGTCGGCTCCACACTCCCTGTTGCATCTGCAGTGCCTCTTCGACCTGAAACAATCGATAGTCATGAACCGAGATGAGCCGGGCAAATGAGGACAAACACATCCAGCCAAAGGGTATATATAAGTGTCCGGTGCTTTTATTAAAAATTCAAAAACAGTGTTCCAATTGTGCAGTTCTCCAATCTAATTGCCTTCAGTAAAGAAATAATCTATAAAAATCAAGGTGAATGGAGGTTAAAAACCATTAATAAACATTTAATAAAACTGAGGTTAAAGTCACAAACTGTTCCTTTAAAAGCGTGAGCTCCAATGCTTCCTTCCAACAACTGAAGTCCCCGGCTTACCCTCTACAGATCCTGCAGAATAAGGAAACGTCCTACCAACAGGTGCAGTTAATCATTGATTCCTGGCTTGGGTTGCCATTGCTGGACCCTCTGCAACCATGGGGTGCTGCGCTGAGCCACACACGTCACCTGCCACATGTGCGGTGTGTCCCAAAGACGCCGAGGGACATCAGGTTACTCCTACTCCCTGGAATTTGCTCAGTAGGAGTGCCCCTTCCTCAGCCTCAGTCTCCTGAAGCCAGGGTCTTGTTCCCGACCACCTACATTAACTCCACTATCATGAGCCCTCTTCTCACGCTCAACTTTTTCTTTCTGTCTTTCATTCTCTCTCTCTCTCATTTCAGCCTCTGTTCTTGTTCCTTTCTATTCATTCCCCATGCCTCTGCCATGCAGGCTCCTTATATTGCCTTGATTGCATGCAGGTGTGATATGCTGCTCCCTCCAACGTAAGCCCGAGGCACTGACTGATGCTTGCATTTGCACATGTATGCGCAATCAGCTAGTCACTCCAATCATCCCTGGAGTGGAGTGGAGCGTGCTTGTGCATGCGCATCCAATTCTGAGCCTGCATGTTCTCTGGCATGATTATTTATTTAAAATGTGCACAGCTCCATGGACCACTTATCACATACCTCCCCCAACAAGGCCACCAGTTGCATGTGTAGGCTCATGATTCAAGAATTCATCACTGTTGTGGGGTACAAAATCTGTACAGTTTGGCTTATATTTTGTTCAAGACAAAATAACAGATTAACAAAATTCAGGACACATCAAAGCATATCCTCTTCCTAATTGTACCTCACTTTTAAAACCGCTGTTCCAACAAAGAAAGGAAGAAGTTATGAAGACGTCAGGAGAAGGGAACAGACCGAAGTCCGAAGAGGGTGCTGGCAACGTGCGGCCGTCTCCATCTGATCATCAGAAAAGCATTTCATGAACAGTGCTAGATCACAAGCCACCTGCGACATTCATCCTTGTCATCTTTTTCGAAAACTTTTTCTAAAGACTATATATATCCAGACTTTACTATCAATCCTATTTTCTATTATTGTTTGTTCCACTGGTGGTATTCCTGTAATAAATACCATGCTGGTTTTAACTTTCTATGCTTTGTTTTAATGTCTAGAGTGATTGAAATAATAAGGTAGATTTCTTTGAGCTCCTGGTGCGGCCGGAAATTTGCCATTACCTCTGTACTGTGAGGTTTATTAAGGGCTGAGGGTGAGCGCTCCACCCAAAAATAGGGAACAGTGCGTAAAGTAAGGCGTTCTTGGCCGATTTTAAATGGCCTATAGTCAAGAATGCTGAGCCTTTGCATGTTTAAATGTATTCTTGTAGACCAAAAGTAATATTTAGCTCTGGGATCTCTTTAAAACATCGTAATGTTGTTCGTTCTGATAATTAGTGTCTTGAAGTGCTGAGAGAGTGACAGGCTGTGTTATTCCTAAGGCACTTGTGTGGTTTAAAGTGCCAGAGGTTAACCAGCTGTCTGTTTGTCACTCATGGGGCACTGTTGTGATTAGGCTCTGTGTGTATGTAAGTCTCATAAAGTCCTAGGAGTGTGACAAGGTGTGTTATTCATAAGGCACTTGTGTGGTTTAATGTGCTAGTGATTAAGCAACTGTGAGTTAGTCATTCATAGGGCACTGAGTTTCTGTGTGTATGCGTATAGCTATGTATGTGTGTGTTAATCTTAAGGTGCAACAGTAGATCAACCTGGTAGCAAATCTGATGAGTACACTTACCCCTAGGTACAATCACACTCACAGTGAATACAGATGCAATATGTAGTGAAATGAACAGAAATTCCTCCCAGCCCAGTGCAACTTGTGGGCCTACATTGCACTAAAAACCAATAAAAATACTAAAACCACCCCATAAAATAAAACCCATGCCTCCTTTGTAAAAACTGGATATTAAAATAATATGAACTTTAAAACACAAGAAAATACATAATAAATAGTCCATTTAAAGTTCTTATCTTAAAATGACCTCCTTAGGCTTGTGTGGGTGGTTTCGTAAGACAGTCTGGCACCAAACCCACTTGCTGATTCTTCTTATTCAGTTCTTCACTGCCACGGCTCATCCCACTGCTGCCATCTTTTGAGATGGTCGGTGTTCTCTCCATGCTCCTTGGTTGCTTTTGGGAGCCTTTCCAACCCAGCACTGTTGATAGTTGTGAACCAAGATGAGCCAGGCAAATGAGTACACACATAGTCTGCAAGGGGTTGGAGCAAAAAACTGTCAAAGGCTTTTTATTTTTAAAAAGCTGTCAAGTGCTGAAACAGTGTTCAAATTACAGTGCAGTGCTTCAAATCTTCTTACATAAATAAATCAACAATCCAATAAAACTGTGAATATTAAAATAATCCAACTATTCTGTAAAGTGAGGTTAAAATCCAGAGAGACTGTTCTTTAAAAACTTGCGTAGCCCAATGCCTCTTTCTAAAATCTTTTGTCTCCTCACTTTATCCTGTTCAGACCTGTTGACAGGTGCAGACAATTAGATATCCTGGTTTGAGTCCCCATTGCCGACATCCATGGGGTGCTGTTCCATGCCGCACACATTTCCTGTTGGCAGTCCCATGACACCTATGGAAGACGCCGCACCTACTTCCATGATATCGCTCAGTTAGAGAACCCTTTCTTCTAGCCCCAGGCTCATTGCCATGAAGCTCATTCCTGACCACCTACCTTCGTTCTCTTAGCATGGCTCTATCCCAGGTAATAATGAGGTACCTGACTGATGCTCGCATTCGCATATGTATGCTCGATTAGCCAGGCACTCCTGTTTGGTGGCAACTGGGTGAAATGACAACTTGGTGACATCCTTTACCAGTTAGGTAATAGTTAGGTTCAAAGAGATTTTTTAATTATATTTAAATGACAACATGATTTAAAATGTTGAAAATAAATGTATACAATTGACGAAGAACTTTATTCTGTAGATGGAACAAACTCTATCTTTATCTTCTACAACCAAAATTGCTAATCCTTTATATATATTGTATTGATTGTAATCGTATGATAAGGTTATTTAGAATACAAAAGGTGACCTGTGAGTACGGCTTAAGGAATATCTTTACTCTCAACGTATTGGGACTCTCATAAAGCAGGTGATTTTGTGGATTTTCCGACACCCTACGTTGTCATTTAAATATTATTAAAAAATCTCTTTCAACCTAACTATTGCCTGAATGGTAAAGGATGTTGTCGAGTTGTCTTTTCGCCCAGTTGTCTTTACGTTGAGTTGTCTGTCGCCCAGTTGCCCCTGAACGAGGCACCCCAACCATCTCCAGAGTGAAGAGCACTTGCGCACACCCATGTTCAATTTTAACCTGCACTTTATGGATTGTAGATTATTTAAAATCTGCCGTAACGCCACAGACCACTTATCACACTTCAATCACATCACTTCCAGTTCCAGACCAGCTGAACCCACCTCTTCCTGTCCTCCCAAGTGAAAACCAGCTCCCATACCATCTTGGGTGGTTGATGAATATCTCACATCTTTACAACACTATTTTTTACTTTGTATTTCATTTATGGAATTATACGGGCATCACCACGATGCCCCAACACATTATCTGTGTTTCTTTCTCGTTGTTACAATAGCATAGTCCGCAAGATTTATATATCTAGGAGAACATGACTGAACATGTGGACTTTGCAACCATTTTAGCTACCCTCACGGCAGAGGTACAGGCTTTATGAGTTCAGTTCGGGGAACAACAAATGCAGATCACTTTTAAAAATGGGGCAAACTGGGCACATCTAGGCGAATTAATGGACTGCAGCTGGGCCAGGGGAGGCAGGTATTATGCACTCGCTAAGCTTGTGGCGTCCTTATACAGTTGTTGTGGTGGTAAATCTGCATAAGGTTACAGCACTGATTGATTCTGGGAGTAACGTTTCAGTTTTTGCTCGCTGTTTTGTGTTTCTATGACAGTAGATGACTGGAAAGACAAGTCTAACCTGTTTCCATGGGGAAACTTGGTGGTTCAGGTCCGCTTCCTGTATAATCACGTTCATTGGTAGAACACATTCTTTGTGGGTTGCCTTTCTTCCCAATCCTCCCTATCCAGTTACACTGGGGCAGGACTGGTCTCAAATTAAAACGGGAAAAACATTACACACACCTGGTGACTCAATGGGCCTAGCAATAAATCGTGTTGTCTCCATGCTGTGGGCACTCAGTACGAGTGTTGTGTTGCGAGAACCTACTCTGACATCCCCAGGGAATCAATGATCGAGCTGACATTGTCCATAAGTCTGTCCCTTGAAGCCACATCAGGTCCTCACCAGGTCCTGTCTAATAACTTCAGTTTTAATTTAGCCCAGCAACGGCCTCTTTTAAAAGAGAACAACAGAATGTCAGCTCACTGAAGTTTTGCCTAAAATGTAGTAGTTCTAGTTAATGAACATCATGAAGGTGAGGTAAGGTTGCTGCTGCTAGTACCCAAGTCTTACCGACGTCGGGTCTGTGAACTAACACACACTCACCTCCTGGATGGTCATCTTGCACTGATAAGACACTCAAAAGAATAAAGTTCCTCTCTTATTGGCTGGCAGTTTCCTGGCCGTAGTTTCAACTAATTCCAAAAACATTGCAGAGAAACTGATAGGGGTCTTTCTGTGGGTTGGCATCCCTAAAAAGGTCTTAACAGACCAAGGGGCACCTTTTTACTTCAGAGATGTTCAGGGAGTGGGCAGCACGGTGGAGCAGTAAGGAGACCAGGGTTTGCTTCCTGGGTCCTCCTGTGTGGAGTTTGCATGTTCTCCCCATGCTCCAGTTTCCTCCCACAGTCCAAAGACATGCAGGTTAGGTGCATTGGCGATCCTAAATTCTCCCTAGTGTGTGCTTGGTGTGTGTATGTCCTGCAGTGGGCTCGTGCTCTGCCCGGGATTTGTTCCTGCCTTGCGCCCTGTGTTGGCTGGGATTGGCTCTAGCGGATCCCCGTGACCCTGTGTTAGGATATAGCAGGTTGGAAAATGAGTGACTGACTGTTCAGGGAGGTTGCCAAATTATTCAAAATCAGGTGTCTTAAGACCTCAATGTATCATTCTGAAACTGATGGTCTAATTGAGTGACTTAATCAGATGCTTAAAAAATTGCTTTGCAAAGTGGCCAACAAGGATGGTATTAATTGGGATCAGTTACTACTTCTCATGCTATTTGCATATAAGGAAGTTCCACAACCTCTACCGGTTTTTCACGATTTGAATTATTATATGGGTGACAACCCAGGGTTCATTGGATATACTAAAAGCAGGTTGGGAAAGTGAGGTACTCGCTTTCAAAAATCTAGTAGAATGTATTGCACAATTTTATGTAATATATTTAGTAAAATTAGACCTGTGCTAAAAAGCTAATATGGAGCATGCACAATCAGCACCGGCCTGAATCCTTAACCGTGTCACGGTGCTTTGCGAGTTTGCTCCTGGCGATCATGTAATTGCCCTGATACCCACTCCAAATAAGTGGCTCACTCGCAATGGCTCTACGAAATTAATGAACGAAAAGCGCTAGTCAACTATTTGGTTAAACCGCAGAACCTTCGACCCTCCAAATGTGTTTATCATATAAATCTCTTGGAATTGTGGAAGGAACGGGACCCAAACGGCATCGAGATCTTGCAGCAGCCATCCTGTGCATTCTGGAAGTGGTTAATAAAAAAATAAAAATGGGTAGGACCTCTCTAATTGAGCATGGCATAATTACTGACCCAGGAGTATTTGTACGAGAAAGCCTGTATAGATTCCTGGAAGCAAAGCTCACAGAAGTGGAACTCGAGGTCCATCAAATGCTGGAAGTAGGAGTGACTGAGGAAAGTTTTAGTTCCTGGTCCAGTCCATTTGGTCCCAAAGCCTGACAGCAATTAACACTTTTGCAGTGAATTCCGTCGACCTTAATCAAGTTACCTGTTTCGATGCGTACCTGATGCCACTAGTGTATGATTGATTTTTTTTTCTGTAATGTACTTATCTGAACTAAGACTTATTAAAAAAGTAGTTTTCACTGTCTCTCTAACAAATTATACATACACAATCAACTAATTGGCACTGGCAATTAAACACTGCTTAAATGTAAATATACCTGCATTGGTTTTTATTTTTAATTATTAACTGCACTACAGCTTTTTTTACTGTTAAAGTATACATTTACTATATTTATACAGGTGTGTTCTTTTTCTTCAGTGTATCAGCTAGACCTTTTTAATTCTTGAGGTGTAATTATAAATATGGATTACCATTTTAATAGTGCAGCATTTGTTTCTTACCAGAACTTACACTCTATAACACACAGCAACAGATAAACACAGAACAAATCTTTTAAAAAGCTGCAAATGTATCAGATGTTCATAAATTGTTTATCAAGAAGACTTGAGACTAACATGCTTAAAAAAACACGTTTTTCTGTTAGGTGTACAAGCCTATTGTTTACTAAGCAGCAATTTCAAATTCTATCATTTTTCTTTTTCCAATTAAAATGTAAGGTGTTGCACTTAAAGCAAGCTTGCTGTCCAAACTCAAAACAGTTTACGTTTTAATTAAAGAACAAAATAAAAAGGTCCGAATTCAGTATGTTGAATTCTTGACGTTTGTCTGATTGCAGAGGAAGACGTCTCTGATTTCTTTTCTCAGTTTATTTTTCCACTTTCTTTAACATATAGGCAAATATTACCATAAAGACTAGAAAAGCAGGGGATGAAAAGATCATTTCTTTGTGAATGGCCAATTTACCAATCACTGACATCCTTTTTGTACTGAAAATTGTCAGATACAGATTGGCAGCTAATCTATTAGAGCATCTCTATTTAAAATATATATGGAGTACAAAATGTAAATGTGGTATGATGTTTGTTATATCACTTTCATCTATAGACACTGGTACCTGGTACAGTGATCGGACAGTTAAATAACTACTGCTAACCTGACATTTGGAAACAAGCAACACTTATTTATTGTGTGGTACTTTATATGCTTTTCATGTACAAATTAATAAAAAATGTTAATGTTTTGTTAACTTTTTGTGTGAACTGAATTTGCAGGAAGATATTCACATGAAATAAAATGAGAGTCCTGATTGAATTATTATATTGTGTGACTAATTTGTTTTACTGTATTGTAGGGTACTTTAGTGATGAACTCATCATTGTTAATTTGGGCAAGTATTTTATTTTTCTTTGCTGTTGGAAAAATGTTAACGTCTGTATTGTTTCTAAGGAGGAGATTTGTTTAACAAAAATGGTTTCCAAGGTGGAAAAACTCAGCAGTGCAGTATATTTTGGGAGGAGATCTTTATATGAAGAAATCTGTATCAGTAATTTAGTTTAAACAAAGTTCATTGCTGTCATTTAACTGCTGAAAAAGGTACCATATGGTAATTATGCTTATTTAGTAATGTGACTGCACCACATCTATTGTTTTAATTGAAGATGTCATGGGAGACAATATAAGCAGATTATTTTCTTAAACATTTCTTTAACAATATATCTCACTTAACAAGAAAAAATAAAGCATTTTACTTTGTCTTATATGTGAGTGTCGGGAACAATGAGTGATTAATATGTTTTAATAAATGTGCTTTTGTTTCCAGGCATAATTTTTTGTATTTTTTTTTCGTATGTTGGTTATGTATTGTGCTACCATTTTGTTTGTTTTTTCATAAGCACTGCCATTGTAGGCTGCTGTGATGGTGCAAGGTTTCTAGTAATGTGATGCTGGTGTGATAGATGACACTATAGTGACCATTGGTAAATGTCATTAAATCTTTGTTGTGGCCTCCAAGAAATCTGTTTTTTACTTTTATGTGTATTTTTGGATGTTTGTTGGTATTGTTTAATTACTTTACTCCTTGTCACAGGTGTCAACCATTTTGTGAGTTTTGGATGGCTGCAGTCACTTTTGGCATCATTGTCTGTTGCTCGGCCATCTGCACATCATTGTACTTGTCACTTCTTTACCCAGATTGTATGTAAAACTGCATTGGACAGGATCTTGTTATTGGATACAATTAAAAACAAACAACAAATGTGGTGTTAGGGAAGCACAAAGTTAGTGTAAGGATCCTTTTACAACAAACATTTGTATACTGGTTTTGAGAAAGATTTAATTCTTTTCCCCAAGTATTTTCAGACTTCAGGATGTTATTAAACAATGGTTTTGTTATGAAATAGGGAGTTGTTCTCCACAATCTTCACTGGGGTGTGTCGAGACACACTTGAGTCGCACAATTCCCAGAGAAGACCTGCTGGCTTCACAGAGAGCAGGCCCTCTAAATGCTAAACTGGCCACAAAAAACTAACAGTCTCAAATTTCATTAACAAATGCCCTTATAGGGAGAGGGGCATTGTAAACCTCTGGCTGTATACATAAGAGAAGATAAAGAATCTTTATAAAAATAAAAGGTTTATGTTTAAGAAAGGCATTTAAAATCCTGAATGTTCAAAGAGTGAAAAAAGACAAAACAGCTTTGCCCGAAGGTAATCTGATTGCAACAAAAGTCCCAATACAGAATCCAAATTGAATGATAAAAAACAAAGCACAGGTCAGAAATCCAGTAAACAATAAATCATTAGAACATAAGGGAACTTGCCACACCAAACATGTATGATGAAATGTACCACATCTGACCAGTAGGGTTCCCCGGCCTTTTATACTGCTGGGGTCTTTTCAACATGGAGGCAGGTGGTCCTGCCTCTTGGGGAACCACCCAGAAAGCACAAAAGAAGAAACAGAACTACACAATAATGAAAAAGTATACACATTACACAAATATAATAAACATATAAAATGCTTGCAATTAAACAAAGAAGGCATTAAAAGGGAACTTAACTAGTGAATACAGAACATAAACTGAACCAGGACAGGTTTTGTCTGATCCCTTTTTTTGTAGCTCTGCTGGTTATCCCTCTTGGTCTTTTTAACAAATATATATACTGTATATGTTTCTTGAACACTGGCAATCGCTGAGTGTTTACAAAAAGTTTAAAGAAGACTGCTTGCATTAGGCAAATTTTTAAACTTTAAGACCTGTATTGTGATGACCGGCTAGAAACTAGTGCTCAAGCTAAATAAAAGAATTTTTGGAAAACAATTCTAGTTTAGAAATTTTGTTTTGTTTCATAATGTTTCTCAGGAATAAAACTAAGAAGGCTTTCATATAGGAAAATAATACTCTTATTTTCCCATTCCTTTTGTGACATGACTGCCACATAAAAGGTAATGCTAAATAATATATAAATGACAATGTCAGAAGAAGGTAGCACATAAAAGGCTGGGCATAGATTACAATGCATCAAATTACATTACATTGCATTACTCGTTTAGCTTTGGCACATCTTAATTCAAAGAGAAATATATTAGTTTGTTTCATAAATATATTTAAACCAATCCAAAAGTAACAATTAGTCAAAACACAAAAAAACATGCCAAGCCTCTCTTGAAAGAGGGTACCAGACCCAAGGTAAACCTCATGTAAATCTTCTCCACAAGAAACAGAGTTCCACACTGGTATTGAAGGAATATTTCTTCATGTCAAGATAGAAAGGTGGTGGTATTCAGTGCCCCAGATTAAGAGAACGTGAATAGCACCCTAACACGGAGCTGAACAGTTTGACATCTGCTGCAGAACGACGGGCACTGAGCAGGCTCCTGTCAATCATGAAAAATCCAATGCATCCACTGAACAGTATCATCATAAGACAGAGGAGCAGCTTCAGCTACAGACTGCTGTCACTGTCCTGCTCCACTGACAGACTGCGGAGATCGTTCCTCCCCCTCACTATGCGACTCTTCAATTCCACCCGGGGGGGTAAACGTTAACACTACACAAGATTATAGACTGTTTTACCTGCCTCACACTCTCCACCTTGCATTGTTTAACTTGCACTGTGCTTTTGTAGCTCTTTAATTAATATTGTCTTTATCAGTATGCTGCAGGTGGAGTATGAATTTCCCCTTGGGGATTAATAAAGTATCTATCTATCTATTGACCGTAACTCCCTTTAAATTCTAGCTTAGCCTCTAGACTGTAGTTCCTCAGGGCTCTAATTGAAGGATTCTAAGTTTTCTAATTTCATTGCTATGCAGTTTTCCACCATTATAACATTTGTTGCTGTGGTTTGATCTGTTTGCTATTTGGTGCTTACAGCATTGTGGTTTGATGATGTTATCAGGTATGCCTCATATGATATACTTCAATGCCATAGACATCATCACTACTTAAGTACATGCATTCACTTATGTATGGTATCATGGACACTATCTTAATAAAAATGTGGCACATAGCACATTGTTTAAATTCAACCTTTACCAGGTGGGGGAAGATGCTGCTTTTTGGAGCAGTATTTTTGAAAAGGAAAAAAAAAATTTAATTAGGTTAGAAAATATTTTGTAAGGAATGGAAAGAGGAAAATTTGTTTTTTTTTGGAAAATCTTTACGGCAAATTTACCTGGAACTGGTGAAGTGGACTTTGCTCCAAAAGACTGCAACTTTTAGGTATTTGAGGAAAAAATATATATTTTGTGATTAGTGTTTTGGGTTGTTCAAATTCCAGAAATCACTTTTCAAACCTGTTAGACAAGGAAAGAAAAAAGAAATCTCTACTACTTTGAAAAAAACAAATGAAAGCCTCATTGTGAAAATGAGAAAGAACTATGATAAACATTGATATTTAGTAGGGAAAAAGGATTTCGGTTGGTTGGGCTTGTACTAAGTGGGATAACATTTCAGTGCATGTGCATACCAGAATGAAACACATTTATGCCTGGTGTGAAATGAATGCCAATGACACTGCAAAAAAGGTTTGGCCAGCCACCCCATATACTTGAATAATTGACTGAAAAAAGACAAAAGTTCAAGCAATGGTCTTTACAGACATTAGTCCAAAACAGAACTGGCATGAGAGACAAAAATGGCAGTTTTAAAGCCGGTTAGAAGAAATTACGTCATCGGGCCCTGGAACTTGAAGTGACGTCATTGAGCCCAGGCGGAATTTCCTGTGGCTATTCTGCAGAGGAAAAAAAGGATCAATGCAATCTGCCACCCCCTGGTCCGGCATGGAATATCCTCTTTTGAGCCCTTTAGCTGCCTCCCATGCACACATGACTGATGCGGCCCCCCATTCAGCCCAGACCCATTGGGTCGGGCGAAACTGACCGAGAGGTCGTGAACCAGAGAGAGCATCGGCGTTGGTGTTGAGAGAACCTCATTGATAAACGAGTGAAAACTTGCTTTATTACCAGCAGTAAGTAGGTGGAAAAGTGGCTGCAATCCAAGGCATGCATACAAATAGCCGAACAGGCTTAACTGTCCGAAGCCATGTTTGTCATTTAACTTCCAGCTTAGTTGACAGATAAGTTTGGTTAAATCTTTTGGCTCACCATGATCATTTGCTTTGAAGCTAAAGCATTGGTGAGCCTGTGTTCTTCTTAGCCACCTATTTGTCCATCTTTGCTTTTTTGTATTAAATAATGGACTATCTTACTTTGTTACATTGCATGGCTATTAACATTGAAGACTCCTTTAGTCATGGTGATTTCTCACCCCCTGCAATAATGTAGTCAGTTAGCAATGCTTAAGGGGGCAATTGGTTGACGCGAGAAATCTACACCTCGCTCAACCCTAACTTAAATATCCTTACATCCTCCAGATCCTTATAACTTGAGACTGCAACCTAACATTTGTACACATACTGGTAAAACACTTGTGTTCTGTCAGGATATTCCCCTTATATTATCAACAACCTTTCAATTTTTACACTAGGCTATACAAATAAGTAGGTGTAGAAGGCTTATGGATGTGGTGAAGCAGGTGATGGATGTAACAGAGTAAGGCATAGGGCAGGAAGATATGGAAAAAGGTGATCTGCCCCCTAACTGGAGCAGCCAAAACAAGAAGATTCTACCATTTGTGTACTGAAGTGCAGTGAACAGTCAATCATGAAATCTGAGAATGCGTAACTTCTTCCTTGCTACAGTGTAAGAAATTAATTTTCAGGAAGTGGTAAGCATGCATCAAACAGTTATTACTTTTTAAATGTTCACCATAAAAAAGTGTGACTAATAGTATGGTATGTGTTACATTTTTTCCTGTACTAGCAAATTATACGAATTACATGTTTAAAGGAAGCAATGTTTCAACTTTATTATGTAAAAAAAGGCAGCACAAGTACTTTCGAAGTTGTAGAGGGTTATTTGCTTGTTTGACATTTGTTAATGAAAAGACTATAATTGTTTAGTTGAACTCCTGTGCTCTTTGGACATATGGCTTTGTGTGTAATTGAGGTTTTGAGCAAGAATGTCATAAAATCTTTTTATAGAGCAGCTGTGTGCTTTGTTTTGCATATTATAATTGCTTAGCAATACAAATATTCGTGCAATAGAGTGTTGCTGAGTAAGCTGTGACTTTATTTTAGAGAGCCACAGAATAGTTTTTTTTTTTTGTTGTGTGTATTTTCTTGTGAGATAATCTGGCTCTCTTTTAAATATGCTGTAGTTTTCTTTGAATATTTAAATCTAAATTACTATTTTCAAAAAGAATATAAAGCATTCCTATTTTAAAAATATAGCTATATTAAGGAAAGCTCTCTGCAACTTTTAAATTTCTATAGAGCCATTAAGACCATTATACCAAACTATGATGAATACTTTAACTTCAGTGTTTGTCTTTCATCTGCGGTACCACAAATATAATACTTTTATGGATTTACAACATGATCAGTCTGCATTAACGTTAACTAAGCAACTGTACACTTGAACTTATTATTTTGATTTAAACATTACGTTATATATTACAAATGTGGACTCATAGTGCCAGGTACTTGAATTTTTGAATATTTATGATTTTTGTTTTGGTTTACAGCATAAGGTTGTAAATTGAATGGGTGCCAGCTAACACCTCTCTGTACTTAAAGTAAATATATCAAATATACTACTTTTCCTAATGCAAAAATGGGAGGGATAGACCAAAGAACAAGTCAAAACACTCAAGGAAACCTAAAGAGACAAATCAAATTCAAATGCAGTTGTGGGCGTTCTACACAGGTTGTGTAGAATAATACCTAAACTGATGCATTTTTCAATGTAGACATATCCTCATTAGATTTATTATCCCAAAGAAACCATTTAAATTGTGACTGAAAATTCTTACTTACCTTTAAGTGTTAGATTACTAGTTAAACGTGACAAATGTCATATCACTATGGAACAAACATACAGCAACTGTGGTCAATTTTAACCTGCTGTATTTAGCTGTTATATATATATAGCAGCATAAACATGTTGGTCAGTGCAGAACTATAGTGTATACATTTATTAAATGGACACATCCGTGATTAATTTAGAAAGTGTTCTGCCTGAATTAGGTGTCAAAAATTGATGCAAAACGTGTTATGTCCTTGTCTTATTTACCTTCCCATGCTATTGGTACTTTGGGGACAAATGGCAAACTATCTCTCAGTGTTTTTGATAACCACACTGCATTTGCAAATGGTTTTTGCCTTGGTGTCCAAATCTGTGTGGTCTATAGGCACAGAATTTGTTCTGAATTTTCACTTTGTTGTTGAACTGATGTGCAGTTAACCTGAAAAAAAAAATAACCATATTGTAACATTAACTGCCTTGCAGTTTCTCTATATAAAGCAGAAAATGATTGATTTCCAATGAAAACTCAATTATCTAGGCTTGTGCCCTTCAGATAATAAATTATGACAGGTCAAGTTTAGGTTAATTTTTACATTCTGTATAAGTACAAAAGTACAAGTACCAATCGGCCATACCATGTGCACTTCAGAAGAGATCATCTACCTGAGGCCATCAAACTGGAGCTCTCTCTGGCACCCCCTATTAATCCTGCCTTCTTGGCTGCATAATTATATAGTGGCTTGAGCAAAGGTAACCACAATTGGCTGCTGTCATTTGTTAGCATGGTGTCGTGAAGTGAAACGTTTCTGTGTCCCTCGTAACCCTCCAACATTCTGGCCTCCATTCCTCTCAGAGATGCCAAACATTCTGCAACTCATTTCACCGTCAGCCACCTCTTTACCCCTTCATTGTGTTATCAATCCAAAATACATTGTATATCTGGAACCCGAGGAATAAGTCCAGCTAACCCTACTATGGTCTATGATGTAGTCCTAAGTATGTTGGCATTTAGTAATTGGAGTGGAGTGAATCTCTTGTATCATTTTTATACATTTCACACTCTAGTAAGGCATTTGGTAGAAATGGTCAGTATCTGCAATATATGACACATACAAGAAAGTTAATTTGTATTTTATATTTCAGTTCAGTGTTTAGCTGTTAAGAAAATATTTTCTTTTATTGATTATTTTTTTGTGCCTTTGATCATTGCTTTGATGACATCAGCTTTTTCTGAGTTGTTGCTACACCTTGATGTTGATGCTTTTGTCATTGATGAATGTTTGTGGGACAGCTGATGACATCAGCATTGCCATGTTATTATTAGGGCCCAATAATATTATTGTCGGCCATTTTCAAGAATGTTAGACCCAATATCAAGCCAAAGAAAATGTCTACAAATTTTAGCTAATTTTAACTTCTGCTTGTGCTCTGTGCTTGTTTTAACCTTTAAGATGACAAAAGAAACTAATTTTTGAGTAGCAATTTCTGTCTTTCTGATGATATTTCATTTCTACATCCTGGTCATCTTACCACTAGCTTCAATTTACAGATTACTTTGCCCCTTCATGGAAAAAATGATCAGAACTAACTAAAGTATGTCTTTGCTAATAGAAGAATGGTGGCATTAATTTATCCATACTATTCTGATACGGCAATATAATTAGCTGAAATTCATTAGAAAACTACAATGCATAATTGAATTATTATTCTTATTTGGAAATTTATATAGACTAAGTGGCTTTTGGTAACTAGCAATGAGTGATATTTTAAAAATCCATTTAATTGAGACTGATATATTAACAAAATAAAAAAAAATAGAAATTCTGGTTCCCAATGTTTATTACACATTCAGTACTTTTGAAGTTATCATTAGTTGTTTCAAAAAGAATTTCTTATAGCTGACTTTTTTTTTCTGGTGAATTACCAAAAATTTTACTTCACACAGTATGTGTGTTATTATTCAATTGAATAGACTGGCCTAGTGTTTATTAATCCCAGAGGAACTAATCCAGTAGCCACCAAGATGATTGGAAGATTGAAGAGATAGATTACAGAGAATTTAGTGAATCATAACAATGATCATGCCACCTTGACTTCCAAGAGTTTTGATTGAAGCAGTGAGGTACACACAGGATAGCTATTCATTGAAATGCTTTGTAAAGATCATGCAAATAATATATATTGCTGTGATACTCTGGCTTCTCTAGATACTCTGGTTTTCCTCCTACATTCTAAAGTTGTTTGTTATATTAATTGTCATTCTCTAACCTGCATTGTCCAGAAAGGATGTTGCAAGGGTGGGGAGGGAGGTGGGTGTTTGGTGCTGGAGCCTGTCATAGCCGACAAAGGGTGCAAGGCAAGAACAAACCCTAGACAGGGCGCCAGTCAATCATAGGGTAAATACACAGACACACACACTAGGTCTAATTTACAACTGCCACTCCACCAAACCTGCATTCTTCGGACTGTGTGAGGAAACCAGAGCACCCGGAGGAAACCCATACAGACACAGGGAGAACATGTAAACTCCACACAGGGAGGCCCCAGGACTCAAACCCTGGTCACCTTACTGTGAGGCTGCAGCACTACCTCTATGCCACTGTGCCACCGTTATGTTCATTTTTGATCCGGTTGACCCTAAGTGGATGTGTGCTTTGCAGTATTTTCACAAATTTAACCTGAAGGTTACACATTTTTTTGCAGGAAATGGGAGTGGTGTTAACTTATCTTCAGCCAGGCTTTAATGTTTTTTCAAGTATTGGTGACAATGAAATATTTATTTTTGTCAGAAGTTTTCAAATCAATAGAATAGTTTCAGTCTGCTCTAAAACATCTGAGGTTCTGAGTTTAGAGTTGCAATATGCCTTTAATCAGTTACAATCTAAATTATAATACCAGTAATTATAACAAATCTTGTAAATGACTTAAAATGAAATGCTTTCTTGAATAAAACAGAAGAGCCATCAAAACATTCATTTGCAGTATTTGCAGCTACTAGTTTGTGGGGATCACTCATAAATAAAAAAAATGGGTTTAAAGATCTCACAGTGAATTTTCCCCTAATACTTGTTGGTAGTCCAAGAAAACATCCAAAATACTTGGATTAGAGTGATTTTACAGACTAGCTGTTTTTTTTTATTAGTATCACACCTGTCTCCAATTGGGCAATCAGTCATTCAGAATATTTAAATGACGAAAAGTAGTCACTCTGCTCTTTGGTATCTTTGTGTGTTCCACACTAAACATAGATGAGAGTAAGCAAAAGAGGGAGTTTCCTGAGGAGATCAGAAAGGAGTATAGACAAGCATGTCAAAGGCAAAGGCTATAAGACCATCTCCAAGCAGCTTAATGTTCTATGACAACAGTTGTAAATATTAAGGCGTTTAAGGTCCATGAGACTGTAGCCAACCACCCTGGATGCAGCTTGCAAGATGAAAATCGAACCCAGAATTAGCAGAAGATAGTGAGAATGACAGGCAAAAAACCAAAAACAACTTCCAAAGAAATTTAAGATGAACTGCAGGTCAAGGTCCATTAGTGTCTGATCACACTATCCATCACTTTTTAAGTGACTGTGGGCTCAATGGAAGAAGACCTAGGAGGACTGCACTGTTGAAATAAAAACATAAAAATGGCAGACTGGAATTTAGTAAAATGCATATTGACAAGCCACAATGCTCCTTTGAGAATGCCCTTTGGACAGATGAGACAAAACTTGAACTTTTTGCAAGTCACATCAATCAGCTGTGCTTCCACAGGCAAAAGAAGTGAAGCTTTCAAAGAAAAGAACACTGCACCTACTATGGAGGAGGCTTGGTTATGTTTTGGGGCTACTTTGCTTTTTCTGGCATGGGGTGGCTTGAGTCTGTACAGGGAACAATGGAATCTCAAGAATACCAAGACATTCTGGAGCAGAACATACTGCCGTAACAGAAAGCTCTGTCTTAGTCGCGGGTCATTGATCCTCCTACAGGATAATGACCCAAAACACACAGCTAAAAGCACCCATGAATGGCTTAGAACAAAACATTGGACTGATCTGAAGTGGCCTTCTATGACCCCTGATTTGAATCCTTTCAAACATTTACGGAAAGAATTGAAAAATACAGTCTGGAGAAGGCACACCAAACCTGATACAGCTGGAGCAGTTTGCTCAGGAAGAGTGGCCCAAACAACCTGTTGACAGGTGCAGAAGACTCATTGAGTGCTAAAGGAATGTTTGCAGCGATTGCCTCTAAAGGTTGTGTAATAAAATAGGTTAAAGGTCCTTTCAATGTTGTTGTTGTTGATGATTATTATTATTGCACAATTTTATTCAACTTACCCGCTCTTTGTCTGGGTCAAATTTTGTAATCAATTTTTATACACTTTTATCAAGCTGATTTCCTTCAAACTTTGCATGCATGCTGAACTCCAGTGACAATGGAATATTCTATCAGTTTTCACCCGGGATCTGTATGTTAATTATGTCAAATTTAATTAACACACACATACAGGTATATATGAATTAGTGCTGTTGGTCAAGTGGTTAGTGTATTGGACTTTCAATCAAATGGTCAAGGGTTCAAGATCAATGTAGACAAATTAATAAAAAATAATAATTTTAATGACTTTATATTGAAGTTTTATCCGATTACTTCAATATGAAAATTAAACGGCATTGGTCAAGTGCTTAGCATGTTGGACATTCACACAATCAATTTTATTTAACATGCCCTCTCTGTTTGTCTGGGTCAAATTTTGCAATCAGTTTTTTACCCACTTTTACCGAACCAATTAACTTCAAAATTGGCATGCATGCTGATCTCTGGTGACAATGCACTGTTTCATCAGTTTTGACCCAGGATCTGTATGTTAATTATGTCAAATTTTAATTTCTCATTTCTTTATACTTTAAGCTATTAAACATATATAGGGCCTTTAGCCAACACACACACACACACACACACATATATATATATATGAAAATTTTGTGTTTTTGGTCAGGTGTTTAGTGTGTTGGACTCTCGGCTGAAGGTTCAAGCCGCCTTCTTCTTTTCAGCCGCTCCCGTTGGGAGTTGCCACAGAGGATGATCTTGTTCCATATCTTCCTGTCCTCTACATCTTCCTCTGTCATACCCATCACCTGCATGTCTTCTCTCACCACATCCATAAACCTTCTCTTAGGCCTTCCTTTTTTCCTCTTGCCTGGCAGCTCTTTTCTTAGCACACTTTTTCCAGTACACCTAGCTTCTCACCTCTGCACATGTCCAAACCAACGCAATCTCACCTCTCTGACTTTGTCTCCCATCTGTCCAACTTGAGCTGACCCTCTCATGTACTCATTCCTAATCCTGTTCATCCTCGTCACACCCAGTGCAAATCTTAGCATCTCTAACTCTGCCACCTCCAGCTCTGTCTTCTGCTTTCTGGTCAGTGCCACTGTCTCCAACCCATAGAACAAAGCTGGTCTCACTACTGTCTTGTAGATCTTTTCTTTCATTCTTGCTGATACCCATCTGTCACAAATCACTCCATACACTCTTCTGCACCCATTCCACACTGCCTGTGCTCTCTTTATCACCTCTCTTCCACAATCCTCTTAACTCTGTACTATTGATCCCTAGTATTTAAACTCATCCAACTTCGCCAACTCTATTCCCTACATCCTCACCGTTCCAACGACTTTCCTCTCATTCACACACATGTATTCTGTCTTGTTCCTACTGACCTTAATTCCTCTCCTCTCTAGAGCATATCTTCACATCATAGTCCAAAGGGACTTCTGTCTAATGTTATCTGTCAACCTGTCCATCACCATTGCAAATATGAAAGGGCTCAGAGCCAATTCCTGATGTAATCCCACCTCCACGTTGAATGGATCTGTCACTCCTACCGCAGACCTCACCACTGTCACACTTCCCTCGTACATATCCTATACAACTCTTACATACTTCTCTGCCACTTCCGACTTCCTCATATAATACCATAATGTCTCTCGAGGTACCCTGTCATATGCTTTCTCCAGGTCCTCAAAGCATAATGCAGCTCCTTCTGGCCTTCACTATACTTCTCCATCAACACCCTCAGATCAAACATTGCATGTTTTGTGCTCTTTCTTGGCATGAAACCATACTGCTGCTCACTAATCATCACTTCTCTTCTTAACCTAGCTTTTACTACTCTTTCCCATAACGTCATGCTGTGGCTCATCAATTTTATCCCTCTGTAGTTATTACAGCTCTGCAAATCACCTTTATTCTTAAGAATTGGCACCAGTACACTTCTTGTCCACTCCTCAGGCATCCTCTCACTTTCCAAGATTCCATTAAACAATCTGCTTAAAAACTCCACTGCCATGTCTCCTAAACACCTCCATGCTTCCACAGGTATGTCACCTTGACCAACGGCCTTTCCATTCTTCATCCTCTTCATAGCAGTCTTTACTTCCTCCTTGTTAATCCGTTGCACTTCCTAAATCACTATCTCCAAATCATCCAACCTCTTCTCTCTCTCATTCTCTTCATTCATAAGCCTCTCAAAGTACTCTTTCCATCTGCGCAACACACTCTCCTTGCTTATGAGTATGTTTCCATCTTTATCCTTTATGACCCTAACCTGCTGCACATCTTTCCTAGCTCAGTCCCTCTGTCTAGCCAATCAGTACAGGTCATTTTCTCGCTCCTTAGTGTTCAGCCTTTCATACAACTCATCATATGCCTTTTCTTTAGCCTTCGCCACCTCTTTCTTCACCTTGCATCTTATCTCCTTGTACTCTTGTCTGCTTTCTGCATCTCTCTGATTATCCTACTTCTTCACCATCCTCTTTCTATGTATACTCTACTGTACTTCCACATTCCACCACCAGGTTTCCTTTTCCTCCTTTCTCTGTCCTGATGTCACAGCAAGCACCCTTCTGGTAACTGTTCACTGCCACCCAGTGCCTGTCTTACCTTCTCCCTAAACTCAACCTTAATGGTCAAAGGTTCAAGACCAATGTACACATAGTATTTTTTTATTTTAATTATTGAATTATTTTTCAACATTTATATACAAATTTGGTGAAATACTCTTTTCAGTGATTTGGCGATATTGGCTCAGTGGTTGAAGTTTTGGGCCTAAGAAAGGTTGAGGGTTTGATTCTCCAATAGACAAATGCACATTTCCAGTACTTCATATGTGTAAGGTTTCACTGTGGTTAGGATTTTCTGAAATGAGAAATGAACAGCAGCAAACCTGTCTGGGTTTTTATTTTTTTTGAAAAATAGTCTACCACGCCCAAACCACAACAGAAAAAGTGAAATATATTTAATGTAGACATCCACAGATTTATGAACTTCAATCATAAATTGTGCAGAAGGTGGAACTGAGATCCTTACTTGCACACACCACATCAGCAGTGCAAAAATGAACTATTACTGAAAAGTTTAACTTATAATTGTTCAAGTATAGAATATTGGTTTTACTTTAGTATTGAAGATGTATGAGCTGCCCTTCTCTTGAAATAAAATTTCAGTTGGTATCATTTATACTTTGTCAAATATTTGTAAAGTGGCATACAAATATGATTAGCAACTAGGTTTAGATGTCTAAAAATAAGATCTATCTCAATTTAAGATGGATTTTGAAAAAAGATACTTCTTCCCGAGTCAGCCTGATCATTTATTGAATGTGATATATATCCATCCATTATCCAACCCACTGAATCCGAATATAGGGTCATGGGGGTCTGCTGGAGCAATCCCAGCCAACACAGGGCACAAGGCAGGAACCAATCCTGGGCAGGGTGCCAACCCACCGCAGGACACACACAAACCCACCCACACACCAAGCACACACTAGGGCCAATTTAGAATTGCCAATCCACCTAACCTGCATGTCTTTGGACTGAGGGAGGAAACCGGAGCACCCGGAGGAAACCCACGCAGACACGGGGAGAACATGCAAACTATATATATAGAGGTTCTTCTTAAGTTTGCATATGCTGGATTTATGTCCAAGTGTCTGTTGATAGCGTTCTCATTTGATAACCAGGAATCAGCCAGCTCTGTAGCACTTTTAGTATTGGCTTTAAATTTTACTTGTACATCGTCCCAATTGAATGTATGTCCTGTTGATTTAGTATGTGTATAGATCAATGATAGTGAGTCCTTTCTTCTGACGGCGGTGCGGTGTTCCTGTATACGTGTTGCGATTCTTTTTGAAGTTTGTCCAATGTATACCTCCGAGCACGAACTGCATGGAATGTTGTACACTGCGTTTCGTGTTTCTGATGTCGATTTCTTGTTGTTAGCATTAAAGAGGACCGTGGGCAGATTGTTCGTGGGTTTGTGTGCTATTCTGACACCTGACTTGGCCAGGATGCCTGCTGCACCTTCAGACACATTGTGGTGATAAGGGAGTGAGTGCCAGGTGGGGTGGGGGTTCTGATTCAAGTCAATTGTTTGCTGAGTTTTGGCGTCTTCTGTGTAGGCTTCGATTAATGAATGTTTTTGAGTATCCGTTTGAAGTGAAAAGGTGGAAGGGATAACGTCTCTTTCATTTTTGTTTCCTTCGTATTACAATGGGTGTGGACTCTTCTGAATAGAGTTTTAACACAGCTCCGTTTGAGATACCGGGTGGTTGTTAGCGAAGTGTAATATCTTGTCTGCGTAGCATTCTTTACAGTAAACACTAGTGGTCAGGATGGCGCCATTATTTCTTTCGATGTAGATGTCCAGGAAGCTGATGTGTCGGTTAATTTCTTTCTCCATTCACTGTAAAAAATAAATCTTGCATGTGTGAAAAAATAATAATAAAAAATAGCTAACTATACGCAAAATAATCTTTACCTTAATTAATAAAAATGGGGTTTACCCGTTTTCTTGATTATATTAATTCTAATTCAATAAAAAAATTAAGAATAATGTTAACTTATTATTTTTCTTAAAATTTAAACATTTTTTATAACTTATTCTAAGTAAAAAATATATACTGTGAATTGAACACATTTAAGTTAAGTTAAATTTAATGACAGGGCACTTCCTCTCACATCGAAATGTAATGACGCTGCACTTCCTCTAACATCGATTTCTTCGTCTTTACAACAACGCATTCAGCTGTAACGCGTTTCCATAATAAGAGCTATTTTACTACGAATATGTAAGTATAAAGCATATTAATTCCGTAATGAATAACTAGTATTTCATTTCATATAGTTACAGATGTAAGCATTTGTTGTTTTCACGAAAACTTTCCCTTCATGTGGGAAACATGGCGGGCAAGGCAGCGTCTTTCTAACAACTTACCTCGTTGGTTTGCTTTAAAAAGCAAGCACATTTCTCGGATAGTTACGTATGTTCATATGTTTTTTTATCGTTTAAAACTTTTATTTTACACAGAAAAAGAAAATGACACTTTGAGATAAGTTTGAGAACGTTATGGTGTTTGTCCTAAACTACGACCTGTAAACAACATATAAAGACGTTTGCCTAACCGTCACGGTATTATTTGACCTCTTATTTAATTCGTGTTCTACATAGGCCATGTATTTTCTGGTTAATTTTTAACACTGATTTATTTAGCGATGTTTGATTTCCTATTTTATTTCAGGATTTTCGCTATCGCATACTGAAAAGTAGTGAAAAGGCGGCCATTCATTTAAGAGGATATGTTGGCGTAAATGCAGGAAGTGTTTGAAGAGCGGTGCCTGCTGCAGGATTTCACGCTTTCACTCTTTGTTTCCTTCCCGTTTACCACTCATTCTTGGGACATTTGATTGAGATATACTTTTTGAAGAAAGTTTAAAAAAAGAAAAGAAAATTTTCATTGACATTTGAATGTCAGTAATTCAGTAAAAATTATCCTCAGACATTTGATTTAATTTTCCTTTGAAACTATAACTCTGTTGTTGTGACTATCTCTGTATGTTCAAATAAATAAGGAGATATGGATTTTTAGCATGTATTTGTTAAGTCATTACTGCCCAGCGTTGCATACTCACTTTTTTTGAGTACTTTAATTCAAATGAAAATCGGAGTAAAATTAAACCATTTTTGCCACTACTTATATTTAATCAAACTCATTTATTTTAGGTAAATTTGAGGTAATTAAATTAAGTTTACTCAATAGTGCAGTATATTAAATCTACTCAAAAATATTGCTTGTAATTTGTTCCCTTATTTTTTTTTTTAAGTAATTTTAACGCAGTATTTTTTACAGTGTTGTGAACTGGATTGCAGGGAATATTGAGTTGATGTGGTTGTAGAATTCATTCAGCTGATCATTTTTATTATGACGAATGTGTCGGCTACATAGCGTATCCAAATTTTGGGTGTGCACTGAAGAGAGCCACGTTTTCAAATTGCAGCATTACCAGTTCTGCTAGAAGCCCTGATAACAGCGATCCCATTGGCATGTCTTCTTTCTGAGTGTAGTATTTGCCGTTGAAATGAAAGTGAGTTTTTTGTCAGAGTGATATTAGGTGCATTATGTCTTTGATCGACAGTTTAGTTCTTGTCTCTATAGTGGGGTCACTTTCCAGTTTCATTAATAGTGTTTCCGTGGCCAGATGAATCGGTATCATGGTGTATAGCGACACAACGTCAAAAGAGACCATGATTTCATCCTCGGCGACGGATTAATCTTTTAAGCGCTGTAATGCCAACTCAGCGCTGTTCACAGAATATTCCGAGTCAAGTTAAATGTTTGAGTAACTGGAAAAGTCTTTTTGATAAGTTATAGGATGGTCCACCTATTAGGCTGACCACTGGTCTGAATTTCAGTGGTGTTTTATGTATTTTCTGGAGTCCGTAAAATTCAGGGCAGATAGCATCGTTGGATTTCATTTTGTAATAATTCTGTGCATCTAGGTGGTTGTTATTCCGGAGTTTGGTCAGAGCAGTGTTTATTCTATTAAGTGTAGTTTTCGTTGGGTCATTACTCAGCTGTTGATAAGTGTTAGTGTCAGAAAGCATTTCTTCCATAGCTGTGGTGTATTGTTCTTTGTCTAAGACGACAGTTGCGCTTCCTTTGTCGGCTGGTGTGATGATGATGCTGTTGTCATTCTGTAACGATCATAGAGCTTTTTGTTCACTTGTCGAAATATGTTTGATCGGTTATAATAAAAATGATCAGCTGAATGAATTCTACAACCACATCAACTCAATATTCCCTGCAATCCAGTTCACAATGGAGAAAGAAATTTAACCGACACATCAGCTTCCTGGACATCTACATCGAAAGAAATAATGACGCCACCCTGACCACTAGTGTTTACCGTAAATAATGCTACGCAGACAAGATATTACACTTCGCCAGCAACCACCCGGTATCTCAAGCGGAGCTGTGTTAAAACTCTATTCAGAAGAGTCCACACCCATTGTAATACGAAGGAAACAAAAATGAAAGAGACGCTCTCTCTTCCACCTTTTCACTTCAAACGGATACTCAAAAACATTCATTAATCGAAGCCTACACAGAAGATGCCTAAAAACTCAGCAAACAATTGACTTGAATCAGAACCCCCACCCCACCTGGCACTCACTCCCTTATCACCACAATGTGTCTGAAGGTGCAGCAGGCATCCTGGCCAAGTCAGGTGTCAGAATAGCACACAAACCCACGAACAATCTGCCCATGGTCCTCTTTAATGCTAACAACAAGAAATCGACATCAGAAACATGAAACGCAGTGTACAACATTCCATGCAGTTCGTGCTCGGCGGTATACATTGGACAAACTTCAAAAAGAATCGCAACACGTATACAGGAACACCGCACCGCCGTCAGAAGAAAGGACTCGCTATCATTGATCTATACACATACTAAATGAACAGGACATACATTCAATTGGGACGATGTACAAGTAAAATTTAAAGCCAATACTAAAAGTGCTAGAGAGTTGGCTGAATCCTGGTTATCAAATGAGAACGCCATCAACAGACACTTGGACATAAATCCAGCATATGCAAACTTAAGAAGAACTTATACATAATAAACAAGACTTTACACCCAATAACTCCCCCCCCACGGACCTAGCCACCTCCTCCCAAGTATACACACACAATTTAATGGCTGGAGAAAATAGCTTAAAATAATTTTATATAGCTGACGCCTGTTCCTGTAGGATGTTATTGCTACTTAGTTTTAATAAAGGCTGTGGAGTAGTTTTCTTTCTCTTCATTTGTTCAGCTGTTCATGCATTGAGCTAGTGCTGTTGGGGAACACCATCTGGTTTTTATGCTATGCACAGTGTGAAAGTAAATTTTTACTGATAAATGATTTTCACAGATTGATTATATATTGATTATTTTCAATGACTACTATCCTTGTTAACTCTAAGCTTTTGCCATTAGCTACTCTGCAAGGATGAGTGTTCATAAGAAAGCCAGTACAATGTAGTGTAGCAGAATCCTGACTTCTCCAGTTTTATCAGTAACTAGCAAGATAAATGAGAAATGAAACTAATCACATACTTCTGTAATTGCCAATTGTAGTAATTCAGTCATATCTTTCCATGTACTAAGTGGCTCTTTGTACATATCAGTGAAGGCATTCTTCTCATCCTGGACTGGCTTCGTGGTTTAAAGTTTGACAACAGGCAATCTTTATCTCAGATTTTCGGGTGAAGTATTCTTACAATAGGGATGTCAAAGTCAACAACATTTATTTCTATAGCACATTTTCATACAAAGGAAGTGCTTTACAAGGTTTCAAAGAAATAATTACAAGCAAAGAAAAAACTAATAAAAATTAGATAAAAATGATAATGAATAAATAGTATATAACATCTGCGGTGCGCTGGTGCCCTGCCCAGGGTTTGTTTCCTGCCTTGCGTCCTGTGTTGGCTGGGCTTGGCTCCAGCAGACCCCCGTGACCCTGTAGTTAGGATATAGCGGGTTGGATAATGGATGGATGGATGGATGGATAGTATATAACATAAATAATGCACACTTAGAGTATATAACATACAGTGCATCTGGAAAGTATTCACAGCTCATCACTTTTTCCACATTTTGTTATGTTACAGCCTTATTCCAAAATAGATTAAATTCATTTTTTCCTCAGAATTCTACACACAACACCCCATAATGACAACATGAAAAAAGTTTGAGATTTTTGCAAATTTATTAAAAATAAAAAAATTGAGAAAGCACATGTACAAGTATTCACAGTCTTTACCATGAAGCTCAAAATTGAGCTCTGGTGCATCCTGTTTCCCCTGATCATCCTTGAGATGTTTCTGCAGCTTAATTGGAGTCCACCTGTGGTAAATTCAGTTGATTGGACATGATTTGGAAAGGCACACACCTGTCTATATAAGGTCCCACAGTTGACAGTTCATGTCAGAGCACAAACCAAGCATGAAGTCAAAGGATCTGTATTTAGACCTCCGAGACAGGATTGTCTCGAGGCACAAATCTGGGGAAGGTTACAGAAAAATTTCTGCTGCTTTGAAGTTCCCAATGAGCACAGTGGCCTCCATCATCCGTAAGTGGAAAAAGTTCGAAACCACCAGGACTCTTCCTTGAGCTGGCCGGCCATCTAAACTGAGCAATCAGGAGAGAAGGGCCTTAGTCATGGAGGTGACCAAGAACCCGATGGTCACTCTGTCAGAGCTCCAGAGGTCCTCTGTGGAGAGAGGAGAACCTTCCAGAAGGACAACCATCTCTGCAGCAATCCACCAATCAGGCCTGTATGGTAAAGTGGCCAGACAGAAGCCACTCCTTAGTAAAAGGCACATGGCAGCCTGCTTGGAGTTTGCCAAAAGGCACTTGAAGGACTCTCAGACCATGAGAAACAATTCTCTGGTCTGATGAGACAAAGGTTGAACTCTTTGGTGTGAATGCCAGGCATCACGTTTGGAGGAAACGAGACACCGCTCATCACCAGGCCAATACCATCCCTACAGTGAAGTATGGTGGTGGCAGCATCATGCTGTGGGAATGTTTTTCAGCGGCAGGAACTGGGAGACTAGTCAGGATAAAGGGAAAGATGACTGCAGCAATGTACAGAGACATCCTGGATGAAAACCTGCTCTAGAGTGCTCTTGACCTCAGACTGGGGTGACGGTTCATCTTTCAGTAGGACAACGACCCTAAGCACACAGCCAAGATATCAAAGGAGTGGTTTTCGGACAACTCTGTGAATGTCTTTGAGTGGCCCAGCCAGAGCCCAGACTTGAATCCAATTGAACATCTTTGGAGAGATCTTAAAAAGGCTGTCCACCGACGCGTCCCATCCAACCTGATGGAGTTTGTGAGGTGCTGCAAAGAGGAATGGGCAAAACTGGCCAAGGATAGGTGTGCCAAGCTGGTGGCATCATAGTCAAAAAGACTTGAGGCTGTAATTGCTACCAAAGGTGCATTGACAAAGTATTGAGCAAAGGCTGTGAATACTTATGTACATGTGATTTCTCAGTTTTTTTTTATTTTTAATAAATTTGCAAAAACCTCAAACTTTTTTCACATTGTCATTATGGGGTATTATGTGTAGAATTCTGAGGAAAAAAATGAATTTAATCTATTTTGGAATAAGGCTGTAACATAACAAAATGTGGAAAAAGTGATGCGCTGTGAATACTTTCCGGATGCACTGTAGGTATATAATTAAGAGTAGTTCTAAAATATAGAATTTTTTTTAAAAAAGAGAAAAAAAAAGACAGAATTTGTGTATTTGATACTTGATACTTATTAAATACAATGACAAAATTTCTTCAAGAACATACCCTACCGTAATTTAAATAAACTAGTGTTAGCATCAAAATACAATGCAGGGCTTAAATTTTAATATGTGATAGACATGGGGATTATTTCCAGTGTAACAATAAATGGGTGACATTGTATAATTTTGGGAAGTTTTATAAAAGATATTATCATGAACTACTTGATTTATCTTACCAATACTGAAAATAAACATTCAAACATTACGTCTGTACTGTTGAATTGGAGAATTTCAAGATTGCACTGGAAATGCATAATTTTAATCTTAAAAGCTGTTTTTGTGACATACTTTTAAAATATGGTTTGTAATATTATTATTATATTTGCATTTTTAGCTAATTATAAAAAAGTCACTGAAGAGAAATACTTGATGGTTAAGACACATTATTTTCAATTTTAAAATGTCACAAAATCCTGGTGCTTTAATTTTCCAAATCTGTCAATCATTTTTTTCCTTTTGTCCATTCTTTTAAGATTTCCTGTGTGAAATCAAACTTACCAGTTTTACTTTAATCCATTTTAATGACTCCAGTAAAAAATTTATTGTGCTGTTTTTAAAAATATCTTTTATGACTGATAAGACTTTGCTAGTGCTTTGCCAGTGAACTAATCCAGAATTAGAATATTAAATAGACCTGCAGCATAGCTGTAAAACTTGTGAATATCAGTTTTGGCTTAACCGAACAAATGACACAAATTTACTATTTGCTTGTTTGTGCTTTGTGCTTTTAAAGTATTTTTATTTTGATATTAATTAATGGAGCAGCTCATTTCATCACCAGTGCAGACAAATCAAATGGCCACTTTGTTAGAAATTCACCTCAATTTTTCCTTACAACTAATGTTAGCACTGCCAGTTTGTACAGTTCTGTATGGATAGTGATAGGCGCCTGTGGGGTTTCCTCACCAATATTGAACTGTATAAACCAGTTAGAAAATGGATGGATGCTTAAATGGGCATCTGTAGATGTATTTGATGCAACTGGAGAATGAATGTGAAGCCTCATTACTTTTATGGACTGTGTAGGACACAGTATTAAAAAGCAATTCATCTTGCCATTTTATAACCTTTGACACTACAAGTTATATGATTACAACTCACATCTGATGGGTCATATCACCGAAATATATTTGTGAAATAACTTCATAATGAGATAAAAGTGCCAAAACAAAAGCCTGTGGTTTATCAAGTTTTTACTTGCATTTTTCTATTTTATTTTGGCTTCTGGTATATTCGTTTACTTGCAGTCATGGGTGAGTGCATTACTGGATTTGTGGCATTCGTTGTTCAAAGTATGTTTATAACTGGTGTCCAAGAATGACTGGTTCAATTTTACAAAAGATGAGGTTTAGTTAAAAATTAGTAAAGAATGAGTGATATGAGATTTGTCCCTTAGCTAAATGTGTGGATGATTGTATTTGATATATTAAAATGTATGGAAGCCATTTATTTGATACTTGGGAAAGGACTTCATTGTAAAAATGAGCCCCTTGAACCCACTACCACCGATTTAATGTATCTGGGGATGAGCCAACGGATGAGGACACAACACGCAAACATAGGAAGTGGTAGGTGCAAAAGTGCTCCAGTGCTTTTATTAAAAATCAATTCATCAAAACAAATCAGTGTCCAAATAAATAATGCAGTGAAAAAAAAGTTTGATAAATGAATAATCCCACGAAAGAAGATGCTCAGTGGATGTTAAAAATCAATCAAATAAATATTCTTTAAAAACTAGGTTAAAATAAACAGGAAACCAGTCTTCTAAAAATCACTTGAGTCAAGGTGTAACCCTTTAAAACAGACATCTCTCTGGCTTATCCTATTTGGACCTCACAGCACGGAGAGATGTCAACCAACAGGTGCAGACTACCTTCAATTCCTGCTTGTGTTCCTGCTGCCCATCCCATGGTGATCCTCAGGGAGTGTCCAAGCCATCCCTCTCTCTGACTCCCTCTGCCATCTCCAGCCCTGTGGGGGAAGCCCTCCAGGGTGCTCTGATTGTTCCTGCTTCCAAGCTCAGCAGGAGCAACCTTCAGCCCCCTTTTGAGCGCCGGCCACTCGGTCCATCCCTGGGGCTTCAATCCTGTCCGCCTGCTTCTTCCCATCTTGCATCAGCTCTCTCTCGCTTGCTCCTGCCCTCCTTCCAATCCTTTCCTCGTTTTCTTTTCTTTTTGTACTCTTTTTTTTTTTTTTTTTTTTTTTTTTTCATCCCTTTTCTCAGTTATGTCTCCGTTGGCACAATGCCTCAATCACTCAATGCATAAAGCCGTTGAAGTTAATTAGAGAGACCACACTCTCACGTGCAGGTGTGTCTCTTCCCAAATGTTCACTATCTGATGGTCCACTAAATACTGTTTCAAATTATTTTTCTTTGTTTTTGTAAATGTTTAAGAATGAAACTGAAATTTTGAAATTACACAGGTTTCAACTTGTACACTTTGTTTCAAACTTGTCGCTTACTACTGTGTATAGAACAAGAATGAAAAATATCAGGTATAATTACAACTATTAAACATTCAATTGGAAAAAAGTGATTAAGCGGAGGTTAAATTATTAAGATATCCAGTCCAATTGATATACCTGCTAATATCTTATAAAAAGCACAGCATTAAGTTCTCAGTTACGTTAAGTGCTATAATGTTGCTTTGGCAATCATTATGCAAAACGTGTTCTCGGCTAGGAATGAGAATTGATTTCTGCTTAAATGTCACCATTATACAAACATAATTATTTCACTGACTTCCTATGAACTGAGCAGTGTATCATTTCTGCCTGTGTGACGCCCTTTTGGCATATTTGCCAGCAAGAATTTGTAATTGCAGTAGTGCTCCTTCTGCTACTTTTAACATCAGTATAGCAGCAGTACTGTACACAATGCAGAAGAAGCTTACCTTAAATAACAGAGCTCTAAAGTAACAAAAATACTTGGGAGCAAATGGTTCCCAGAGTTTAACATTTAGAAGACATATTACTTTTACAGCCACCAAATTACAGAAACAAAATAGTTCATATTAACATAAAGACTTACTATGTCCTTTGTTCTGTGCCTGTAGGTTTGTTCTCTTCTTTCTAGCTTGATTGTTACATTTCTCCTTTGTGGCTGACCTCTGATTACTCATTGGTCTTTTGCTGAAACTTCAAAACTATGTACAGTTGTTTGCCGGTTTTTGCCTGATCGAGTTGAGGCCATGCATGGTACCATATATAGATCTAGATATAGATATATATAGATACACACACTTCCACGTGTAGATGTTTATATCTGGAAGTGAGAGGTGGAGTCGGGGTAAGGGCTTCACCTCCGAGGAAACAGAAAACTCTCTTAGCTGCTAATAACATAAGCGGGGCCAGCACGTCAGCAAAACGAAACCACAGAAGAAAGACAAAGTCGCTTAGCCGCTAACATTGGCAAAATGGTGTCCCTTTTACTTTTCCTCCCACTGCTAATGCACAAGCGATGTGAGCACATTGGCAAAATAAATTCCTCCTAGGAGAGAAATGCCCAGAGTAGTTCCTTTCTATTACCAGACATCTCTACATTTCAATTTTTTTTTTTTTTTTTTTTTCTGACATTTTCAATAGTTTCTAGGACCCCGGGGTTTTTACAGCATGGGCTTACACAGCTAGTATATATACATATATAGTTTATGTGTATGTGTGTATGTAGTCTTCTCTTCATGGTACAGTGGTGAAAGAAAGGCAGAGTGACAAGCTTAAACCATTCCTATTACAATTCCTGGACCAATGGGTGTGCACAATTCTTTGCTTCATCCAATCCTGTTTCAGCACAACTGGACCATTGGGGTACAGAATGGTCAGTCGTAAAATGACATTTTTTAGTCCTTCAGACCTTCTTCATATCAGCTAGGCAGTTAATGGCCTTCCTGTGGAAGATGGCTTCTAGGCTCATATAATATCTGAACATAACCAAACTGGTCGAGTGCATGCTCCCAGCGCCCCTGCCACAAATTACACTCCCTAAAGATTTCTTCCTGAAGCATGAAGCTCAATCCACACTCAGTCAGTGTGGAGTTTGCAGTTTCTCTCTGTCCAGCTGAGTTTTTATTCTACTACTTTAGTTTTCCTTCCACATTCCAAGTACATGCCTGTTAAGTAAGTTGGCATATCTCGATTGACTGAGTGTGCCATTTGCCATTAGTGTGCTCTATATTAAACCGGCTGCCCATCCAGGGTTGGTTATTGCTGACTGGATGGTTTAACCATATTCCACCCTCTCCCAAGCACAAACCTAAATTGAATAAAGTGTTTTTTCGGAATGTTAAGTTTCATTCACCAAACTATCCTAAGGTTTTAGTAAAAAATTACTTAGGTACATACATTGTGGTGATGCATGTACAGAACCACTGTAAGTCTTCCAGGAGGGCTGGAACAAACTACCACATGCGTACCTTCAGAAAATGCATGCAAGTGGACATAAAAGGATTGGTGGCGTTCCTAAGACAAAAGGTGGTCATACCAAGTATTGTTTTTATTATTATTATTATTTTCTTAATTTACTGCACTTTCTAGGTGTCACGTTTCAGCCAAGGTGTGTTTTCTGGCTTATGTTCCTTTTCTTTTTTCTGTTTTCTTTGTTCATTCTAAAGTATTATTTTTATGTGTTTTATTATACATTATTTTGTGTTTTTTGGAACCCTTGTTCTGTTTATTTTTTACAATCTATGTATTAAATATGTAGTCATGTGTTTTGTGGGTGGTGTCACTGCTGAAGAAGCCTCTTATACTCATTTTGTATCTTTTTGTGTACACATATGCCTTGTTTTGTAGTTTTGGAATTATGTCATTCCAGTATGCTTTCTTTTATAGATAAGCACTCTTTTCATGTTATTTATTTCCACCATGCCCATTGCCATTCATGTGACAAAGTGGTCACATGACATATTATCGCCCATATTTTTAAGATGGTGGTGTACTGACAGCCCAGAGCAGCATTTTGAGTTAAGATAGAATGTGAAGATGAATCAATAAAAATAACTAGCCAAGTTCAAAATAACGGTGCCTTTAACAAAAATAAGATGGTGTTGCAGGAAAATGTGTTTACTTTTAAACACCATTAAAATGTGTCAGAATCACAAAACACTGTAATGACCAGATTCCTTGACTTCTAAACCCCCAAAACAGTTATTTTATAGGCCAAAGAGAAACTGTAAAAAAAAATTTAAAATAAACTCCAGATCACAACAGTTAAACTCAGCTTCCTGTTGCTGAAACTTTCAACTCTTTTGTCTTTAGTGTTGGTGGAAGTTAAAAGATACTTCTGATAAATCTTAGGACTATTCTCTTTGACCTTTTTTGGCAACGAGTTCTGATTAACATTTTTGATTTTGTTTGATTCGGCTCTTGTTTGTCCTACTAATTTCTGACCTCCACCTGTTTTTTGATGTATTTCTTGTCATTTTTTTTTGCTTTCCAATTTATGGTTGCCAACATTTCCTAATGATCTAAATAGTTTCTAAACAGAACTGAATTTAAATGGTGTTGAATTTCCAATAGAATCAATGTGATGGTAACCTCAACTTGATGAATGCTGACATAAACTTTCTTTTATATGGGCTGATGCATTACTGTAAAATGCAACTACTACTTTGTCCAGACATGCTAGCTGTGTAATAAATGTACTTCTTTTTTATCAGTTAAACAAATGTAAAAACTGTTCACCCATGGACTCTTCTTTTTATGTAAATTCTGGGGATTTAAAAACAAGGTAAACACTTCTATATCAAATTGCCTTTTTATAACATGCACTTCAGTTTCCTGTATAGCACAAGTGTAAGCCTAGGAATCGGTTTGAGAGAAAAGTAATGCCATTGCAATATTATCACACTCTAAAATGGCAAGCTGTTGACAAGCCATGCCAATTTGATTACTGAAACTCATTGCTTAAATCCTGGTCTCAAAATAAAGGGTTCTTTTTTTTTTTTTTTTTTTTTTTTTTTAAAAACAGTTTTTGTGTAACAATTATGAGGTCTGTTCTTCTCTGTGTCTGTCTCTGTTTGTCCATACTACTATTCATCCAAGGTGAGTGTTGCCTGTCTCTGATCCTAGCTTTCCTGGACAAGGGAGAGCAGTCCCTTTCATGAAGGAACCAAGAGCACTTCCAGGCCATACAGAAGTCCCAAAGAGTAGGGAGTCTAACTCTCTGCAGCACCCTGTAGAGCTACCCGCTGACAATAGGGGACTGTGCTACTGGACTACAATTCCCGGCATTCCCTGTGGGTGTCTGAACAGGTACTGATATCCAGGGCTGCTGCCATCTATCTTACAGGTGGAAACAATAAACTTGAATTATTGCTGTCATCTGTCTATCCATGTTATTGGCGTCCCATCCAGGTAAACCAAACCGACTCTGGCTGCATGCTGTCCCTCACAACTGTTTAATCAAGCTATTATGATTATTTTGTAAAGCAAATTACACTTTTTATTTCAATATTATCCCTTTGTGATTTTTGTGTTGTGTAGTTTGGTAATCTGTGCTGAAATCACTCCAAAATCCTTAGGTAACATAGCTGCCATAATTCTAAATAGTCTGACTTCTTTATACTGCTGTCTGTTAATTTTTGATAAACCCCAACTATATAAACTGAGTAAGATGCGATTTGTTCATTTATTTGAAAGAGAAACCGATTCAGTAAATTGATTTTATTTGGCTTGATAGACTTTATTCCAAGTTAAGCAGGAAATAATCTAAATTGTAAAAAAACAGCAAACTGTCTTTAATTTTTATTATTGTAGCATATTGTAGTAGTATTCTTGCAAAAAATACAAATTACTTGGAAAAAGATTAAAATTGTAATAGTCTGCGGGAATCGTATTATAAGTAAATCCGTGATATTTAATAATAACAAAAGCAGTGAAGATACTGACATAAGCCTTTATCATTTTATACATTTTCCTTTTATAAGCTTTTATCATTTCATACAATACATTTTCCTTTGTTTATTGAATGAATACTAATTCTTTACTGTAGCTGTCCATTGATTTTTATAAGCTTACCTTTTTCCTTTAAATGACTGGGGAGGATCATTACATAATAGGCTGTAAGGCAGAAAGCAGGCCTGGCTGTTATGCTAGTCTTTTGCAGGGCAAACCTACTCATGAATACACAAAAGTCACTAAATTTCTTAACATAAATGTCTTTGAATTGTGGGAGAGACCTTGGACACCTTGGGAAACCAGGAAACAGTATATTCTTTGGAACTGTTAGTAGCCTGTTAACATGTAATTGTTAAAGTAAAGTAATTCTTTTCATTTCTTAAATTTTTTGTTTAGTGTTTAACAATTTATTATTGTTACAATAATCTATAAATGTGATTTTTTTTTTAACATAACATTCCATACAATCAAGTCAAAACCTAACAGAACTGTGCAAGTTTGAGAGGGTGGAAAAAAGTGGTTATCATGTAGAGGTGTCACAGATAAAATATTCTCTAACTTAAAGTGGTTCCTACATTGGTCCCATATTCTGTATGAATAAAGGACAATTGGGTTGTTAGGATATTGATGATATTTTGTATTTACTGGTGTACAAAGCAAGGAATATAAAGAATTACTGCAGGAGGTCATTTCTATTGCAGGCCAAGCTAGTGTAGGTTCATCTATTTGTGTCAGTGTCCAGGTTTTTATAGCTTGTATGTTAGCCGCCGAGTAATAAAATTAAAAATTAGGTAGAGCCATGCCAACTTCTGATTTAGGACATTGTAGGGTCTTTTTGAAGAAAGTTTTATATTTATTTAAATGTTTAAAAGGCATAATCACGGTTCAGTTTACATCCAGTGCATGCATTGTGCTTGTGTTGTGTCCTTTAGACTAATACTCATAGCTAATTCTGTGTAATTTTACAAGGATTTAACTTATTCTGAAATTAATACAATCTCAAGATACCTTAGAAATACAGAGCTACAGCAAAATTATTTGTACATTTTTTTTTTTCCTTGAGCATGGGCAGGTAAAATGATTTCTTAGCTTGCATAATGGACTAACAGTCATCTAGTTTATATGCTGACATCTCATCTAGTTGTCCATATTGTTTGTTGCTGCTGAAAATGGGGCTTTGCAGACATACACGAATAATAACTTAAAAATCAGTCATTTCAAGCAGTAATAGCCATTATACATACTAGTAATGCATTGGCTATGTTTTTAAATCAGTTTAATGGTATTTTGGTAAAAAGGTATCATTTCTGTAAAGAAAATGAATGTTTTGGGGTGACCCCAGACTTCACTAATACTGTATCAGCTTAATTACAAATATAGGAGTCAGATTTGGTGGTACCATAAGTTGAGAGAGTCCGAGACAGACGTTTTGAGTACTGACTCCACCGTTGTGGGGGGCACTACCTCTTCAAACAGATTCAGCAGGTAAACGATAGTAGTTTATGACGTTTATATTTGGTAGGGTTATATGTGCACGTTCACACAGATCAAAAAAAGCGATGTATGGCTTTTTTTTTTTTTTTTTTTCCAAAGTCAGGCCAAAGGCATCACTACAACATGGTTAAAGCAGTAATTCACATAGGACAGAAACATTGACATAAAAATAGTATGTATAGTAATATTATCAGAAACTTAACATAATGAAGAGCAATACAGAGCAGGTAACACTGAGCAGTATAACCTTGCTACTGAGTACACATCCATCTTCTGCTGCCTCTGTAATTCTTCATTCTTGGAACTTGTTATCTATCTTTACCACATCAAAAAGAAAACAATTTTTAATTTGTTATCAAGAAAGAATTTAAAAGTATCAAAATTTGAAATTACATTAATTCTACCGATCATTAACTTGTTCAAGTGACACCAATTATACAAATCATCAAATATTGGACTGAGGAGCGACTCTGTAAGAAATATACTATCTATAACACACATAAATGTTGAAAGGAAGATGCCAGAACACAAAGGAACATGACTTATGATTTAAATTCACAGATTGTTTATTCATATGGTTTCTGATCCTTAGTTTTTTTTAAAAAAAAAAAAAAAAAAAAAAAAAAAGGATATCAAACCATTTCCCATTTATGGAATTGTGGTGTTCTTTCTTAGCTACAAAGATACTGATGCAGCATGCTTCCAGTGCACAACTGTGCTACATTACAATAAAGTTCTATGTCTTCATACTTTCATCCAGCTGTTGATTCAACTGTCAAATAGCCTATTTACCAAGGGAAGTAAACATGCAGGAAATATGGTACATTTACAATCTCATAATTCAAATCCTTCTTTAAAATCTTTGCAGTAGTATTTGATGCGATGACAGTCACTTTGTATTTAGTACTCAACCATGTTGGCAAATACTTTGTCACCCATAAATTGCTTGGTCAGCCCCAGAGGTAAATACATGCATATTTGCTCTTCAAAATACTTAAAGGGTTTAGAGGTTTCCTTACTTGTTGTTGTGAAAGCATACATGGACTTACAGGAAATCATAAGTTTAAAAACTCAGGGGCAGTGAGAATGACCTAATAAGAAATTAGTTGATTTCAAATTTCCTTTTTAGGCAAAGCTTTTAAATGAGTCAGAAAGCATTTTCATCCTGCAGAAAGCCATGGGAATCTAAATCAAAGTACCAATTCATAGAGCTGAAATAAAGATTCCAGTAGCTTTATAAAACATTTGCATGAGATGTGGGTAAGTTGGAGTATCACCCTTGGGATACAAAAAGGAGGCCATAAAGTACAAACAAATTGTATATTTTTAAAGAAAGCACACGAGAGGAATAAACAAAAGAAGTATGAAGAAATAAAAACAGTTACTGCTGCTGCTCTAGGAATTCTTAAATAGGGCCCTTTATCTCTGTCTGCTAGGTGAGATGGATCACTCACTTATCCTTGTACTACAAATTCAGTATCTAAACAGGATGACTTTGTTCTGAAAATGTCTGATGGCTGGACTGGTTAGAAGGACAGTGTTGACTACTTTAAACTTTTACTTGCAAAAAATTCATTCAGTTAGACATATTTGAATGTTCTATGCAGTGCTGTTATTTGTTATTTTGGTTTCTTAAACTGTTCTGAAACAACCATCTGAGAGACACTGTTTGGTTTTCATCTCTTCTCTGCCATCCAGTATAAAATTGTACTTCTTGTTTCCTACTGTATTTATAAGGAATTTTTTTCATCACTGTATCAGCTAGACAGTTGTAATTCTTGAGGTATTTTTATAAATATGGATTACCATTTTAATTATGTAATACTTGTTTCTTACCAAAATGTATACTGTATGACTGACACAAATAATATACAGTACAAACCTTTAAAAAAGTAGAAAATGTATCTAATGTTTGTAAGTTGTTTATCAAGAAGACACAAGGCTAACATGCTAAGCAGCAATTTTAAATTCTTTCTTTTCTTTTTCCAATTAAAAATGTAAGCAGCTGCACTGAACGCAAACTCACTGTCCAAATGCAAATGGTGTCCATTTTAACTAAAGGGCAAAATAAAAAGTTCTGAATTCATTAAAGTAGCTTTTCTTGCCATTTGCCTAATTGCATAGGTTGACTTCTCCAATTCCTTTTTCTCAGTTTATTACAGCACTTTATTTAACGTAAAGGCTAACATTCCGTTGGCTGTAGCTCTCTAGTAAAATCAGCCTTGACTTGCTTTGTTAACACTACAGGAAATTTGCTGGTTAAAAAAAAAAAAAAACCTAGTGTAATGGAGCAGTGCAATTATTGTAAAGCTTAGAGAAGCAGCAGGTGAAAAGACCAATTTTGTGATCAGCCAATTTACCAATCGCCAGTCGAGTCTTTTGCAGTAAAAATCGACCCTTGGAGTTATGGTAACCAAATGGTGACAATTCTGGGTCTTTGGGCACCAGTGGATTTTTTATATTGAAGGATATATAGTGGTATATACTGTATTTGTATTGGAAGGACATCTGCACTTTGTTTTGAGCACTATGGAAGCCCTATTTTGTGAAATAAAGGCACATGTGTACTTTTTACCATCTCTTGCTTGTTTGTGTCCTTATTATACTGGCTCATCCTGGTCCTGACTATCAATGGTTCTGATTTCAAAGATAATGGGTATTGCAGCTGGAGCCAACCCGGACCATCACACCTAGTAGCAGCGGGGCAGTCCTTCCTTCCTGGGCATATGATGAAGAGAACACAAGAGACCCTGGGACTATAGCAGAAGAAACTGGAGGTCCAGACTGAGTGTGTATAGAGAGGACCAAATGCCATAGGCAGAACAGCACAAGACAAAACAAGGCAAAAACAAGATGGCGTTAAATGACATCAGAGATTAGAGTTGGTGGCTAAATAAGGCAAGCAGTAGAAGGCACTGACAATGAAAGTTCTGAGGTAAAAGCAGTTGATCCTGGAAAACGTGGCTCAATAAACACAGTAGAACAGACATTAAATAGTGTTTTGACAATAGCAGAAAATGATGGGAGTAAATCAATTGAAGCAGTAACAAACAATAGAGTAGGTAACATAAAAGAGGTATTAACTAATATTGGAAACTTGTGTTTATCAGTTAGTGGAGACTTGGTGTGCTAGTAACAGGCTTAGTTTTAGCAAATTTGTAATTTTATTTTTGGTCTTTCCCAAGTAAATAGGCAAGTTGGTCTTCAGTTTCCTAAAGGAATGCATATTCCTTGGAGCACTGGAATACTTGTAACAAATGAGTATTAAGTTGTTTTTGTGGCAATACTCTGTAATTTCTTATAATTTAGCTAAAGCAATATGGAGCGGTATTCTCCCCTTTGGGCCAATGCAATATTTCTGAAAAAACGAATCAGCTTTGACACTCAATGTGTCTTCTAAAAAATTTTTGTCTCAGACTAAAAACAGTTTTATTTTGTGAGAGTGTCATTTATGTGTGACGACACAGTCTACTAAATATACAAAACCCTGACCGGTCATCAGTGGTCATGCCTCACACTAGGAAGCCTGACTCTAAACTGAAAAGGCAGATTTCATAGCCTGCTCAGGCCCAATGTATGGCACAGGCTTTACAAGTTCAAAAGTAGGGTGCATTATCCTGCTGGAAGAGGCCATTGCCGTCAGGGAATACTGTTGCTATGAAAGACTGAACGTGGTATGCAACAGTCTTTAAGTAGGTGGTACATGTCAAAGTAACATCCTCATGAATACCAGGACCCAAGGTTTTCTAGCAGATCATTGCCCAATGTATTACACTGCCTTTGAAAAGAAAACCTGATTCATCAGACATGGCTGTCTTCTTCCAGTGCTCCAATGTCCAGTCCAGACACTCAGGTGGCCATTGTAGGAGTGTTCAACAATGGACAAGGGTCAGCACTGGCACTTTGACAGGTCTGTGGCTATGCAACCTCTTACACAGCAAGCAATGATTCACTGTGTCTTCTGACACCTTGTTCTCCTGGCCAGCATTGGGATTTTCAGCAATTTGTGCTTCAGTAGTTCTTCTGTTGGATCAGACCAGTTGGGCTATAACCCTGTTGGTGGTTGACCAGTTGTCTTTCTTTGGATCACTTTTGGTACATCCTAACTGCTGTATACCGGGAGCACCCCACAAGTCCTGTCATTTTGGAGATGCTTTGACCCACTGGACTATCCATCACAATTTGGCCTTTGTTAAAATTGCTCAGTTGTTATTGATTTTTCCTGTTTCCAATACATCACCTTCAAGAATTGACAGTTCACATGTTGCATAGTATATCCCACTTTCTGACAGGAGACATTGTAAGAAGATAATGTTAATTCACTTCACCTGACAGTGGCTTTAATGTGTCTGATCGGTGTAGTAGCCAGTTTCATTGCCAAGTAAAGTTTCTTGAGAAATTTTTCAAGAAGCAATCGAAAACTACAAAAATTGATGGTAAAACCATTAGTAGAACAGAAGATCTGTAAAAGAGTCTATAGTAATTGCTTCTCTGAGACAAAATGGGTATGATAGGTTGCAATAACCAAGTGGGCAACCTTTAAGAAGACTTAGCACAACAACAGATTTCAAATGCAGGAATGTATTCTTTGGTTTCCTTTTGCATGTTCTCTAATTTAAAATAATTTTTCAAGTATATTCAACATCTCTGAATCCCCGGGTGTCCAAACATTTTACTACTGTGAGCCCAATTCAAAACTTGGTTACATTAAGTGATTGGGAATGTAAAAAACACCAGATGGAATGTCAGTTTGAGCTGCTCAGATTTGGTCTTCAAGTGGCGGGGCTGAAGGTGAAATAATGATACAGAGGAACTTATCTATTTGTTGAGACTGAATCTGGCTTCCTCCGGGCTGTCATCTGGTTTCAAAATGTGTGACATGGCAACTGATTTGCCATTCTGTTTTCCAAAACAATAAGAGATCATAAATTAAATCTGCTAAAAATAATACCTAGCTTGTTGAGCATTCATTTGTTTGGCAGATTTTAAATAAATTACATTTTTATAATCTATGCAGATGAGAAATGGCTATTTTCCTCCTGCGCATTATTCTAAAAGATTATCATAAGAGGAGTGTTGAGGCAGCTTTTTGCTGTTATGCACCAAAAATATGGAATATTTTACCAATACAGATATGCCAGGTTAACACCATAGATCATAAGAAAAACTAAAAACACACTTTTTTGATTTTTGCTTTTTTTGCAGATAGTTGTAATCCCAATAGAGGTCGCAGGTTCGATGCTGGCTGCTTCCCAGTATTAATGTTTTGAGTATCGAGCTGCTCTTATTATTACTATTATACAATAAAAAACATACATTTGATTTTAGTCTGTAACAGCTGGTGTAAATTTATGGTACTTGTAAAGGTTAGTGTTTTTTTTTTTTTTTTTTTTTATCATCTCAGTCACGTTCATGCTCCCCCTGATATAACACTGCTGTTTTCAAATAAAGACATGCTATAATAGAAGTGAACTCAGATGAGGATGAGCAAGGCATGCCGAGCTCGTCAAGGTACCATGCAAAGTTCTGTTTGTGATTATGTTTTGTGATGGTCTTATATATATAAAAAAAAAAAATTATATGTTACTTATATAAAAGTCACATTGAATGTTATTTACCTGTTTACCTTGATTTATTTACCTATCTTCCTGCAGTGTAAAGTCACAAGTAGACTGCAGAGCTTTCTGTGTTTGATTGACACGGGCATGCTGACAAAGTATATGTGTAATTACACTAAAAGTGCGGCAGCAGCTTCTACCTACAGCTATAGACTCTTCAGTATGTGAGCGACTTTCTATTCTAGTGTTTAGATCTGACGGTGTATTTGCCTAAAATAAAAAGTCTGACTGCATTCTCATACCATTGCTCACGTACTGTGCCCAAAAAAAGAAGTCTGACTGCATTCTTGTATCATTGCTCGTGTACTGAATGGTCACCATGACAACCGTTACCATCTATCTGTTCCACAGGGCTTATTCTCACCTGGAGAAAGGTGGAAGCATTGTGAGGATTGTTTATTGATTTTTCCAGTACCTTCAGTACCATCTAGCCATTCCTGTTAAGGGGTAAACTCAGAGTCCTGCAGGTGGATGAGCCTATGGTGTCCGGGATAATGAACTGAATGAATCTGTTTTGCAGACTGCAGTTTATGAGACTCAAGGACTATGTTTCTGCTATGGATGTTAGCAACACTTTAGCATCACAGGTAGCAGTCTTGTCTCCTTTTCTCTTCATTCTGCACATCTCGGACTATAAATATAACAGCAGGTCATGTCACTTGCAAAAATTCTCAGATGATTCTCTACATATGAGATGTATTGATATAGGTGATGAGACAGAGTATAGGAGTCAAGTGGAAATGTTTGTTTCTTGGTGCAAAGAAAATTGTCTGTATCATAACATCAACAAAACCAAGGAACTGTTTTTTGTCTTTCGCCACACCATGTCTGGTCACCATTCAAGGAGTGGACATAAAGGTGGTCCACTCCTGCAAGTACTTGGAGCTCCACAATAATTACAGGTTAGACTGGTTCACAGAAGAACTATACAGAAAAGGGCAGAGCAGGCTTCTCTTCCTCAGGAACTGCATTCCTTTAATGTGGGAAGTGACATCCTTCACATCTTCTATAACTCTGTGATGGCTAGTATGATTTTCTACGCTCTGTCATACTGGTCTGAAGAGTGGACCACCGAATTAACAAGCTAATTAAAAGGGCAAGCTCCGTTTAATGACACACTGTGGACCTCCTGGAGGTAGTAGCAGAGGAGAGAATTAAAACAAAACTGTGTGCCATTATGAACAATGCTGCACATCCTCTCTCTGATGCACTAACACTGAGTAATTTCGGCCAACAAATTTTTCAGCAGAAGTGTGTCAAACATTACTGGGGCTACTTTACATCAACAGCAATACATCTGTACAATACCTGACTGTGACATGCCAAATAAGAACTTTTAATATTTCTTGCTTTATAGTCATTCTGTTGTGTGTTAAGATCAAAGTGTGTGTGTGTGTGTGCGCATATTTATTGATTTAATTATTTAATGAGCTTCTGTAAAAATTCCAAATTTTCCCTTGGGGACAAATAAAGTTCTATCTGTCTATCTACATTTATATTAGGTAAAATGCTTAGTTGGTGGTTCTTTTTTTTCCTTCAGCTTCTTAGCTCTGGAGTTTTTTTTTTTTTTTTTTTTCTTTTGTCTCATCTTTAGAGAGATTTTACATAATGACTCTACTCATCTACTAATTATATATCTATTTTATGTAAGCATATTTTGATTTATTGTTTGTTAATTAATCATTATTATTCTTACCTAAGTTTAATTAGTTTTTCATTCTTGTAATTATTTGATATCTTGTAAAGCACTTTAAGCTGCATCCTGTGCATAAAAAGTTGTTATAAAAATAAATGTAGCTTCTGCCAGTATCTCCTTTCTTCCAGAACTAATACTATGGCCTCAAAGTACACGATTACCAGCGTCATAATTCTGTTCCATGGGAAATAATTTTTACAAGAAAAATGTATATGAATGTATCTGATCAGAGTGAAAGTATTTTTGAGACAATACTGGTCCTACTCCAATATGGGACATGTCTACTTTTAAAATGAACTGAAAGTCTAGACACGGATGTCTCAAGATAGAAATTCTAGTTAATAAACATTTTAACCTGTTAAAAGCCTCTTCTGTCTCTAAACTCAAAACAAACTTCTATGATTGTTTTGGTCTGTGAGATAATTGAAACATTTACAGAGTTAAAGTTTTATATAAAACATCTGTAATAGTTATAAAGCCACTGTACTTGTGTTACACTCTTAGATATATTCAAAATTAATAATTCTTCGATTTGATCCATAGCTAGCTCCTTTTGAGAGATTTCATATTCCAGAAACAGCACTCTTATCAGTATAGACCATACTTTTCTCCATGCTGAATGCATTTCAACACCTCTTTAACACGCAATATGTGAGTTTACAAATCTTTAGAACAGATCAGAATATCATCAACATACACTAAGTATATGCCCAATATGATACAGTACAATCCCTGAATATATTGTTAACTAGCAAAATACCCGCGCTTCGCAGCGGCGAAGTACTGCCTTAAAATTTTTATTAAGAAGAAAAGTAAACCTTTTTAAACTGAGGGAAAATATACCAATAATTATTTGTTAAGGATCTCTTTGTATACCACGTTGTCAGTTCGGCCCTCCGGTTGTAATATGACCAAGCTGTGTGCTGAGCTTACTCTTGAGCATGCAACGTACAGTTGGCCATGTGAAAAGCAATCTTGCCTCAAATCTCACAGCTTGGATTGCTGCTGTCATAATCGGTTTGAGCTTCATGGTTTGTTTCAATTACGACAGTATTTGCAGGACTTGTTGTGTTGAAGTGACATTCGGCATCTGTCAAGCGTTGTAAGTATACAACCGGTTTCATCGATAACTTTGCACCCAGCTTTTGAGAGTTTAAACATTCATAAACATCAAAGTGTCCACTACTGAAATCGTCACCTGTGAATCTAAGATGTTTAAGAGGCATTGGCAGGTTGTCCTAAGATGTAAAATATTTGGCCATTTCGGTACACATGAAAGCAACAACTGAACAATTTAGCGGCAGCCATCAACTCACATGCAGAACCATAGGTGAAGGGCTTAAGCATTTCACTCTTATAGTACTCCAGTGTAGTATAATTATCTCCTGTACCGTCATCAGTCCACACCTTGAACCTGTCCCAGTCATTCAATACATAAGACACAATGTTCCTCCAGATGTCAACAGTGAGCCTGATATGGCCGTGCAATATGTAACACAGAGAATGGAAAAGGCAGGTGCCATCTCCGGGCATGGAAACCGCTCAGTAAGTGACAGTTCTTTGATCGATGGTGATCACCACGATAGACATGTTAATGGGGGTACGGTTGGAACGATAAAGGAAATGGGTACCTGAACAATGTAAAGTAAGTCTAAAATACCTACAGAATAACTATAATCGTAAAAAACGAACAATAAAACTGCAGAGAAACCGTGGATTAAATAAAAAGGCTGCAGTTATCAGCAGGGAGACGTGAATCCCGTGGCGAAGCAAGGAAGGGAATGGAGGCGTGGGGATGGGGGACCCAACGCCGCCTTACACAGCAACCGAGCTGCAGGCTATGGACGTATATATATTATGAATTTCCCCTTGGGATTAATAAAGTATCTGTCTGTCTGTCTGTCCGGATTCAGTTAGCGTTGGGAACCCGCATACCAAAAGATGGGCCCATAAGTAACAAAGACCATTGGAAAGTTCAATATGGCGGCCGACAGTGGCGTCATACCACCGAAATAAGTACGTACATCGGTTTCGGTTAGGCAGGGAAGCCGCCTACCAAATTTTGTGAAGATGGGGCCATAAATGAGAAAGTTCAACATGGCGGATGTTGTCGACCGTTATGACCGTTACGCGTAGAATTTCAAAATGAAACCTGCTTAACTTTTGTAAGTAAGCTGTGAGGAATGAGCCTGCCAAATTTCAGCCTTCTACCTACACGGGAAGTTGGAGAATTACTGATGAGTCAGTGAGTGAGTCAGTCAGTCAGTGAGGGCTTTGCCTTTTATTAGTATAGATGAAATCTTGAGAACTACTGCTTGTTGGCAAGCCCATTACTTCATATTCATAATCTCAGGTGGCAATATTCAAGGCCCCGACCGGGTCCCACACGGGATATTCCGGCATCGGGGCGCCGCCTGGCGGTGGCCACGGACCCCTACAGGGCTGGGCTTCCATGCCCTCTACCCGAGGCCCCCAACATAACCAGGACGGACGCCCCCTCACGGTCTGGAGGAGGCACAAGTGTATATATATATATATATATATATATATATATATATACACACACATATAAACATATATATAATATACACACACATATAAACATATATATATATATATATATATAATATATACACACACATATATCTATATCTATATATATATATATATACACAGTGGAACCTCGGTTCACGAATGTCTCGGTTCACGTACAACTCGGTTCACGACCAAAAAGCTCGCCAAACTTTTGCCTTGGTTCACAACCACACACTCGATATACGAACAAGCCAGTTTCCCTTGCCTGCCTGAGCTGAGCTGAGAGAGAGAGAGAGAGAGAGAGCAAGAGCGAGCGAGCACGTGCCTGCTGGGGAGGGGGAGGAGGAGATTGCTGCACGTGTTTGCCTGCCTATCTGCAGGCAGTAAGTGAACCATCCCCCCAATTCCACGTGCCTGCTGGGGAGGAGGAGGAGGAGATTGCTGCACGTGTTTGCCTGCCTATCTGCAGGCTGTAGTGCAAGCGAACCATCCCCCCACCACAGGCAGGCTGAGAGAGAAAGAGAGAGAGAGAAAGCGAGCAAGCCGCGTGGCTGCCTGGCTTTTTCATTTAAGCAAAACCGCTCCTTGTTTTCAGTCAGACATGCACTCTCTTTGTGCTCTAGAGTATTTCATGTGCTTTTGCAGTTAACTATGGCTTCTAAGCAAGTGAAGAGTGGTGAGAAGAAAGTTTTGAAGAAAATTGAAATCAAAGTAAAGAAAGAAATTACAAGAGGTGGAAAAAATGTTTACCAGTTTAGTCATTTACCAATCTGAGAACCCTCGTGCTTTCAAGCAGCACAATGTAAACAAAGCCAGACTGCCAGTAATGTGGAGGGCAAACATGAAGGGTTGGGTCACAAGAACTTTGTTTTTGGAATGGCTGCATGAGGCTTTCACTCCCACCAGCTAAAAGCACCAGAAACCCAAGCAATCACAAGAGAGAAAACACCTGAAGGAAAACACTTCATGCCAGAACTCGACTCATGCAAGATTAGTTTTCTTGGTGGTTTTTGTATTACGAATTTTTCAAAAGTTAATTTTTCAGTTCAAAACGTGATTTGTTGCAATATTACTTTTCTCTTTTTTCAAATGTTCGCTTTTTTCCCTGTGCTTAAACCTCATGAAAGTGTTTACAAATGGAGTTTTTCATAGCGCGATTAGGTGCAGTTACTTTTCTCTTTTTTCAAATGTTCGCTTTTTTCCTTGTGCTTAAAACTCATGAAAGTGTTTACAAATGGAGTTTTTCATAGCGCGATTAGGTGCAATGTTACTTTTCTCTTTTTTCAAATGTTCCTTTTTTTCCGCTGTGCTTAAAACTCATTTTATAAAAAGTGTTTACAGCGATTGGAATGTAAGGCTAAAATAGAGTGATCTTGTTACAGTACTTTTTTGGTTGCTTGTGGTTGGTTTTTGCATGCACTTCGGATTTGTTCTAATGTTCCTTTTTTTCTGCTGTGCTTAAAACTCATTTTAAAAACAGTGTTTACAGCGATCAGGCCTTAAGTTTAATAGCGTGATCTCCTGCAATCATACTTTTTTGGTTGCTTGTGAGTTGGTTTTTGCATGCACTAAGGATTTGTTCTAATGTTCCTTTTTTTTCTGCTGTGCTTAAAACTCATTTTAAAAACAGTGTTTACAGCTATCAGGCTTTAAGTTTAATAGCGTGATCTCCTGCAATCTTACTTTTTTGGTTGCTTGTGAGTTGGTTTTTGCATGCACTTCGGATTTGTTCTAATGTTCCTTTTTTCCGCTGTGCTTAAAACTCATTTTAAAAAAAAATGCTGCGCGAGCACGTGCTACAGAGAGATTAGAGAGCGCGAGCGAGCAAGCGCAGAGAGGGAGAGAGAGAGAGAGAGAGAGAGAGCGCAGGCAGCTGACAGGGAAGGGATGGGGGGGAGGATAGGGGCTTTGGTGGTGTGTGTGCTACAGAGAGAGAGAGAGGGAGAGAGCGCGAGCGAGCCAGCTCGTGTAGCTGAGCAGGGAGCCTGGTTGTTTTGTGTCAGTGTTATTCAATGTTTTTACATTAGTTTACTATTACTGTGCATTCTATGGTGTAATTAACTATATTTGTGCTTAATCTTTACATATATTTACATATTTACATACAGTTTGTACGGTCTGGAACGGATTAATTGTATTTACATACAATCCTATGGGTGAAACTGCTTCGGTTCACGACCAACTCGGTTTATGACCAAAGTTCTGGAACGAATTATGGTCGTGAACCGAGGTTCCACTGTGTGTGTATATATATATATATATATATATATATATATATATATAT
>JANRMT010062832.1:10823741-10843384 GCA_026402145.1 Polypterus bichir lapradei | reverse complement strand
GTTGGAATGATGAAGGAAATGGGTACCTGAGTAATGTAAAGTAAGTGTAAAATACCTATACAATAACTATAATTTTAATAAACAAACAATAAAACAGCGGAGAAGCCGTGGATTAAACAAAAAGGCTGTAGTTATCAGCAGGGAGACGTGAATCCCGTGGCGAAGCAAGGAAGGGAATGTAGAGACTGGAGCGACGGACGGCCTTACATAGGTAGGCAGCCAACAACGTGGGAGGCGTTGGGATGGGGGACCCAACGCCGCCTCACATGGTGACCAAGCTGCAGGCTATGGACGTATATATGTACGTAAGTAGGATTCAGTTAGCGTTGAGAACCCGTGTACCAAATTTCTTGAAGATGGGCCCATAAGTAACAAAGACTGTTGAAAAGTTCAATATGGCGGCCGACAGTGGCATCATACCACCGAAATAAGTACGTACATTGGTTTCGGTTAGTGCAAGGAAGCCGCCTACCAAATTTCGAGAAGATGGGGCCGTAAATAAGAAAGTTCAACATGGCGGACGTTGTTGACCGTTTTGACCGTTATGCGTAGAATTTCGAAATGAAACCTGCTTAACTTTTGTAAGTAAGCTGTAAGGAATGGGCCTGCCAAATTTCAGCCTTCTACCTACACGGGAACTTGGAGAATTAGTGAGTGAGTGAGTCAGTCAGTCAGTGAGGGCTTTGCCTTTTATTAGAATATATACAGGTATATATATATATGATAACTCCTGTAGCCACAATAAATGCCTTTATTGAATAGACAAACCAGGGGTGAGCAAGTTCCTTTCTACTGCAGCCGCGACACACATAAAAAACATCAATAATAACTTATAAACTTGCAATATTATTTAGGAAAATCGCAACATTTTACTCACCAAAAATTTGGATTATTTGTAAACAAAATCCATCCTCCTCTCTTTCCTCAAAAACAGTTCAATTACTCTGTCGTACAGATTATCAGTGCGCTTCAGTTCCATCAAAAAGTCCCTTTCTATCGCCATCAAAGCTAATGCTGAAAGTGGAACCTTCCCTGTCGTATTTCTGGCATAAGTTTTAATTCGCTTTAGGGCTGAAAATGTCTGCTCGACAGAAGCAGTGAACACGGGAATGGTCACCGCCAAATATACCAATGTGAAAAGCTGCCCCATTCTCTCATTCAGATTTTTCTGATGAAGGAAGTCAAGGAGATCAGTGGGAGATTTTCCTGCAAAATCATGCATGACATACATTACAGTCTGTTCTGTTTTTAGCCGAGACAGATCAAAAACTGCTCCGTGGCTCTTGTGTTAAACTGGAGAAGGCTGCATGTGTGAAATTTTTATTGTATTCCCAAAACTTCTGGGGCTCGAGGCGCGTGACAAACATCAGGTTTTCGTGGTGTTGAAATCTGGTCTGTGTCTGCCAAATAATATTGTCCAGAATACTGCCATGAGGTTGGCCGTAGTGCGCGTGAGGACGCTTGGAGCGCTTGCGGTGCGTTCAGTGGCCTCGTAGAGTTCCTCATATCGGCTTCTATTCAATCAATGGGTCTGAATACGGCGACGTTGCAGTACGCCTGCTAGAGGGCCCTACTGACACCAACTCAAAATCTGATTAGTTGAAGCAACAGGTTAATTGACATTTATTCTGTGTTAGAGTGCCTGCACAATGGATTGTGAAGGCATCTCTGCCTGACAACAAATGATGGCTGAAATCTGATTGGTTAAATGCTTTAATACGAAAATACATGCCTGGAAGCAGTACAACCATCGGAAAAGCTATGAAAGGAAGCGGACAGACTATTTGGAATTATTTAATAAGTATTCATGGACAAAATATAATTAACATCAGTTTGTGATTCAGATATTATTACTTATGAATATGCTAAGCACAGTCCTTGACCCGCGAATATTTACCTTATATGGGCAGGCACTCAATTACGTGGGAGGCGTGATGATGAGTGATGCAACTCCAGCTCCCACGGCCATCGAGCTACAGTCTATTACAGTATATGGACGAAAATAGGTTCCAGTTATGACCATTACGCATAGAAATTCGAAATGAAACCTATAGATACAGGGTTTCAATGGTCATAGAAATCCTGGAAAAGTTATGGAAAGTTAAGTTTGTTTGTCCAGAACTGGAAAAGCTTTGAAAAATGATCACATGACCATTAAGTTTTGGAAAAAGTCATGGATCTATACTAAAAAAAGGCAAAGCCCTCACTGACTGACTCACTGACTCACCACTAATTCTCCAACTTCCTGTGTAGGTGGAAGGCTGAAATTTGGCAGGCTCATTCCTTACAGCTTACTTACAAAAGTTAAGCAGGTTTCATTTCGAAATTCTACGCGGATTGGTCATAATTGGAACCTACTTTCGACCATATATACAGCCATAGCCTGCAGCTCAGTCGCCGTGTGAGGCAGAGTTGCGTCCCGCATCATCACTCCTCCCACATAATTGAGTGCCTGCCCATATAAGGTAAATTATTCGCAAGATCACACAAGAGCGGCTCACGTGAACTGACTGTGAATGCAGTACGTAGAGAATAAGAAAGAGCTCCAAAGAGCGCTGAACAAAAAATGCATTACACAATTGAGAAGGCAGCAAAAGAAAATGAAGCGAGTGACACATACAAGCATATTCATAAGTGCAGCTACTGCTGAAACAAAGCACGGTGTAAACAGTAAGTTTAAATTAAGTTTATAGACACGCTGCCGCTGGCGTTTTTAAAATTGCTGATGAAGGACTGTGCTTATGCAAACGAAAATGAGATGGCCAGGGATAGAATAGTGTTTGGCACAATCTCAGCAAAAGTGCGACCGAAACTTTTAAGTGCCGGGTCTGAGCTAACATTAAATAATTGCTGGTGAAAGAGTGTGCTTATGCAAACGAATAGAAAGCAAATGTTATGTTATTTTTAAAATGTTTTCTTTTTCATAACTTCTTTAACACACTTTTTCTCTGCTGCGAAGCGCGGGTATTTTGGTAGTTTTTAATATACTGGTAACAAGGTCTATGTTACGTAATTTTGTAAATTAGCAAAATCTTTAAAAGAGGATTGAGTTTGTTAATTTTATGAGATCTTGTGACAATTGTGTAGTGAGCTGGCCTCTAACACATATGCCAAATGATGGATAAATGATGGGTAAATGTGTTTGGTATTCTCTGGTTAACAAATAAAAAATACAAACTATGGCTCCATAAAGATGAAGACTCAGGGTGTGCGACATGTACTGTAAATTATGAGGAAAAATGTTTGATAAGTAGAATATGGGTGAGGCTGTGCTATCAAGTCACTCAAAAGGTAAAAAAACATATTGAGAAAGAGAAGGCAGCAAGCAAAACTATTGGAATAGGCTATATGGATATATAGTATATGCAGATCCTCCAGTTGAGGAAACAAATTGAGACTCTTACAATAAAGCGGTGGTTTGGCATTCATCCATTTTGCTGGCTCAGACAGACACATTCACTTTTTTACAAGGTAAGATGCTCAGTAGACGCATGTTATTTTGTATTAAGCTTACATACATATTGAAATTCTGTTTTTTTTTTTTTTTTTAAAGAGGCCTAATGTAATTGCACATTTTTCCCCATCTAAGTTCATAGTAGTAGTTTTTAATATGTCTGGACTTTATAGGGAAAAGCATTACTCTGTCTGACAGAGTTAAAATCCTCTTCTTGAAGTAATGACTGCTTCTCAGACTGGGCTGAGATCCTGGTATAGTGCTTGGCATGGCAGAGTGGATCTCAGCCTTCAGGTCCACAAAGATAAGAGTTTGTCAGATTTTAGTTTCCCAAAAGAGAGAGTGTCTCATCAGTTTTTTGGTTTCAGAGAATGGGGAGGTTTCAGAGAGTTCATGCACTGAGAGATGAATGCAGCTTGTTTGTGAAATAAAGTGTAACCTCTTGTGACTGAATTAAAGTCACTTCCAGTCACAGAACTAGCACCTGCTTATAAGGTGTGTTATTTTATCTCTCACAGTTGTCACTTGTATTATAGTTCTTTGTTCAAATGTGTGTATCCATTTGACACATTCTGCAAATATGCCAGTTCTACTCTGATTTACACCTTTGTTATCATATGAAGTACTGGGCTGAGATTGGTACGGACTTCAGTGTAGACACTTATTTTAGAACGCAAGTGTGGGTTTGATCAACCTAGATTTTTGCATCCGTGTTAAATCTGCTGTCTTAACAGGCCTTGTGTGCTATTTAAAAGCCACTCAAATGAGCAATGCCCACTTTGACCAACATAATACATGGATGTGAACCACCATTTTTCTTATCAGTAAAGAAACAGCCAGCTACCACAAGACTGTTAGATGGCATAATTAACACATTTTTTTAATTTCTTTAATATATTCTACCATTATTAAAATTTCCTTACAGTAGAGAGCATAAGTTTTTTGCATTTGGGGGAGGGGCATTTGGTAATGCTCGATGCTCCAATTTTCAATATCTCTGGTTTTCTAGGCAGAGACAGATTGGGTTTGATAACCAAGGCATCCCCAAGGTAAGATAGATGTGTGATTGTACAACAAAGAAGGTGATGTTTTCATTATGAAACAGTCCTACTTGGAGCAGGAGATGGAGGAGATATGAAATCCATTGATCCACTACCAATAGGTTTACAATCAATTGAAATGACTTGCAATTTAAAGTTTAAAGAAATGTTACAAATATCTAATTACTTTGGTGAAGTCTCACTAATTAAACTGTCATCTATCCCACAATTGTGTAGTGCTGATACTTTCCGGTTATTGAAAATTGTTGCACTGTAAAGAGATTTTTGCAACAGGGTTACTGCCTAAACTTTTATTTTCCATGCTGACAGACTCTTTATATCTTATATTAACATTCCTGCTTTCAGTTTCTATGCTGTTGAGTTGACTACTTTTACAAAATATTTCCTGTTCCTCTTTCAGTAGCTAGTTCTTTGGCTAGATGCTCCTCAGATATTCTGTTGTATAAATCTGAGACAATTTCAATAATTTGTCCCTTTAATTCTTTCATAACCATCTGGATTTTTCACACATTCCAAAAAATCTGCCCTTTCTCAGGTTATCTAATTTTGATCCGAGATTTTGTACTCACTTCTCAAAACAAAGCTGATAAGTTAAACATAGTGGTGCCTGGAAGAAAAACCAAAATGGTGTCAAAAATACAGTGAAAATTTGTACACTTTAAAATAAAGATTCTGAATAAAAAAACTAATAACCAGAAAATAAATCTAAGATATGGGTCAGAAAATCCCAGAAGTTGTCTTCATAATTTGTATCGCTTTTGAAAAGCCTGGGAAAAAACATAAACAGCAGTTTTAACAGCATGCAGGTTGTGCAGGTAATGTAGTGATGCTGCAATTTGCTAGACATATCCAGTTTAAGTTTTACTTCATATTTGTAAAAGAAGAAGAAAGCTGAAAAGGGAAGTAACTTTAAATATATACACTCTTGTATACCACTCTTTATTTAAGTAACCTTGTGCAGAAAGTGTTTGAATGGTCTGCTTTGTCATAGCTCCAGAATGATTGTGTTCATAAACCTTAATTTCTGTTTGTGGATTGATGATTCTATCCCAGGCGTTAAATTGGTTGTTTGTTTTGTACTGTCACAAATGGATTTATACATTGGAAATTCTTGCAGGATATATCGGGTTGGATAATGGATGGATGGAATTTCTTGCATGAAAAAAAGTATTATTCTCAGACCTTCTTAATTCAGTTCAGGGTCAGTTTGGGCAACATCCTTTCCTAATTTCTGTGGATGGGGCACCAGTACATTACCCACTTGCTCACACTGTCATACAGGGTTAGTTTAGACATAACACTTTATCTAAAACACCATCAGTCTTCTAAGAAGTTTATGGGAGGTTATGTTCTGTCAGGATATGTGGACACCATAACCTAACATAATTTTAAAGGATGTCTAATGTCTAACCGCTATGAATCCTCTTTTTTGTTTACTTTGGTAAGTGTAATTGGTTTCTCACAGTGCCGATAGTAATATGAGCTGCACAGCCTGTTATTATTTCTTCTCTTTGGGGTCCTATACAAACCTAGCACTCTACTATTTGTATACATTATAAATGTCTCCTTTGTGAAACGTTACGTTTTTTATTGTTCTATTTAAACGGAAATGGGTTTTGATGTGGGGTGTGCTTTTTTTCCTTCTCAGATCTTATTTTTCCAGACATTGCTAACATAAAATGAGGTAATAGTTCATACAGTATGTTATGAATCCTTTTTGCTGGCAATAGAATAAACTGTTTTTATACTTGCTGAGTATTACTGTGACAATGACAGTTCATTATTATTTATATACAGTTTATCAGTGTGCAACCCCAGTATCAAAAAAAATGTGGAAAATGGTAAAAAAAAAGGAGTGGTCTGTAAATTTACTTTGACATGTATTCAGAGAAAAAACATTATAAACACATTATTAAGACAACATTATAAAGACAATATTTAATGTTTTACCTATTCAACTGCATTGTTCTTTTGTAGGTACAGTATATTTTTATTCTTAAATTGATGCCTGCAACACAAACAAAATGGGACAGGTTAGTTTAGGACTAATAACAAAACAAGTTGAAATAACAAGGAGTTGTAAAGCAGGTGCTGTGTAACAAGTGAGGCAATCATGCAAGTTAAGGCTTTACTGTGCAAAGCAAAAGCCATACATCAGCACTTTCCAGAAGTGCCACTGACTTCACTGAGTTCGGTCTCACCTGGAGTAATTTTTTTTGTGGGTTGACAAGTCAATGTTTCAAATAGTTTTTGAAAAAAAAAAATCAGCTATTGTGTTCTCCAGAGCAAGCAGGGAAAGGACTACCCTAGTGCTTATCAGCATCAGGTGCAAAATTCATGGTATGGTGGTGTGTCAGTGCCCAGAACATTGGTGAGTACACCAATAATGAAAAAAGAAATGTACAAATTATGGAGCAACATATGCTACCATCCAGACAAAGTCTTTTCCAGGGACACTGTTGCATTTTCCAGCAGAACAAGGACAAACCATATTCTGCCCTGAATTTAACAAGGGCATGGCTGCATAAGCAGAGGGATGCTGGTACTAGGTTGACCCGGCTGTAGTCGTGACTTGTCTCTGATTGAGAATGTGTGATGCTTAATGAGGCAATGAAGGCTCCCTAAAATTTCTCTGTAAACTTAACCAACTTGTGTCTTCAGTGCCCAAATTCTTAATATGTGTTATTAAAATAAATGGAAATGTTACACAGTGTTAAACACTCAACTTTTTAGAGTGTGTTGCAGTCATTAGATTTGACACAAGTACATGTTTTCAAAAAGAAATTAAATTCACAATATGTTGGGGTAGTGTTTTGGTATTGTGCAGGGTGAATAGAATTTGCACATTTAATGTTGTTATCTTGAATGTTCAGGTTAATAAACATCCCATCCAGCACTTTCTCACTAATTAGAATATGTTGAGACATAGATGTGTGTGAATGGTTTATGATTAATTCCTCTTATTTCAATATACTGTAATGTCATGGACTGGTGGAGGCTGTTCTAGCAACATATCGAACATGAGTAAAATGCACTTAGTATGTTAGTTGGAAGTGGAGTATGTAAGAGATAAATAAACTCAAACTGAAAATAATGAGTAAGAAAGCACCTGTTAAAATCTGTTTGTTCTTTCTCAAAGTAGTCTAGTCAAGTTAACTTAACACCATATCTAGTCATTAATTATGTTTTTGCAGGCTTATAACTTGGAAGTGGTGGTTAAGCAAAACGCCACGCTACTGCTAAGCAAAAATACTTCAACTGTTTAGGTGCTTTATATTTAAAATGAAAGAGTTGCCTGCAATAGGTTATGTGTGGAAATTGTCTACTCTTGGCCCTGGATGGATTAAGTACAGTAAACAGACACAGATCTTTAGAATCCTGTTTTAACATGTCTTTGTTTTCACTTATGCCTTGTAACAGAAAACAGGCACAGCATAAAAATTTGGGGTTCTTAGCCCTGTATACTTTAACAAAAGTATGGTCAATCATCGTCGTTTTATAAAAACTCAAAAGACCTAGAGGGATGAAAAGACAGACAATTTATGGGGTCAGACTGGAAATTAAATGGTGGGATGCTGGGAAAATCATGGTGCTGGATGGGTGGCTGACGTCATCACACGAGGACCAGAGGGAAGAAAGGAACCTGGAAGTTTTGCAGCTTTTTGGATCGTCGAGGCGGTATTATGGCAGCGCCTCCTCATCCTTGCTGAGAAAATAAGAAGAGAAAGGTTAGTACGCTGCCGTTGTCCCCTGGCATGACTTGTCGCGGTATGTCTCAGGTCCTTAAGCTACTCCCCATGACATGACCCCCCCCCTTCAGCCCAGACCCATCGGGTCGGGTGACCCAAACCAAGAGGTCATGGACCTGCGAGAGTGCATAAGTGTTGGCCTGGAGATTACCTCGACGATAAGTGACGGTGTACTTATATGGCTGCAGGTCCAAAAACTACCTGGTAACCCGAGGATTCGAGTCCCTGTGAAGGGCCATCCACTGGAGGGCGGCATAGTCCGTCAGCAGGGTGAATTCCCGGCACAGCAGGTAGTACCACAGGTGAGTTACCGCCCACTTGATGGCCAAGTCTTCCCGTTCCACCGCTGCATACTCCTGGTCCAACGGTTTCTGGCTGAGGTAAATAACGGGGTGTTTGACATCATCGATGCTTTGGCTCAACACGGCACCAAGTCCTGTGTCTGAAGCATCTGTCTGGAGGAGAAAAGAAAATGAAAAATTAGGTGTTCTCAAAACAGGTGCTGAAGTGAGAGCCATTTTTAAGTCACTGAATACCAGTTCTGTTGCTTTGCTCCACACCACATGCAAAGGGGCCCTTTTCTTTGTCAGGTCTGTCAAAGGGGCTGCCCTCTCGGAGAAACGAGGTACAAACCGGTGGTAGTAACTCGCTAACCCCAAGAATGCTTGCACCTGTTTCCTAACTATTGGATGGGGCCATTCAAGGATGTCTTTTGTTTTGTAGCACTGTGGTTTCACCGTCCCTCCTCCTACCGGGTAGCCTAAATATTTGGGTTTGTTCAACCTGAAGAAGCACTTCCAGAGGTTGATGCGCAGCCTGGCTCTCGCTAGCGTCAGGAGGACAGCATAAACCTGCAATACATGTTCCTCCCAGGTGCCGGAAAAGATGATCACATCATCGAGGTAGGCGGCACAATAGGACTGGTGGTGCCGTAGCACCCTGTCTACCAGCAGACGCTGGAAGGTTGCTGGCGCCCCATGCAGCCCAAATGGAAGTACCTTGTACTGCTAGTGTCCACTAGGTGTGCTAAATGCAGTCTTCTCTCTAGCGGATGCCGTTAAGGGAATTTGCCAGTAACCCTTCATCATGTCAAGAGTAGTCAAATAACGGACCGTTCCCAGCCTCTCGAGGAGCTTGTCAATTCGGGGCATGGGATAGGCATCAAATTTGGAGACCTGATTAAGATGTCTACATTCATTACAGAATCTCCAAGAGCCATCCGTCTTAGATACGAGGACGATAGGACTGAACCAAAGACTATGGCTGTCCTCAATAACGCCCATGTCCAACATCCGCTGGACCTCTAGTTCTGTCTCAGCATTTTTCGCCTCCGAGAGGCGATAGGGTCGTTCCCTGATGACCACCCTCGGGTCCGTCACGATGTCATGCTGAATCAGCGAGGTCCGGCCTGGTGCTTCATTGGCCAACTCTGGGACGGACAGAATTGCTCCTTCGAGCTCCCTTCTCTGGGAAGAAGCCAAATTGTGGCCGAGGTTAAGCATGACTTTTTTGGAGAAAAGGGAGTGGGTGGGACCGGAAAGAGGCTGTTTTTCCCTAGCTTTCCATAGTTTCAACAAGTTAACATGATGCTGAACGTATCCGAAGTAAAGGGCGTACCTTAGTCTGTAAGGACTTCTTTAGGTATGCCCACTCGTGGGGGAAAAATGCTCTACCAATTCCCGTGCAATATTCTTGGTATTAGCAACTCGCAGGGGAACAGCTTCTGGGTATCGAGTTGCATAATCTACTGTGACCAGTATGTACTTCTGGCCTCGTCCCGAAGGCTCTAGGGGTCCTATGAGATCAACTCCGATCCTCTCAAAAGGAACATCGATAAGGGGAATTGGGACTAGAGGAGCGCGATGCCTTCTCAGAATCTGACGTAGCTGACAGACTGGGCAAGACTGGCAAAAACGTTGGACCTCCTTGTTGATCCCGGGCCAATAGAACCGGAGCTTTACTCTCTCCAATGTTTTCTCGACCCCAAGATGATCGCCTAAGAAGTGGGCATGAGCTGGCTCACAAACCTCCTGCTGGTAGGTCCGCGGAACTAACAGCAACTTTCATACCTCGCCTTCGTGTTCCGCAACTCGATACAACAATTCATTATCTTAAACAAAGTAGAGTCCCGGTGGTGTGGAATCTAGCGATGATATGTTGTCTACGGACACAATAGCATTCCGGGCAAACTTCAGGGAATCATCATTCCACTGTTCCCTTTTAAATGATGCTGGCGTGGCCCGGAACTGATCATCTACTCACCAGCATAGACTGAGTGCCCGGTCCGGAGTAGCACTTCCCTGCCCCAGAACCCTACCCAACTGTACTTCCGGGTCGGAGTCCATCGCTGAAGAGCGCCGCCCTGGGCCATCCACGTCATCATTAGTTGCCGAGGAGCACGGCGTGGGAGCAGCTGGGAGGCCCCTTGACCATCCATAGTCATACCCATCTTAGGCATAGAAGTGGTGACCGCTCTACCACGTTTACTTTTGGACCAGTCTTGTCCCAATATAACTGGATGGAGGGCTTGGGCAACACTGTGACAAGTAGCTGTTTCGGACTCCCCTTCCAGGTTATAAAGTACTTTGCGGATTTGTATGACCTGGTCTCCCCATGTACACACATTACACTCAACCGTTGAGCGAGCCACTGTTGCGGTAGAACATAATGGTGAGCAACAATGGTAATATAGTAATGTTTCTTCCAGAATCAAACAATGCCACAACCGAGTGCCCATTTAACAACACCACTCCCGTACAGTGGATCATGAACGTCTTGGACCACGTTCAAATCGGGTTACGACCAAAAAGTTCGCAAAACTTTTGCATCTGTTCATGACCACACACTCGGGTGATGGACAAGCCAGTTTCCCTTCCGGTTTGTACGCACCGATGATTTCTGCACGTGTTCAGTCTCTCCCTGTGCATTTGCTGTGAACTCTTTGTGCTCTATTGGGTTTCCCTTCCGGTTCGTATGCGCCGGTGATTTATGCAAGTGTTCAGTCTCTCCCTGTACAGTACATTGTTCTCGGTCAGACATGCATCGTGCAGAGGGACTTTGTGGTATAGCGGGTCCACAGCACACGTCAAGAGGACAGTTTTAAATAAATAATCGCCGCACTACAGCTGCCACGTCCTCTTCATAAATAGAAGCGCAAGGCGGCTAAAGGGAGGAAAAAGAAAAAGACAGAGGTTGCGGAGTGAGGAAGTAAGCAGGAAGCAGTGTGGAAAGAACTGAATGCTCGCAGGCAGGCAGCTGGACAGTGAGCCCAAGCAGGGGTGTTTGGCCGACTCTCGGTGGGGCAGAAGGAAGCGTTCGCTTCGCGGACCGGAAATGCTGGGAAAATCGTGGTGCTGGATGGGTGGCTGACGTCATCACACGGGGACCAGAGGGAAGAAAGGAACCCGGAAGTGTTGCGGCTTTTTGGATCATCTGGGCGGTATTATGGCGGCACCTCCTCGTCCTTGCTGAGAAAATAAGAAGAGCATGAAGAACATCATAGGGCAACTTCACACATATACCGCTACAGCTCTCACTTTTAAAAGCTGCACAGGGTGTCAAAGCTGCCTGTCCTCCCATAGCCTACCTGACTGCTGCTGTCCTACATGATGATTTTGTCTTTTCTGCTGTCTTGACTATGATATGTTGAAAGAAAATGCCTTTGCATTTCCAGTTGTGTTTAATGAGGCTATCCGTGGTGGAAGTGCTCCAGTGAAAAATGAAGTAGCTTCTGTAATTAAGTTACGTAACAATGTCTGCAGCGAGTAATACTTCCATTTTAAAAATACGTTTTAATTTTTTTACTTTCAGATATACAGGTACAGTACATAATAATGATAGCTCTGAGGTTTGGGATCTGCGCTGGCAATCGGAAGGTTGCCAGTTCGAATCTCGTAAATGCCAGAAGTGACTCTATTCTGTTGGACCCTTGAGCAAGGCCCTTAACCAACATTTGCTTCATCCTGGTTATGACGTTAATCTGCATCCAGCACTGCAAGCAGGTCCTCCAACTTAACAGGGAAAACATGAGGTTTGGTAGCAGGATTGGCACTCCAGCCACTGTAATAAACCTTACACTCTTCTAATGTGGTGCTGAGGTGTCACCCACTGTACCAATGCAGGTGGTTTGTCATGTGGTGGGTGCAGCAACACCCTATCAGCACATTCTCCCAACCTTTTAAAAAGTAATGGTTAAACCAACTAAGTAATAAGTAGCTTTTGTTGCTAAAAAAATATCTGCAGTGAGAATTTCTATATTTTGGTAATTGCTTGTTATTATTTATCCTAAAAAAATAAAATACTCATTTTATATTATGATTAAGAAAATCACACACAAGTAATTTTTATTTAATAAAATCACTGTTTTTGAAATTATTTTCTTAATTTTACACTATTCTTTGAAGTACAAGCAGTGTAACAGCACTAGAAGCAAATATAATTTTGTTAATAAATGTAAGGTCAAAAACAAACAACTTTGTCAAACAGCAGCAAAATTATAGGAATGAAAATGTGTAGGTGGACCTTTAAATAATCTTGTGGTCTACTTGGGCATTCTTGGAGGAATAAAGGTTGAGAACCACTGCTATAGTGGATAAGGCTGGTGGGAGTAATACAGTAAGCTGCACTGGGTATAAAGGTTATGTGGGGAGACTTCATTATCCTTTTTTGTCTCATAAACATTCATTATATTTAGCTGAACAATTCACTTGGCTTGAGGATTTACATAATAAGGAATAAATAGCTTGACCGGTTTATAAGTGCAGGATAATCACTAGAAAATCTGGTTAGGAAATCCATGGCTATGTAATTATACAGTACACAAGACAATATATATTTAATAGATACATATAAATAGCATGTATTATTAAACTGTTTTTACATGCATTGCTAAAACACCCAAAGCAGGCAGTGGGCATTATCTTTAAAGCATGGCAATATAAAAATTCTGATAATTAAATGAGAAAAAAATAGTATTCTCCATGCACAGGTTTCATGACATGAAATTCAAGAAATGTTAAATACAGCATGAGAACTGGTTATGGATTTCCATTATTTATATAATTTTGTAGCTGCAGTGGCAGCCCACAGCTAAATTTTCTGTGTGGAAAACACTACACTATACATGATACTCAGGAGATTTTTTGTTTAGCAGTACAAAAGAGAGCTCAGGAAACAATTTGTGGGGGTTTTGAGGCCTTTGCTATATAGTAGTTAATAATATCAGAAAGGCACTACAACAGCAAATTGTTTTACTGAAGGGAAAAGTCACAAATTTTTTAATTATAAAAGAGGATCAGGAGATGAAAGGTAAGTCATGAGCCAAGCAAAGTTCCTAACCTAAAAATCAGTCCTGTGTTTTTTTTTTTTGTTTTTTTTTAACCAAATCTTAAACAGAAACCGAAATTTGTGGTGAGAAATCATAGTGAGAGTCTATCAATCAAAGATTAAAACAAAATAAAGCAAGGTGTAAATCACACAAAGAATTTTATGCAAATGTTGGATGATCTGACCTTTCATACTGTTGCACCCAGTCAATAACCATGGCGCCTAGACAGCACAAAATGGTGAAATTCTACAAAATCTACAAAAACAAGATTTCGCCAATAGAATACGTGAAAATCAACATCTTTAAATACGTTTCAGAAATAAATTTACTGTTCAGGATTCCATTCTGCATGATTCAATATTGTTAGGACAAAGAAGAAACTTTAAAAAAGATGCATATTGAGATAAAAAAATGAACACAAATTCAAACTTTAGAAGGTTTGGGACTGAATCAGGCTTACATTTCACCAGATATTAATCAGCGTATGGTACATAAAATGGACAGAGCTGATGTTTCCAAGTACTTAAGAATTAAAAACAAAGCAATAAGACCTGTAGTGAGAAGGAAGTGGAGGTAGAAAGATGACTGTGTAATTGTTGAATATTCCTGTAATAGACAATGTTGTTATCCAAAAGCCTCTGGTATAAGAAAATTCTCCTTTTACTTTAGTTGTTATGTATAAATAGTGGTGCAGTAATTATCATTTGTGCATTACAAACCTTGCATTCCGGTTTAGAATTCTCTGTCTGGGTATTGTCTGCGTGGATTTTTCTTGTTGTGTCCATGTCTGTATGCGTTCTTCTCTGGGTGTGCTGACAGACATGTGCCTGTTAGGTTAATTGACAGGTCATTAACTTGTCCCAAAGATGTTGGTTAAGGCTCCAAACCCCAACACCATGAATTAGATTAGCTTTGTTTGAGAAAGCTTTGTTCAACTATTATTACACTTTCTGTTTCTACATAAAATATTCAGTTCTGCTTCTGTAGCCAGTGTTTGTCTTCAGTCTTTTTAAATTTGTTTTTAAAATAAGGGAAATGACAGTCATGACTCACAGCCATTCTTATCCAACAAACTGGGTTCTGATAGTCTGATGTTTGTAGATCTGTAATGACTCAGCTGGGTATTCCCTTTGTGGTAAGTCAAAACCACAACATTTCCTGCCTTTTTTTTTTCTAAATATTTTTTAATCATCTCCATTCAGTAAGCACTCAATTGGTAATTTAAACCATTTGAAAATCTCAGCATTTTCTACTCTGGTTATTTTTATGTTTTTCTTTGTGTTTTATTACTAACACCTGAGAGGCTGGGAAATGCTAATAAAATTATATGGTTAGGAAGGCTGCACATAAGACAACAGCTGATGACATCACTGTCTGGCAAATTGTGCGTGTGTATGTGTTTTAACAAATGTATCATATGTTGAAGGTAAAATCCTATGGATTAAAGGAAAAAGACACTAGAATAATATACTGCAGGTGATTGTAATTGCAACAGTTTTAAAAGGCTTGCAAATAATTTCACAGGACCCCCCAGTTTCTGGACTGAATTAAATTCCTCAATGGTGTTAAATTATTCATTATTATTTCTATGATTTAAATTACATTTTTTGATTTTTCTTAAGTTTTATGTTTTATTGTCTTTCTGATTAGAAAATTGAGACTTAGCAAAACAACTCAGTTAACTTCTTTGTTAGGGAGGAGTGAGGATTTTATGGTACACCTTATTCACCATCATTTATTCTGTTTTCACACTTATAGTATTGTTATGTGGTGAAAAATCAAGTTTGCAATGGTCTTGAAATGTGTTTTTCTCAGAAGATGTAGCATTTTTTAAATTAAACGTTTGCACTGCAATGGTAGCCAGAAAGCATATAAGATATTGTGATGCTATTACCACATTTTAAAAATAAGTTTCAGTAAGATGCTTATGTCTTCATTAAAATGCTTACATATTTTATGTCCATGAGGCTTGATTGAGAAAAATAATTACAATCACACACCAATTTGTTTAAAATGGACCCCGAAGGACCTGTTCCATCAAACATTGGAATAAAAAAATTAAAGGCCTCATCCTGAGCTGGAACAGGTCTCCCTGGGTGAAGACTGCTCCTTTCTCTATGCTATCACTTCCCATTCTCATCTGCAGATGCCTGGTCTTTAGGACCAGGCACCTGAACACCACTACACTATGCAGTGATTCCATGATGTCAAGAAAAAGTGGCATGGAATAAGCTTTTTCAGTTCCCAGTAGTTTAGACAGGCTTGTATTTTTACAAGAGCACCACATGACTATCCCAAGCTGATTTGGAAGGTGCCATGATACCTCAGCCAACATATGGTCAATAAACTGTTTGATTATATGTTGTGATTTTTACACTGTTGAATTAATTAATTCTTTAAACCATTTTATTTTAATTTCAAATGAATATTTTTAGTTTTACATGACATTCACATCACCATTTTGTGCATTATTTATTTCCATGTTTTGCTACCATTTTGTGTTTTTTCTGAGTGGCTTCAACTGTTTTCCATAAGGGTTGTGCAACATTGTCACCACATAATCCCCAAATTCATCTTGTTGTGAGATTATCTCCAAGTGCCTATATATTGCAATGACTTTGGGCAGCCATCATCCAAGTTTATCAGCAAACCATGCCAATACAATACAATATAATACTATTTATTTTTGTATATCCCAAAATCGCACAAGAAGTGCCACAATGGGCTCCATATCAATGTGTACATTAAAATCTCCCATCAATAGTATGTGATCATAATTTATAAATAAATACTTAGTGTGCTTTCTTCTCTGTTATCAACTCCTGGCTATAAACCATTCTGCTATTTTTTTTTTGTATTTATGTTAGGCTCCGTCACTTTGGTTAGTTTGAACTTTAGGCTCTGTGGTTCATTTCCATCTTCTGGTAACCCTCTCAGTTAAACTGTGGCTGTTTTCTGTGGACATAGTACATTATTCTTTTTAGAGGGTGACGCTAAATTCTGTGGTGAACAGGGTAAAGGGTCTCGGTCAGCAGTTTGAATGTAATGATATACTACATTTGCATGAATTATATTATCTGACCATACTGAAGACCACCTTCTAAACAATGACATAACAGGCTCCAAATGTTGAATACTATTCTGTACTGGGAAGCGTTCATTGATCGCTTGTGCAAACTAGATACTAGATTATTCTGTGCTCTCCCTAAATTATATACCCTACACTAAATCCTTGATAGAACAATACCCTACTGACACTAGCAAGTCCATTGCAAGTAACAATGATATGGACAGTTGCTGGTCTCATCACAATATTTCTTCTTTGCCTTTATTGGGCCACCAATTAAAGCATGCTGCATGGAGCTCAAAAACAAAATCTGTTAGACTTTACAATAGTTTTTGCACTTTGATCTGGAAATTAATTTCTAGCAGTGTCTTAAGAATCATTAGCGAGAAAGGGTTCCGTAATGGGAGGTCAGATATCTGTGGAACTTATGTCTTTCTGGAGCATATCACTTTCCACAAACCACCAAACCACTAGCACACTGAGTGCTCTGCTAAAGAATTCCTGTAACTTTGGACCATTCAATAGATTCAGCTCTGCCCTTTGGTTGGGTTCCTCTATAAAATTGACGATGTTTGTGGGTGAACACTGAGGGCTGAGCTGAGGAAATTCCATCTATGGCACAGCAATAGACAAGAACGACTATCCTTAATCATTCCCATTATATCAACTCCATTACAGGGGTCGATTGCCTTAGTGGCTACAAAAGGGACTGGCAGCTCCCCCAAACCTGCCTCCGGACTTCCTTCTCAATTTTTACCTTCATTTGCTATATGCATAGGGTGAAGAACTGTTACACAAATAAGGTCATACACCTGGTCATCACTGGGGATAAAACTTTGAGCAATGTCATTCACATGTTCTGCTCCAGGTTACAGGTGCACAGAGAACCTCTCAAGGGTCTCTGACCATAACGTTCTTATTTACATGGGGATGCCAGAAATTCTCCTTGACTTGACTTTTAAAATTTTAAACAATAATTTAATTAAATATTAGAACTATTTACAAAATTCAATTAGGGCAATGTGCTATGGCTGTAAATTGATATTGTGATTATTTTGGCTTAAAATACAATATTTAATACTTCTTGATATGTTTGCAAAACACCTTAAAGATTGAAGTTCAGCACCATATACAGTATATATATGTGTATGAACACATGTGGAGTTATGTACTTAACAAAAAAAGGTGAAATAACTGAAAACATGTTTTATATTCTAGTTTCTTCAAAATAGCCACCCTTTGCTCTGATTACTGCTTTGCACACTCTTGGCATTCTCTCGATGAGCTTCAACAGGTAGTCACCTGAAATGGTTTTCACTTCACAGGTGTGCCTTATCAGGGTTATTTAGTGGAATTTCTTGCTTTATGAATGGGGTTGGGACCAGCAGTTGTGTTGTGCAGAAGTCAGGTTAGTTGGACGATCATTTATTTTTCAACAGGACAATGACCCCAAACACACCTCCAGGCTGTGTAAGGGCTATTTGACCAAGAAGGAGAGTGATGGAGTGCTGTAAATGGTCATGAAAATAAAGAAAACACATTGAATGAGGAGGTGTGTCCACACTTTTGGCCTGTACTGTGTATATGTATATGTATGTATGTATGTATGTATGTATGTATGTATGTATGTATGTGTGTGTATATATATATATACACAGTATATATTCACAGTGGTGTGAAAAACTATTTGCCCCCTTCCTGATTTCTGATTCTTTTGCATATTTGTCACACAAAACGTTTCTGATCATCAAACACATGTAACCATTAGTCAAATATAACAGAAGTAAACACAAAATGCAGTTTTTAAATGATGGTTTTTATTATTTAGGGAGAAAAAAAATCCAAACCTACATGGCCCTGTGTGAAAAAGTAATTGCCCCCTTGTTAAAAAATAACCTAACTGTGGTGTATCACACCTGAGTTCAATTTCCGTAGCCACCCCCAGGCCTGATTACTGCCACACTTGTTTCAATCAAGAAATCACTTAAATAGGAGCTGCCTGACACAGAGAAGTAGACCAAAAGCACCTCAAAAGCTAGACATCATGCCAAGATCCAAAGAAATTCAGGAACAAATGAGAACAGAAGTAATTGAGATCTATCAGTCTGGTAAAGGTTATAAAGCCATTTCTAAAGCTTTGGGACGCCAGCGAACCACAGTGAGAGCCATTATCCACAAATGGCAAAAACATGGAACAGTGGTGAACCTTCCCAGGAGTGGCCGGCCGACCAAAATTACCCCAAGAGCGCAGAGACGACTCATCCGAGAGGTCACAAAAGACCCCAGGACAACGTCTAAAGAACTGCGGGCCTCACTTGCCTCAATTAAGGTCAGTGTTCACGACTCCACCATAAGAAAGAGACTGGGCAAAAACGGCCTGCATGGCAGATTTCCAAGACGCAAACCACTGTTAAGCAAAAAGAAAAATTAGGGCTCGTCTCAATTTTGCTAAGAAACATCTCAATGATTGCAAGACTTTTGGGAAAATACCTTGTGGACTGATGAGACAAAAGTTGAACTTTTTGGAAGGCAAATGTCCCGTTACATCTGGCGTAAAAGGAACACAGCATTTCAGAAAAAGAACATCATACCAACAGTAAAATATGGTGGTGGTAATGCGATGGTCTGGGGTTGTTTTGCTGCTTCAGGATCTGGAAGGCTTGCTGTGATAGATGGAACCATGAATTCTACTGTCTACCAAAAAATCCTGAAGGAGAATGTCCGGCCATCTGTTCGTCAACTCAAGCTGAAGCGATCTTGGGTGCTGCAACAGGACAATGACCCAAAACACACCAGCAAATCCACCTCTGAATGGCTGAAGAAAAACAAAATGAAGACTTTGGAGTGGACTAGTCAAAGTCCTGACCTGAATCCAATTGAGATGCTATGGCATGACCTTAAAAAGGCGGTTCATGCTAGAAAACCCTCAAATAAAGCTGAATTACAACAATTCTGCAAAGATGAGTGGGCCAAAATTCCTCCAGAG
>JANRMT010062832.1:10803795-10823341 GCA_026402145.1 Polypterus bichir lapradei | reverse complement strand
ATATATAGACTTATTTTTAAATTTTCCATTGCATGTATTAAGTTGAACACCATTCCCACCCTGCTGGCATCTGTGTCTGCCAGTGAGTAAACATTGCTCTCTTGCTCTCTGTTTTATTTAAAGAAAAATAACGCTCCAAATTCATTACCACAATAATCAAAAGTCGTACTATATGCACATATGTGTATTACACGTATATTTTATGAGTTACTGTAGCTGTGCTACCTGTCTAATGAGTTTAAACTAAGTAATAAAACAGGCCTCAGTGTATTCAGCTTCAATGTTTGTTGAATCTATTGGATCAATCTGTTGGATTGTATTTTGTAATGCAAGTAGTAATAAAATGCACTGCATTTTTCATTCCAACAAATCGTAAATATTAGCACTGGTTTCACAAATTCCATACCAAATGGCATATAACAGTGACATACCAACTGAATCAACACACAAACGCTTGTCCTTTTATTAAGGTTACAAATAATGTATTTGCATATACATCCTCTACATTTTCTTATCTGTAACAGTCTATATGATGCCTGCAGGTGTTTAATAACATTAACCAGCATAGTAATTAATACAAGTTATGGTTGGGTAACTTGTATTTTGCTGCCAGTGTTCTTAACAGCTTCTTGAATCCTTCATTCTCTACAGTCTAGATTTGTACTTCACAAGACTGGTCCCAGGTAAAAATCTGTAAGGGGGAGCTTTTGACACAGAGTTGAATGCTGATATATTCTTGTGGAACAGTGATGGGGAAGTATGACCCATTAATTACACCACTGTACTGAGGAAACCTCCATCTCCTTTTAACACCCTTACAATTTCAAGGTGTTGCTTTCCTGGAACAAGACTGATGTACAAACAGATCTGATCACAGATGACTGAATACACTGTTTTACTGATGTTTTTCTTATTCTGAAAAAAATGAATAGGGTGTTAAAGCAGCACCATCATTGGCAAGATAACATAAATTGTATGTCTTCTCAACAGAAGCTGCAGTCTTTTCACAAATATTGAAAGATGTGATGCAATACATGCTGACAGTGCTGGATTTAATTCTACCAGCCTTGACTTCATTCATGCAGCCAGACTGAACACAGCATACTTGAGGGTTTAATGAAAGCTGTAATACTTGCAGCATTATCAGTAATAATGCATGACATGTACAGAACTTGGAAGCTCCTACAATGCTGAACCCTACGACCGTGAAAGCTAATTTTTATTTTGCAAGGGAAAATGGAGTTGGGTATGTATCTGCCTGTTAAAGACATATTTAAAATTTCTTTTGTAAATGCAGTCTGTGTACAATGCATTAGCAGCCTATCCATATACAACATGAAACAAGTGCCTAGTGGAAAAGTTATATTTATGATATGTTTAATCCGTTGTTTTAAGTATAAACAAAGTAACATCCTTCTTGCATGTCTCATGACTGCAGCCAATTTATTCTAGTATGTACTTCAGACCAATACCTGCTCCTCACAATATGGAGATGTTGGGGAACAAGAATATGAAATTCAAGGAAATCTTGGATTTAAAATGTTGAGGTGTGTTTTTGTATTATTTGGTAATCCATCTGAAGCTAAGCCTGTCTGGACATGACCAGTAGTTCTATGGGAGATCATCTAAGAAAAGCTTGGGATGCTGCTGGAAGAGGTGTTAGTGAGGGGATTGGGGATGCTTACCTCTGTAGTCAGTGTGTGGTACACAATGCTGTAACAGTTGGCACTGTCCTTCGAATGAGATGTAAAGCTGAGATCCTGACTCTAGGGTCATAAGATTCCTGGACATATTTTTTCCGATGCCCAAGATAAATTGGCCATTATGGCCTGGTCATTCTGTTCCCCTAATCATACCCTGTCCCTTATTGTCTAACTAGCTCTCTCTCACCCCTTCACATCCTTATAGCTAATATGAGGTGAGCCATCACATCATCCTGGTCAATGCTATACATTAGTTGTGGCTGAAAAGGTTCCCAGCTGTCTATGTAAAACACTAGGACTAGGTTAGAAAAATTCTGTATTGATGTGATTATTATTATTACACTGAAAGGGATATGGGTCCATGAAGCAAAACGCCAACTTTTACAGGTACCATAAATTTACACCGACAGTTACAGACTCAAATAAATATAATGTATGTTTTTGTTTTATAGTTGTAATAATAGCCGCTCACTACTCAAACGTTTCAATGCATGGAAGACTGGGAATCGAACCCGCCACCTCTTGACTTGGAGACAGCAGTTCTTACCTCTACTGTACACCAGCCAAGCAAACGTGTATGTGGGTGTGTGTGTCGTACCATATCCCAATTATACTTTGGTTAAATTCTTGAAAAAAAAATGCTTGTTTTGTTATATCTGTCTTTTGTGAAAGTGTTTATTTGATATGTGGACTTTAGTCTTCACACAGTAAACACTTCACATCAGCATTTTGCCAATTATTAGTAGAACATGAAAAAGGTTTCTGTTTTAGTTATGTGTTTTAGCATAGTTTGCCTCGTATTTCCTACATTTTCCTACATTTCTACATTTACACAGATCGTGGTGGACACGGAACACACATAAATTGTATGTGTTCCAAATAACAATATATTTAAACTATACAATTACAGGCGCCTCACACCCAGATAAATAGACTTGAGCTGGGAAAACTTGATGTACGACTAAAGCTGCGTCGATGGGGTAGCAGGATACCTGCTGCTTGTGCTGATCGACACATTTGCAAAACAAAAGACGCTGTGTCAAGGAATTTAAGGTGGCCCGGGATTATGAGTTTTCTTGTACGCTTCAGGGATTCTAGGCTATTTCAAATCAATTTGTAAACAATCTCTCAACTGTCTGAAATATTACATGCAAATTAAAAAACTTTCCATGCAATGGCCAAATACTAAGGCCATGTCAGTTCACCAGATTCAGCCCAAAAATGGGCCAAAAAACAATGCAGGAAATCTCCAAAAGCCCCAGAATAACATCAATGGATTAACAAAAAAGGTTTTCTTAAAGTGCATGAGTTAGTTATCCAAAATAGACTGCAAAACTGTGTCCCCACATACAGGGTATGAGAACAATATTCTCTGGATGGATAGGACAATGTCAGAGATGTTTCACCACAATTCCAGAAGTTCAAACCAAAAACTGCCTTTGAGCAAAAGAATCACACACCCAAGTACAATACTTGTTTATGGAAGCAGAATAGTTTCTGGCAGCTTTTCTGCTTTAGAATCTGGCTAGCCTGACATCAGACTTCTAACAAATACACAAAGGAATGGTCCAAAAAAGTTAAAGTCAAAGCCAACATTTTAATCCCATAGAAATTCAATGTGGGGCTTCAGGTGTGCAATACATACAAGAAACCCTTACACACTGCACAGCAGAAGAGTGGTAAGAGTGGGCAAAAATTTCACAAAGTCAACGTAGGAGTCTAATGGATAGTTACAAGAAACTACACAAAGTTATTTCTGCAGCATCAGCTGTTGAAGAAAGGAATGTACGTATTTTTTTTCCCACAGGAGTCAATTGCATTTCTGACTATTTTGTTGAATAAGTGATAGTGAAGTATCATTCTGATTGTTATTTGTTAAATTAAATGCCCTATTGTATCAATATTTCTGAAATGAAGACTATCTGTCCATACAACATAAATACTGTATGTTAAAGAACACACATCTTTCCTTGGTTACTTTTTTACTGTAAACTAGTTGATGTATTTCTTGTTGAGAACTATTTTTTCAGCTGAAAAAAGTCGTTTAGTGCCAGTGCTACAAAGGCAACTACCTGTATATCTAAGTCCTGCTATGCAAATATCTAGTAAACAAATTCTAATTTTTCTGACAAATGATTTTGAGCTTAAATTTTTCTCCATTAACACTGCCATATAATCAGAATTTCTAGTTAGCTGGTGGTAGAAAAATACTGAGGTAATTACTGATGTGCCATCACACGCAAGTTGTTTAGGTATTTGCTACACACTGGGCAGTGGACCATCAGAGCAAACATGATATTTGTTTGTGTTCTTCTACAAGACAGTAGTTGCTGGGTATACAAGTGTTTGTATGTTGTTCCTTGAAAAGCGTTTGCTGTCACCATAGTAAATGGAGATTTCCTGGGGTATGGTGAGAAAATGGAAAAAAATACTGGAAGATTTCACTAATTTGCTTGTTTCTGTTACCTTATATTTATTTTGATATTTGTTAAATCTTCCTTCACCACAAAAGATAGTTTCAAATCCCCATCTTTGTCCTGCAGTACAAAATCTTCATGGATTGATTGAATGTCTCTTTGTACGTATATTCTGTTGTGTGTTTGTTTGTTTGTTTGCTTATGTCATCTGAGTCAGAGGTTCAAAGGTTTCTCTCTCTTAATTCTGTGATTTTAGTCTTTAAAGGATAAGTTTGGTATTTTTCAAGTCAAAGTTATGTCTTCACAAACACGGTATATATGCCTTTGCCACACAAAATTGTGCTCTAGTGCCTTCTGTAAACTTAAATATCTTGCCTTTTCTGGTGCTTTACATTGAAGGCTATGGAGCATGGAGGAAAAGCTTAAAAACTTGCCAGATACGTCCAAGTATTGATCTGTGTCTTGTGAGTACACACAATGTAAAATAGTTCATACTTATAATTTTTGAGCAGTATCATGAGATTCATCCAGTTTAAAAGTAAACCAGTTATGCATGGTAAGCTCAGCATGTTGATTTCCTGTCCAACAACCCTTCACCTCTTGGGGGGTGTTTTTCTCTTGAAAGACTAAATCACAGTATATTTTACATGTCACGTGGTTGGGTTTGTTTTGATTTACTTGAACAAACAAAAAGAAAATGTATCCTTACTATGATAAAAATAGTGCCAGGAATATGCAATAAAATTATATTTTCAAACTCCTTTTGTTGTAACGTGGAAGGCGCACATTAATATTCAACATCTGTCCTGGCTTGAAACTTGGCTTTTTCCTGCATGCTTCATACACTCCATTGTAAAGATTGAAGGCCTGCTGTTTGAGTTTTACTGTAAGGCCTCAGAAAATTTTACAGAATGATAACGGATAGTATTTAACAAGATACAGACTGATTGTAAAATATAAATGGCAAGTGTACACACAGACATAATTCTGCATTGTTATGGAGTATTTATGTCTGTCTTCTTCAGCCTAGATTAGACAGTCTGTGTTTGAGCCCTGTGCCTGGTTCACCTGTGTCTGGGGATTGCAAGTTCCTTCTGTGTTCTCTCTTGGTTTTCTGCCAACATCATAGAATATGTACAGTGTAGCTGTGTTTACCCAAAATTACCAAAGTTCTACAGCTTTAGTTTGCTTCATGGGATTCTGGCAATATCTTGACATGTTGAAATGATTCCACAGACACAATATCTTCGTTTTTAAAAACTTTAGTAAAAATTCAAGGTAAAATAGTTCACACAAAATAGAGAAAAAATTCATATAGCAAAGAAAAGAGAGGTTCTTGTTTAAGAAAGTTCTGTTTAAAGCTTATATATCTTGTTTGATTCTTTAAGTTTGTTCATCCAGTTGAACCATTTCTAAACGGTCAGAAAACTGTATGCCTATCCGATTTACAAACTGCAAGTGGGTCTACCAGTCCATGCTAGCAATGGGATCTATTCCAAACTGACTTAATTAACACTCTGTATTACACGTATAGCCACGAAGGTTTTAAGTCAGGGTTCTCCAACCTTTGTTCCCTTAAGAGCTTCTTTTACAAAATGAAAAAGGCCAAGAGCTACTCATGTTTTCTAACATTTATTCTCATAGCTTATTTCAACCCAAACAAACTGAATAAGCTTATTTTGCCTGAACATTTACAAAATGGTGGTGTCTACAACTCACATTTTGCATTAAAAACTCACAAAAAATATTTAGTTGATCTGCAAGAGCATTTTGTATGTCTGTATGCATTTTCTAGTTTTTGTCACACTACTGAATTAAAACATGAATGCTGTCAAAACAAAACAATGCAATTACAAATACACAGATATTACTTACTCATTTGTCACTTTGTTACATGTCACTTTCATTTTACAAGAGTATTCACATGTCCAGTTGCATGTGTGATGTGTTTTTAGTTAGTCAGATGACTGGCACTGCATGGATTTATGGTGGAGTGTAGCCACTTAGGTTCACTCTTATGGAGTCATTTAAATGTTCATCCTGTCAATCTTGTTCTGAACTTTGATTTCATGACATTCATGTCAGAAAAGGCAGACTCACAGGTATATGTAGATCCAAACAAAGCAGACATTTTCAGAGCTGCTTGGTGAAGATTCTTATAGTTATCTGGCTCTACTAAGCTCTATAAATGCTGACAATGCTGTTGAGACTTTAACTGCACATTATTTTGAAGGTTTACTAATATATAATATATAAAATCCAATGTCTGTCTGTATGTCTGTTCGCTTTTAACGAGAGAACTACTTAACGGAATTAGATTGGGTTTATCTCTATAATTTGCTTGAACATTCCAGCTGATTTTGCGACTTCTTTCATTTCGCTATGTATCATAGTTTGTTTGCGGTACCGATTTATTTGCACGAATCTGAGAAACATGCAACAGGCTGGGTTCTCCTCACTCACTCACCAGCTTTGGGGCATGTTCCTTAACTCAGCTTAGCTAACGAATGAGAGAACAATTGAATTCAACTTTGTTTGATATTTAAAATAAAGTGTTAATTAGGTCTTGAGTTTGAGTTTGGGTCGGATACTCTCTTAAGTGTATGCCACATTGAAAAGACAAATTGCAATTCAAATTGTGGATCATAATATGATTTTTGGAAAGATCACCCACCCCTAATATGTCTAATCAAGTTTTCAAATTTATGTAGGATTCATTAACCCTTTGGCAATCTCCTTGGAAAGGGGTTGCGAGCTACCGGTAACTCTCGGGCGATGTGTTGGAGACCCCTGTTCTATTTCATGTTAACTACTGAGTTAGGGGCTATACCATAATCTATAGCTATGAAGGAAAATTATATTATATTCAAATTAAGCAAACACTAATATGAGTTTAACTTAATGCATTAACTTTGAAAGATACAGGTTCGATTTACTGGTGATTCCTAGTTGGTTCCTTAAACTGGGCCAGTGATAGACTGACTCCAGAGCTGTATCTTACCTTGCACCCAGGGCTGCTGTATAGGATCTGGTCATCATAACTTTGAATTAGATTTAAAAGGTTTGAGGACATGGGCACTCTTGGATATTTATTTCCTCAGTAATTACGCATTGACCAGAAATGTTATAGAGATGTTATATTTCCTGTTACTTAAATGTGTTAAATGAAATTGTACCACATTTTATGAAGCATTCTTAAATTTATTAATTTGGTCCTCAGTTGTGTGCACATTTAGTAGCTTATAACAAAAGTTGTATTTCTGAAATTAATTTTTACAGATACTCCCTGTTCTTTCTCTGCCATCACATAAACAAAATGAAGAATCAGAAATCCAATGTAAAGTAAAATTACAAAATTTGTTTTAGCTCTAGTCACTTAAGCTATAATTTGAGCTGTTAACGATACTTAATGGGAAAAAACAGGTCATTAAAGTTCATAGTCTTTGTGAAAAGATATTTGTATAAAGTCTTCCAGGAATTCAAGTTTGCAGTGAGTGACCTGTGGGTGTAGCAGGAACAAATCATTTTGTCATCTTTTAGAAGATTATAGATAAGTAAGTTTAAATAAAGCACAGAGGAAGAAACAGTCAACAGATCTAAACTAACTGTGCTGCAGGCTACCAAGTAAGACAAAACAATAATAACAACTGGTTCTCAATTTACCAGAATTTACTGTAAGCCTTGTCCTTACCGATATTTTTTAAGTGACCAAAATGACTGTGAGTAATGCTGGGGAACAACCATATAGCTTTAAGCTCAATGTCTTTTGTAAAAGGTAAGTAGTTACAAATGCCAGTCTGTGGTGTAGTGTAGTAGAGAGTAAGATTTTAGGGAACTTCAAAATTTGATTTGATGTAATTTTGAATAAATTAGGCAAATAGGTATGTTGAGCTTTTTTTGACTGAATGGCTTGCTCTCATTATTTTTTTTCTAATGTTCTTTCCTTTAAGCAGCCATGCTGGAGATATCTTCATGTCTCTTTGACTATTAAACATTATAAGGAATAGCATGTGGATTTCTTGCAGTTTACAATAAATAGATAGACAGATAAACACTTTATTTGTTGACTTGGTGACATTAAAACCTTACAAAAGGTCAAGAGGGTGAGAGAAAAAATATCTGTATATAATGTATAAATAACAAACAATAAATCCAACAGTACCAAAAATGCCACAGAATCTGTACTTGCTGTAACTCACTATGGGGTGTGACAGTTCTTTCAAACTAAAAAGTGATCACTCATTCTTCATTATAAGGAGGTTGGCCAGTTTTGAGTCTTTTCAACTTTACCTTTATTCTTGCTTCAGCTTATTGCTGCTCCTTCAGTAAGGCGTGAGATAGCAGTAGTGATCATAGTGCTATTAGCCAAGTGGGGTGGGGTTGGGGGGGTTGACAAAGTAAGCAAAGCCAAAGATTAAAATTATAATTGCAGGCCATCAGAGTACACTATGCAATGTTTATTAAGAAAGTGAGTCTGACCCTTCAACTGTCTGTTTTGAAAGAGAAAAGAGAAAAGGAGTAAAAATATTGAAAAACATTATTCTGACACCTAGTTATTTTGAAAATATCAGCTTTTGACCACTGTTCGTATAGTACTAACAGTAATAATATTAGTAACAGTACTAATACTAATGTATAATACTATACATTACACCAAAAAAACCCATAAAAATCAATATAAAAGATAAATTAAACACATCAGCAGGTTTAGTTTTTCAGCAGTTTACAGATTCTGAGCACTTTTGTCTAGCTACCAATAAACTTTACTTGCTGATCATTAGACATACTGTGAACACAGTAGTTTAACATTGTCCAGCCTGTATAACTTCATTGCCGTATGACTGTTTCAAGTCATTTGATTTGTCAACATCATCATTCTGGTCCGTTATGTAAAGTGTATATGAAGATTTTATTGTCAAAAGGATTTCTCATTACTATACGAAGTGTCAAGTAAGATGCAGTCAAAGTGCAAACACTTAACAAGTGAGTTGAAATGTCTCTCACTCATGATCTGCTGTCTGTAAGGCGTTTCAAATAAAAGTTTTGTTCATACGTTCATTTTAGCTTCAGGCTTTTGAATTATTATATACAGTTACTGAAAAGAAATCCAGCAGCTTGACATAACTGACATCAGACCACATCAGCACCCTGGAATTTAGTTTAAATGTGCATTGCTGGGTGTTGCTGTGGATGTCTGTTTAGCTCATTCACAATTACAGCTAACATTCTGTTACTTATTAACAAACTACAGTCCTAGTTGGGATCATCCATATGTGATACATCTACCTTATGCCCTGGAGATCATTGAATGGGTGGCAGCATTGAAAGTTGCCAAATACTCTTTATGTCACGCACATTTTAGAAATGCCATCATAGTTTACCTTGTATGCAAAATCTCCTCTTCTGTATGATGTATTAACACTTGAATTAGAATCGATAGAGTAATGCTGTCACTTGCCACTGCTAAATGACTGTCACTTATTAAATTATGTTTCCATTCCAACAGCCATTTTTTTAGCTTTCCTGCTGATGCAAATGCTGTCCATCAGCGATTGTAGTACAATGTTATATACTTTAATAGATTCATTATACATACATAGGTTCAGTATAGGAAATGTCATAGAAAGGAAAATAAGTACCAATCCTCATCTTATTTTAATGTAAAATAACAGCATATGTTTATTCGTGTCACCTCTGCTTGCATACCTTGTTTTTTTCCTCTTATTTATTATTTTATTGGGTTGCTGAAGTATCGATCTATATACCTTGCACTCAAATAAAAAGATTTATATATATACAATTTTATTAACATTGCACTACTTCGAAGGAAAAATCAAAAAGAATGTCAAAAAATGTTTTTTTTCTCATATGTAATTAAAGTTATTAAACGTCAGTGTGTTCTGCTGTATGATGTAATCTTAATTTGTCTTATCTGAGTTGTAGTGCTAAACATATGCGCTTCAGTCCATTACTGCTTTTTTTTTTTTTTTTTTTTATAACGGCACATGCTGCAATTTTAACATTTTTTATCTTCATACACTTTAATGTACTTGACACAGCAGACCTAGCAGGCTGGGATCTTTCAGCCTGTCATGTTTGTCTCTCTGAGATTAAGGACACATTTAGCATTCCTGTTATGTGCACACCCAGCTGACACTCACTTGCACTGTTGATGGTTGTTACATTGTTTTTTAACTTGCTTTACCTGCATAAAGGAAAGCCAGGAACTGCAGTATGGATGATTGCAGCTTATATTTTATTTGCAAAACCAACTAGCGATTGACAAATTATTCGAAGACCTACCAATTACACATAAAAAGCTTGCTATTTCTGATCCACTGCTGAAAAACCAGTGCATCTGTAAAGGTGTTGACATTTTTGTCAACCTGAGACCAAAAGGTGATTACTACTTGTTTAAAAATATTCAACAGTGGTAACCAGGCAGCTTCTAAGGTCAAGCCCTGCATAGAAAACCGCTGCATTTACATTTTAGTGACTGTTGTAGAACATGCAAGCATGTGGCTTTCAGTCTAACTCCAAACAACTTTAGCACAGTTGTCAGACTCAGATCACAGAGAACCCATGGTGGATGTAGGTTTTCATTCTAACCACTTTAATTAATAACCGTTTGCTGCTTCATATAGAACATGTTCATTTGCATTAACTTTAAGTCACTTTCTTTTTGAGATTCAGAACCCTTTATTGTTTATGGCTTCCAAATAATCATGAGATGTAGATTGTAGGATGCACTGGCATTATCCATTTTGCCAGACTGATACACAATTCCTGCCATAGCAAGCCACTGCCAGACACTCTTATTTCCTGCTAAAAAGTCACTGTCTCTGTGGCAGGTCATCTCACCAGAATGCAGCTTTGTGCCTTATCTGATAACATGATTGATATCAGACCTTGTAGCATCAGCCAGGACATCTCCCAAAGGCATGAGCTGGACACCCACTTTCTGAACAAAACACCATAAATCAAGTGTGAGTGAAACATTGATGGACAGAACGTTGCACCAGTGGTCAAGCAAGAGGATGGGCTTATGTGGACTCAAGATGCCAATGGCAAGACCAGTATTCCTTCATTTAAATTCATCAACCACACCCTAACTGCTCTTCTCATCAAGCCACAGCTTAACCTGGCCTGCAGTTTTTCTGCCCATTGCCAAAACCCATACCTGAAAGGGTGTGGCTGCAGCAGAGTGTGAAGCAATCCTTTTACTCCCAAGTGGCAATAGTGGTTGATTATAAGGGTGAAATACTTGTCTGTACTGGAGTATGGAAGAGGTTGACATAAGTCCAGTTTTACTTAGGAATAACAAGTGTACAAGCAAGAGTAAGAGACTGTGAGTAAAGCCATGCCTTTACCTTTTTAATGATGGGAGCTGACTGATGACCAGCTGAACCAGCAGGCATAACTTTGCTAACATCCAAGGACACTGTGCATGTAAAACCCTCAAAGGGAAATTGTAGTACTGTCCACAACCAGATGATGTGACCAAAGGCGAAGAAGAAGATGAGCTCCTGAGCAAAGAAAGAAAGCATAATGAAATATTCTTTCACATGTCTGGAGAAAGCTGACCAGGAAAGGAACAAAGCATCTCAAACCATTGGTACTACTTCGAATCTGAGAACTATTAATTGTAATTTAATAGATAAGAAAAAGCCAGCTAATGTATTATGTTGTTGTTGTTACTTTAAGATAAAACCATAAAAACCTTGTGAAGGATGAGTTATGGCTATTATGAGTTTCCCATCCTAAATCAAGTAAGAATGTGCAGGGCAGCATCTCACCCATACATGGACTCACATTCACAGAGAACTCTGTGTGGTAGGGGGTGGTGAACTAGCACAGTGGCTAACTGCAAGAAAGCGAACACTACAGCACAACCACGAGAAGCTTAATATCTAAAAAAAGATCTAGCTAAAGAGTCATATGAAAGCATGAATTGAAAGATCAAAACACATAATTTAAGAGCCTTTTTCTATAAGAGATGAAAAGATCTCTCTAAACCAAGAGATAAAATTCATAACTTTTGTGCTATTTTCTTTGGAGGAGAAATAGTTAAACTAAGCTTCCATAATTTGTTTTATGTTGTTTGCTATTATATTTAGTCTATATATCTATAGTAAGAAACAACACAAGAACAGTGCAAAGTCTTGGGTCTCCCAATGGCAAACCCTGCATAACTTGTTGAAAAAAGAAATGGAACCCGTTTTACAAATGAGCATTAAATACGTCTTTTTTTTTTATATAGCACCATTCACTGGAGGTGTGCATGGTCGGTTACTAGAGTGAACTCATGGCCCAAGACATAGTATGTCAGCTAGTTAATAGCCCAGTCAATTCTTTAGCTCAACATAGCAGCAAGATCTGTATCCGAAGCATCGATGTGTAAGATAAAAGGAAGAGAAAAGTTAGGACTGATCAACACAGGTGCTGACATGAGGGACTGTGTTGTCACAGAATGATGCTTCGGTTTTAGCATCCCATACCACTGTGTTAGATGCCCGCTTCTTTGTGAGGTTTATAAATGCTGTCACCATCTCTGAGATAAAGGGAGCAAACTGGCAGTAGCACCCCACCATAGCCCGTAAGACTTAGACCTACCAATTTGTTTTTGGATGATGCCATTTCAGGATGGCATGAACTTTGGTACACTGTGATTGTGACATAACCTTGCCACCTAAGTAGCCAAAATATATGGCTTCGGTCAATTCAAAGTAACATTTATATGGGTTGATCCAGAGACTTGCTTTATTTAGTGTCAGTTGTACAGCTCAGAATGTGCCAGAATAGATGACCACTTCATCTAAATAGGCGGCACTGTAGATATTGTGGAGACAGAGCACTCTATCCACCAGACCCTGGAGGTTTGCCTGTGCTCTGGGCAATCCATATGGAACGACACAGTATTGCCAATGGCTAGTAGGGGTGCTAAATGCGGTCTTTTCCTTTGTGGATTTAGAAAATTTGCCAGTACCTATTATCACAACAAGAGTGGTCAAATATTAAGCTAAACTAAATCACTCAAGGAGTTTCTCCACCCTCAGCACTGGGTGAGTGTCAAATTAGGATGCTTGATTAAGTTAGTGGAAGTAATTGCAAAAATGCCAGCTTCCGGCTGACTTTGGGACTGTGATAATGGGGCTAAACAAGGGACTAAAACTTTTCCTTAACCAAGATCTAGCATTCTTCTGGCTAAAGTTCCACTTCTGTTTGCACCGCCTTCAGAAGGCAATACGAGTCTTCTTAGATGATGACCCCTGGTTCTATGATAATAGCATGTGCAATCATGAAGTTTCTTCTTACCATTTCTGGGACAGACAAGATGGCTGCTTCAAACTCTTGTTGTTTGGGCATCAGATCTGTACTGAAATTAATGGTAGTTTTCTGAGTGAAGTAGGAATGAGGTTATCTGAAGTAGTTATCAGGTTCCCTGTCCATCTACATTTTCAACAAATTGACATGGTAAAGTCATCCTGCTGGCAGATACTTTGGTTGTTTAACACTAGAATTGCCAGAACCTACGAAAAAACTCGTAGATCCAGCCTACCTAAAATCCGTTCGCACCTCTCCGTCAGCGTCTTTTGTCCTGTAAATGTGCCGATAAAATCAAGCAGCAAGCAGCCTGGTATCCCATCCCCCACCGCCGCAGAACGTGCAAAAAGTTCTCCCAGCTCATGCCTTGATTGATTACCTGGGAGTGAAGTGCTGGAGTTTTAGTTTTGAAATAAGAGGTCATTATTTGGAACACATGCATTTCTTGTGTGTTTCATTTCTACAATAATTTGTGTAAACACGTTGTTAAAACAGAAACATTTTTCATATTTTAGTAATAAATGACAAAGTAGGCATAAACTGGTGTAGCAGTAAGATTTGCTGACTTGTAATCAAGAGTCCTCAGTTTGATCCCGACTGCCTCCTATATTTACCATTTTCAGTAGTGAGCTGCTCTTATTGTTAATATTATACACTAAACACATACATTTGGTGTGTGTCTGTAACAGTTGCTGTACATTTATAGTACTTGTAAAAGTTACCTTTTTTTTTCGCTTTTATTCTCTCAGTCATGATCACGATGCATACTACTTCCCCCCCCACTCAGGGATCTGATGCTGTTACTTTTTATCTGAAACTGGGAATAACTGTAGATGTGAGTGGTGTTTTGAGGCAATGGAACTGGACATTCTCTCATCTGGATGGATAAAAGGCATAGGTATATCTATTTAGAATAACTCATTTTAGATGTTATGCAAATGAATATGAATAATATGAATAATGCTGCATCTGTGCCACAATGTTTTCCGAAATGTACTATACAGGTCATAAAATGAGTTATTCCAAATATCATATATACCTAAGAGGTGTGGCAGAAAAGTAATGAGACTGATTTTTTATTTACCAAAGTTTTTATTTTTTTCAAACATCAATGTTATCCCCTTCAAAGTAGTTCCCTTGGGCAGCTACACACCGATGGAGACGTTGTTCCCACTGTTGGTAGCAGCGCTGGAAGTCTTCAACCGGTATGGTCTTCAGCATGTCCGTTACACTCTTTTGAATGTTTTCTAAAGTCCCGAAATTACGTCCTTTGAGGACATTTTTCAGTTTAGGAAAAAGGAAAAAGTCACACGGACTGAGGTCAGGTGAATAAGGGGGCTGGGGAACCACAGGAATGCCTTTTGAGGTCAAAAATTCTGTTATGGAGAGGGCAGTGTGACATGGGGTGTTGTCATGATGGAGCATCCATTTGTCTGCAATGTCTGGTCTCACGCGAATGACCCTTTTTCTGAGCCTTTCAAGGACGTCTTTATAAAAAACTTGGTTGACAGTTTGTCCTGGAGGAACAAATTCTTTGTGGACGATTCCCCTTTTGTCAAAAAAACAAATCAGCATTGATTTGATCTTCGATTTGCTCATTCGAGCTTTCTTTGGTCGAGGAGATTTTGCAGTGTGCCACTCCTGACTTTGCCTCTTGGTCTCAGGATCGTATTCAAAAATCCATGATTCATCACCTGTGATCACACGACTAAAGAAATCTTGCTCATTAGCGAATCTGTCAAGAAGATCAAGACACTTGTTTTTTCGATTGTCCTTCTGCTCAATTGTGAGGTTTTTCGGCACCATTTTGGCACAGACATTTCGCATGTGCAAATGTTCAGTCAAAATTTGATGAACGGTAAATCTGTTCAAATTTAATTGTTCACTCAACATTCTTAATGTTAAACGACGGTCTGATCTCACAAGAGTGTTCACACGTTCGATGTTTTCATTGGTTTTCGAAGTTGAAGGCCTCCCTGAACGGTGTTCATCTTCAACGTGTTTTCTGCCTTCCAAAAATGATTTGTGCCAGCGAAAAACTTGAGCTTGGGATAAAGAATGTTCCCCATAGGCCTGTTTTAACTTTTCAAACGTCACACTTGCCGATTCTCCAAGCTTAACACAAAATTTAATGGCACAACGTTGCTCCAAATTCCGCTGTTCCATTTTGCGTGACGCACAACCAAAAACACAACTTCACTGATAGCAGTCACAAAAATCACGTAGTTAACGGAAGGAGTTGAAACTCGCACTGAGCTATGGGAGGGTACTGATACACGTGCTTTATCAAGGACAACAGCGCAGCGTTGCCAGATCGCTTGCAGTGTTGCCAGTCTCATTACTTTTCTGCCACACCGCGTATGTCTTTTATCCATCCAGATCAGAGAATTTCCAGTTCCATTGCCTCAAAACACCACTGACATCTACAGTTATTCCCAGTTTCAGATAAAAAGTAACATCGTCAGATCCCTGGTGGGGGGTGGGGCATCGTGATCAAGAGAATAAAAGTAAAAAAAAAAAGATAACTTTCACAAGTATTATAAATGTACAGCAGCTGTTACAGACGCAAACCAAATGTATGTCTGTACTGTATAATATTAACAATAAGAGCAACTCACTACTGAAAACAGTAAATATAGGAGGCGGTCGGGATTGAACCAGGAACTCTTGATTACATGTCAGCGGATCTTACCAGTACACCACAGAAGCTGTTGTATCATCCTTGAACCTTTTGTGAAAGTGTTTATTTGATCTTTGGACTTCAGGCTTCATACATTATATAGTTTATGCCTACATTTTGTCATTTATTACAAAAATATGAAAAACGTTTGTTTTAACAATGTCTTTACACAGATTATTGTAGAAACAGAACACACATGAAATGCATGTGTTCCAAATAATGATCTATTATTTCCACTCTAAAACTCCATCACTTCACTCCCAGATAATCAATTAAGGCATGAGCTGTGAGAACATTGTGCACGTTCTGCGGCAGTGGGGGATGGAATATCAAGGTTGCTTGCTGCTTGTCTTTATTGGCACATTTACACGACAAAAGACGCTGATGGAAAGGTGCGAAATGATTTCAGGTGAAGTAGCAGACTGTAAACTGTGGCATATTTATGCAGTCTTCATTAAATCTGGATGAGTATACAAACGTCATAATGGGATTCATCAAAAAATATGTGTATAATTGTGTGCCTACTACAATAATCTGCATATTTCCTAATAAATGATGAATCATTGCTGATATCTGGGAAATTAATGAAGTTACATAGCAATGCATTGTGAAACAGTGATATGGAAACCTACAAGAAATGCAGATATGAAGAGAAAAGCAATCAAACTAGCTAAATGTTATTGCAGAAGTAAACTAGAGATGTGATTTGGCAGCTGTAACAATTTGCACTAACTTTTGCAGTAATTAGGAATGCTTACAAACTACAAAGTTAAACCTAATATAACACTGTCGTTTTCCCATCCAGATTAACTTAGTTACTTTGTTGCATCAACAAGCAGCCCACCATTTGATTGCCTACAGCACCACAGGATTCATCCTTCTTTGTTTCTGTACATAATGTAAGGAGGTCTGTAAATGTGCTAATATCCACAAGGTATCCGATCCAAATTGAATTTTAGGTTGTTTTAGATTGTTTTGTCCTAGGGTAACCCTATTCTCAGATTGAGAACCTTTATTATGTTGACCTGAACAGAGTGTCACAAGTCCCATTTTTACCCCTTGTATATTTACTGTTACCAGCCTGTTCGCTGTCAGGGTTTAGTGCTACTGTAGCTAAATGCTTACCACTTTATTTTATATCTGTGACCTCAGGCAACAAACTAGATATATCTATGCTAATAAAAGGCAAAGCCCTCACTAACTCACTCACTCACTCACTCACTGACTGACTCATCACTAATTTTCCAACTTCCCGTGTGGGTGGAAGGCTGAAATTTGGCATGTTCATTCCTTACAGCTTACTTACAAAAGTTGGGCAGGTTTCATTTCGAAATTTTGCGCGTAATGGTCATAACTGGAAGCTGTTTTTCTCCATTTACTGTAATGGAGTTGAGCTCGAAAGCCGTGGGGGCGGAGTTTCGTGTGACATCATCACGCCTCTCACGTAATCACGCAGTACATAGAAAACCAGGAAGAGCTCCAAAAAGCACTGAAGAAAACATGCATTATATAATTGAGAAGGCAGCGAAACAATAAGAAGCGAGCGACTGACATATCTATACTAATAAACGGCAAAGCCCTCACTGACTCACTCACTGACTGACTGACTGACTGACTCATCACTAATTCTCCAACTTCCCGTGTAGGTAGAAGGCTGAAATTTGGCAGGCTCATTCCTTACAGCTTCCTTACAAAAGTTGGGCAGGTTTCATTTCGAAATTCTACGCGTAATGGTCATAACTGGAAGCTGTTTTTCTCCATTTACTGTAATGGAGATGAGCTTGAAACCCGTGGGGGCGGAGTTTCGTCTGACATCATCACGCCTCCCACGTAATCACGCAGTACGTAGAAAACCAGGAAGAGGCTCAAAAAGCGCTGAAGAAAACATGCATTATATAATTGAGAAGGCAGCGAAACAATAAGAAGCGAGCGAGTGACATATACAACCATATTTATGAGTTCTGCTACTTCAGAAACAAAGCACGATGTAAACCTAAACTTTAAATTAAGTTCATAGACAGGCTGCCGCTGGCGTTTGTAATTTAGTTCCTGCCCATATAAGGCCGTCCGTCAGCGGCAATCCAATAGCAAACTGCCACGGGTAAATATTCACGGGTGAAGGACTGTGCTTATGCAGAGGAATATGAGATGGTTAGGGTGGTGTTTGGCACAAACTCAGCGAAACTGCGAGAGAAAGTTTTAAGTGCCGGGACTTCGGTAACATTAAATACAGCCATGGACATAGCACGACATGGCAGCAGCACAGCTGGGAAACTTCGATGCATGTACACCGAGCAGCTCACGTGAACTGACGCAGTGCACAGACAAAAAGCAACAGTTCCGAAGAGCGCTGAACAAAAACCGAATTACACAATTGAAAAGGCAGCAAAAAAATATGAAGCGTGTGATACATACAAGCATATTCATAAATGCAGCTACTGCGGAAACAAAGCACACGGTGGAAAAAGTCAATGTCCCGCTAAAGGAAGACAGTGTAAAAAAAAAAACCCGTGCATGCAGTGTGTCAGGTCTCAGATAAAGAAGAAGACGAGCTGTTTATTGATGCAGTAAGAAACGAATCGATGAATGAAACCTGTCTTCTTTACAACGATTGACAAACACGGAATGTAATTTGAACACAACACATCCTACAAATACGAACCTGATTGAAAGAAATAATGATAATCAAATCCTTGATAACAGCAACAGTAAAACTCACAAAACAATTACTGTATATTGACAGTCATGTTACGTTATTTTTAAAATGTTCCCTTTTCTTTTTCATAGCTTCTTTAACCCACTACGTCTCCGCTGCGATACGCGGGTATATATATATGTATATATATACCCCGATCTACATACTCGAAGAATGGATACTTTATTCGCCATCAATGATTGTTTTGGTAAAGCCATACTCAGTGTATTCATTAGATGAACGGTAAGAGCGAGGGGAGGATGACTTATTGAGACATGCAGGCAAAACCACAATAGCACGTGGGCTCGATGTACGAAAAAATATATCTTTTCAAGTTCTATTTAGTCCATATGTGTCAAACTCAAGGCCCGCAGGCCACATCCGGCCCGGCGTGTAATTATATCCGGCCCGCGAGATCATTTTATATACTGTATTATGGTTATTAATGGCCCGGGTATATGAAGCGCTGATAACACAATAAACTACAGATCCCATAATGCAGCGCTTCAGCTGCCTTGCCGAACACTTACCGCGTTAATCAAGTCTAGGTTATGATGCTGCAAGTTATTGCGAAGCTAGCCCACACGATGCCGAAGAGAAAAGTTGATTCTGAAAATAGAGCCTTTAAAAACCGATGGGAGGCTGAGTATATGTTTACTGACATTGCCGGTAAACCCGTGTGTCTCATTTGTGGAGCTAATGTGGCTGTAATTACAGAATTTAATCT
>JANRMT010062832.1:10772681-10788795 GCA_026402145.1 Polypterus bichir lapradei | reverse complement strand
ATGAAACCTGCTTAACTTTTGTAAGTAAGCTGTAAGGAATGAGCCTGCCAAATTTCAGCCTTCTACCTACACGGGAAGTTGGAGAATTAGTGACGTTGGAAAGTTCAATATGGTGGCTGACAGTGGCGTCATACCACCGAAATAAGTATGTACATTGGTTTCGGTTAGCGCAGGGAAGCCGCCTACCAAATTTCGTGAAGATGGAGTCAGCCTTCTACCTACACGGGAAGTTGGAAAATTAGTGACGTTGGAAAGTTCAATATGGCGGCCGACAGTGGCGTCATACCATCGAAATAAGTACATACATCAGTTTCGGTTAGTGCAGGGAAGCCGCCTATCAAATTTCGTGAAGATGGTGCCATAAATAAGAAAGTTCAACATGGCAGAAGTTGTCGACCGTTATCGACCGTTATGACCGTTACGTGTAGAATTTCGAAATGAAACCTGCTTAACTTTTGTAAGTGAGCTGTAAGGAATAAGCCTGCCAAATTTCAGCCTTCTACCTACACGGGAAGTTGGAGAATTAGTGATGAGTGAGTGAGTGAGTGAGTGAGTGAGTCAGTCAGTCAGTCAGTCAGTGAGGGCTTTGCCTTTTATTAGTATAGATGAGCAGTCAATTTTTTCTGTAGTAAAAGTGCCATGTTTTATATAGTTTTGTTACATGCTCTCAACAGGTAGTAGGCCTATAATGCATTTTATTATAGACATGTGGGATATGCCATTTTTGGATGATGATAGGTAGGGGGTCCTCAGTCTAAGCGAAGTCTCTTAGGAGGGCCTTGACATAAAAAAGGTTGTGAACCTTGAGCTCTCTGTGAGATGGTTGGTATGTAGCACAAGGAAAATGGGACACTCTGTGGACCTGTTATGAAAGTATATAATCCAAAATGGGTGTAAACAGGGAAAAAGAAGATACTGAGCTTGGATATAAATATCTCTGGTAAATAAGGTTCTTGGACAGACCTCTGGATAGGGAGCGTGAATGTTGCTGGAATAAAGATGGGTGTTAAAAACAGTAAAGTAAGACTTCAGTATAGAGGAGCTCAAGTCTTCCCTGGTTTATTTGGAAAAAGGAACATTGACAAAAATGTTGTAAGACAGAGGCAGAGTCTTTTTCTCTCTCTTTTAGAAGCCAGTGTCTGGGGTTTATGTGATGAAGATTTGTAACAGGAGAAAAGAAAAGTGAACTACTGTAGCTGAAAACTGTTAATTCTTATCTGACAGAATATTTGTGAAATTATTGACTAAATAAACAAGAATTAGATGATACTTATGGAGAAGTCTGATGTTATTGCTAGACTTTGGATTTCCTTTGATCCCTGCTGTGATTTCAGACAATGAAATATAACTCGGTAGACAAAGTTGCTGACTTACTTCAGACGGGAGGAAGCCTTTAACTCTCTCCAATGCTGGCGTCATTATTTGGCTCTAAAATGTAAACAAAGAGCTCATTTCATATCTAGGGAATCCATTTTTTCATGGAGAGAAAGAAAACAAGTTATCGTCATGTACAAATGGATAATTTATGGAATTAAGCAATTCTTAAATTTGCATACAATTTCCACATTTCAAAAGTGGATAAACAAGTATTCTCATAAAATATTACATTTTTAAAATGGGCTTATAACAAAATATTATTTGTTTAGATATTATACTGTTTATACTTATACAGGTTAGAGAAGGCTGCAAAGAGGTAAGTCTAAGTTAATTACAAATATAAAACAAAAATAATTCATAGCATAAATTTTGACCTCGGTCAAGTCAGTATTTAGTAGTTGTATCTTTGGCAGCCTTGAGTCTGTGTGCACAGGTCTCTTTTAGTTTTTCTAATTTGGACACTGCTGTTTTTCCCATACTTATTTATAAAATCTGGTTGCATGGGGATCGTGAGTGAGTGAAAAGCCTTTTTCAAGTCCAGCCACAAATTCTCAATTGGACTGAGGTCTGGACTCTGACTCTGCCACTTCAGGATATTAACGATGTTATTTTTAAGTCATTCCTGTATAGCTTTGGCTTTATAGTTGTAGTCTTTGTCTTGCTGAACAACAAATCTTCTACCAAGGTGTGGGTTTCTTGCAGACTGCATCAGATTTCCCTTCAGGATTTAGTTGCGTTATTTTTACCTTTACCAGAACCTGCTGCAGAGAAGCATCCCCGTAGCATGATGCTGCCTCTACCAAGCTTCATGGTGGAGATGGTACATTTTGATTACGTAAAGAGTTTGGCTTATGCCAAATATGGTATTTAGTGTGATGACAACAAGTTGGAAATTCTAGATACAGGTACATTTATACTACAAACAACTGAAACTGAAACAACTGAGCTGATGGAGAGGTGCGAAGGAATTTAAGGTGGCCCAGAATTACGGGTTTTTTCGTAGGTTTCAGGGATTCTAGTGTTAATGCAAGTCTTCACTTGTTGAAATGTTTTCTGATATTTCCTCCCCATCAGTTTATTAAAATGTGTCCTTAAAGGCAGAGTGAAACCTGTATTGAGCATGCAAGTTATTTCTTTAAATCCAAAATCTTCATTTCCATGAAGAGTGGTCTCATGTCATTTACCAGCATATTTAGTACACAGTCAGTCAAGGCAGCTGCTTGCTGTGGTGTGTGTGGGGCATTTTTCCTCAAAACGCAGTCTGATATGTTAAGTTGCTTTTTTCTGAAACAAGAATACAGCATAAGTCTTCAAAATAGAATATTTACCTCTGGCTATGCAGTTGATAAGTGTTGTAATTTTTCTTTAAAATAGCTGGCCTTTTAAAACAAAAAAAAAAATCTTTTCTTCATCTGGACATAATAAACAAAGGTATACAAATAAAAATTAGAAGTTTCCATAAACTCAGATTACAACAATTATGATGTCAATGTGGTGGTCTTTGTATTGTTATAGGAATAAAAAGCTATTGTGGGAGGCTACAGAGCCCTAAAGCTGTGGAGTGACCTACCTGCTTTTGTAAGGGATTGCTCAAAGGCTTCAGCATTTGACTGTAGGCTGAAGACTTTATTCTTTTGCATAGCATTTTAGACAGATCATATTAAAACATTTCATATTAGACATATGCTCAGTAATAAATCCTTGGCAATCATAAACTGTTATAGACCCATATTTACTGTCTTTATCAAGTGCCATCCAGTGAGAGGCAAGAATTAATTTGATTGGCAGACTACCAAAACAGAATAATTTATGTTTAGGAGGATTAAACGGAAGCACAGAAAGGTCTTAAACAAAAAAGATTTGCAGCAATAGAGAATATTTAAAGAGGGTCCAAAAGGAATTAAATGAGAGCAGTACCAGAACATGTGGAGAGGAGTGCCAGATAAATCAATGGGACATAACAAAGACGGTCAGAGATGAGGCCCATCAGATGATGCTTACGAGAAGTAGATTAAAATCTATGGAGGATTCTGAATTGTGTTAGCTGCTAATTGGAATGGGGCATTACCTTAGTAAAGAAGAACATCATAAGTGTGCAAGGATATCATATGACTAGAATTTGAAACTGTAATTGGGGATAGAATCTGGAAATATAGGATGGCTACTGCAAGCAGTTCAGGAGATACATTAAAGAGTAAGGGAGACAAAGGACAGCCCTGCCTTTCTCCCATACTGATTTGGAAAGGATACAACATACTTGAATTAGGAAGAAGAAAATTAGATTTTCTAACATAATTAAAATATTCAAAATATTTAATATACCAAATAACTGCAGTATGTGATACATTCTTTATCTCTTTATGTGGTATGTTTAACATAATTATTTAGGCATGTGTCGTAGTTCATCTCTGCTGCATTTACTTTAAAAGCTTTGATTGATACCTTAATGAGTAATTCTTCTACTTGTTTTCTTGATGTGCATGAGCCTTAATATATCATTGTATTAAGTATTTTTAATGTACATTATTACTGGCTTTGATATGCTGGCTGTGTTTCCCCATTCTATGTATTTCACTCTATAAATACTTCATTTGAATTTGGTCTGTCATTGATCTGAACCCTCTTTGTTATTTCACCAAGTATTGGGGCAATTCTGTTTTCTTGCCTTCTGTTTTTTTTTTTTGAAAAAAAATCTACTATGCTGAATGGCTTGCCAGTGCGGTTTGTTTATGTGGTCTGTGTTATGAATTACATCATCACAGTAGGGGTTTAAATAATGAACAACATTATATGATACAGGCAAATAGCTTGTTGACATTCATTTCTCAAGTAAAAGTATATTTGGGTTTTTTTTGAGTCTGCAGTGAATAATTAGTATCTCAAGACAAACAACATTTAGGTGGTAGACGGAACATAATTTAAATTTAATTGTCAGAGTAGTTGGGATACTTGAGCATGAAAGATTATGGACATAGCATCAGACCAATGTGTTATATTTATGGAGTTCATCATGTAGGATCTTATAGAATGCCTGACGGGTAACTAGTTGGTTTAGGTTAGTAGAACAGTTAGTTTTTGTTGTCCAAACTACTGTGATGTGTTTGCCTATGAATATTCTTAGTTGGAATTTTCAGTTTTTGTTTTTCTTTTCTCTATGATCAAATTTGCCTATCTTTTGTTAGATGGATCGTGATTCTAATGGCTTCAACTGCGTTTTAATCATAGGATTTCTGTATTAATGTTTACTGTAAATGTGTTTTTAAATATGTAAACATGGTTTGCTTATAAAACTTTTTATATTACCATTTTTTTATTTGTGAATCTGAAGTAAACCTATTATCTGTAAAAAGTGATATGAAACAATAATAGAATTGAGTAAAATATTATTAAGCTCAAGTTTCATTAAGTTTGTAATACAAATAACTGTAAAAAAGGAATGGAAAATTCAAAGAAAAAAATTAAGCAGACCATCAAATGGTTTTAGTCATTATATAAATAGAACAAAAAAGATTTTAGTCCATCAGCATAACCACACGCACGCCAGCTAATAGGGTATTGTGAGACTTTGAATTTGGGAAAGGAACAGTCGTTCGCAAGGGTTACACAAGCAAACACAAAATTGTTATGGTACATGGAATTTTTTTTACTTTATTTTTATAGCACCTTTCCATAGTGAATGCTACTAGTGCTGTTTACATGCAGATTATTATTCACTTACATATTTTTTTATGGTTTGTGTCCAAGAAAGGTTAACTGACTTGTACAGGATCAGACAGTGAGTTGGAGGTGGGGAATGAATCAGCAAGATTGTGACTTAAAGTTCAATAGCTTAGTCACTAGGCTGTACTGCATATGTAAGTATTTAAGTGCACACCCTTAAACAAAGTGATTATTCCCCTCAAGGGGAGTATAGATTTTTTTTTCTGAAATTAACATTTGTTATATTTTATCCATGCTTTAACCATGTCAAGAAGTAACATGTTACAATGTTTAACTTTTAAAGTTAACATTTAAAATTTTTTTTCTGCTGATTTATTGACTAAATTTGATCAGTATTATCAAATAATAGCCGTAAAATCAGTGATTATTATTTTACTTCATTAATTCTCTTTTTTGGTAATGTTTGTAACTAATGCTCACAGGGTAAGACTAAAAAGCGCCCTTCCCCAAGATAATACATTTGACTAAGTGTATAGGCTAGACTACCCACAGATCAGAAATTCAGATGGAGTTATTTGTCAGCCTTACATATTAAAATAGTCCAACATCATGATAAACTGTACAGAGGACATGTGGCAATATCTTTATTTACTTAGTGCATTTCTACTTATTGCTAACGTGCCAAAGTGGAAGTAAAATGTAGGCAAGACTTAAAGATAGGCTTTCGAAAAGGGTGAAACAAATTTATAGTAACACATGTGAATCTTTTACATGGAAGAAAATGATGTTGACTTGGAACTTTTGGTATGATATGGACACCAGAGAATTTTTTTCCAGTAAACCTAAAACACCATTTTGACTGCTTCTCACTTTTTCTTATGACATTTTGGTAAAATGTGGCATAAGATGAAGATCAGGTAAACATGCCACAGTCTGGCCACCATACTGCTGACAGCAGTGAAATTGGTTAGTGGTTCCAAGTAAGTACCAGTGATAGAGCCCGGACTCTGGATTTGTGGAAATAGTTTTTCAGCTCCGGCTCCTTGTGACACTGAACTGTTAACTGGGTTAGAAAACTGACAGTATTTTTTTCAAGTGCTGGGCTTGTGATATTTTATGAAACTGTGTTCTGCCCTTTTCTAGCCCAACTTAAGCAATGTGGAACATTTACTTTTGGATTTCTGTTTGATAATAAACAATTTGTTTAGATACAGATATCAATGTTCTTAAGTCTGTCTGGTACGTGAGCAGAAGGCCAGTCTTTTCGTATAGCAAACACAGGTGCTGAATTGTCAAATGACCATTATATAAAGATGAGCTGGCTCAGGTGACTGGTGTAGCAGTCCAGTACCACTGCTTAGATAGGATAGGTGACTTGGGGATGCCAAGCAAATACCTATTTTAATAATGAGTTCACATCTCTCCTTTTTTGAACTTCAGGGAAGGACAAAACCATTGTGTCTTAATAGACACTGTTTAAGACCTTAGTAATGAAGATGGCTAAAAGAAGGTGTTGTTGAAAAGCAGCATCTGTTATGGTGCCAATAGTGAGGACTATAAGTTGACACCAATGGTCAGGTTAATCTGTCAAGTTAAAGAGAGTCATTATGTACAGTATTAAAAAAGTGAGTCTCCGCATTTGGCTAAAAATACTGAAAGCTCAAAAAGAAGGCGGTTCTGTGGGTGGTTTAACACAAACTTTGTGGGTGGAAGTACTTAGGTGAGGTCATAGAAACCAGCATTCTTGAAACCTCAAAGAGGTTCTGAAAAACTAGCTGAAAACTTCGGAAAGATGTCCTAAGTTTTTACAGCAAAGAAGAAGAAACATTGACAATGAAGAGGGATATAAATATAAAAGTTGAAAGGAAAAGTCAGCAAAAATCCTAAATCCAGTTCACTTGCCCTTTTCCAGCCATTGTTTGAAGCATAGGCAGACATAAATAGATAGGTATTATTTTACTTTGTTTTATTCTATTGCCATAATATATCAGTTGTGTTAAATTTGACTTTGTGAACCACATACATATTATTACATTTCAATACACAAAACATAAGGACAAAAGTAATTGTACTTCCCTAAAAGTTCCCAAACACCCAATTTAATAAAACATTCTTAGATATATACATCAAACTAGTATAAAAGACTCATAATGTCAGGATGGGTAAGTATTATTATCAAATATGGTTGTTCTGGTGTTGATTAACTTAAGTCAGTTACCAGACAGAAGAGTAAACAGAGTTTTGGCAGTGGTCTGATGGGGTAGATAATATTTTAATTACTTTGCGTATCATGTATTACACATGCACAGTGGAGAGGTTGCAAGAAATGATTTTAGAAAATATACATAATGCTCACTGTGGAGACATGTTGTCTTTTGCAAAAGTATTCCCATACCAAATTGTGAAGGTGAAGGTTGTAAAATGCCCAGCAACTGAACTTATTTATTTAATTTTTATTGATTTTAATTAGAGGCAAATGACCTTCCATAAGTGGTTGTATAAAAAAACTGAGCTCTTTGTTCACAAAGTGATGTACAAAAACCATATACTTTATTACAAGGACTGTATTGCCCAAACTAAATCTACTGTAACTATTATACTCACATTATTTCTTCCAATGAAGGCAACACCAAGTCATTGTTTTCATTGCTTAATAATATCACACAACAACGGGATTCTTTACCTTCTCACCTTTACTCAACTGATTTTTGCAATTCCCTTATATCCTTTTTTTAATGAAAAAATCCAGAAGATACATCAGTCTCTCGGTACAGATACCTCCAGTACTTCATTTGAATTTCACCTACCAACTCACTCATTTTACTCTATTCAGCTTCCTACTTTCTCAGAAACCTCAGATCTTGTCTGTAAGTCTAAGCCATCCACCTGTCAATTGGACCTCCCCCCTCCCCCCAACAGTTCTGGTCAAAGCCTGCTTCCCCTCTCTGGTCCCTCTTATTTCTGCTATAATCCACTATTCTCTCACTACTGGTACTGTTCCTTCATCTTTTAAAACTGCTACAATAGCCCCAATACTGAAAAAACCTGGTGCCGATCAGACTAATTTCAGTAATTTTTGTCCTATTTCTAATCTACCCTTCATTTCCAAAATTCTTGAAAAAATAGTGGCCATTCAACTTCATTCCCACTGTTATGCTGATGACACCCAGCTCTATCTCACTAGCAAACCTACTGGTTCCTTTCCACCCTCCACGCTTATTGATTGCATAGCAGAAATCAAATCCTGGTTTTCTTCAAATTTTCTTAAATTAAATAGTGACAAAACTGAGTTTCTCCTCATTGGTACAAAATCAGCATTATCCAAAACTGATAATTTTTCCTTTGTTATTGATAATTCCTCTGTCTCCCCTTACCCACAGGTTAAGAGTCTGGGTGTCATCCTTGACAGTACTAAAACCCCCTCTATTCACCATATCACTCCCGTTTTGTAGCAGCTTCATTGGCTTCTTGTTAAGTTCCTTCTGTTGTCTGACCTCCTCCATGTTGTCATTCCCTCTCATACCCTTAGATCCTCTTTCTCCATCCACTTGACTGTCCCTTTCATCCGTGTTACCACTATGGAACTCTGGAACTCGCTACCATCTGAGCTTAGAAATATTGAATCATTTTCACTTTTCAAATCTAAACTTAAAACACATTTGTTTAAGACTGCTTTTTCTCTTTGATTACAATTGCTCTGTCTGATTTTAATTTTTGTATTTTAGTTTTGTTTATAATGTGTGTTTTATCTATTGTTCTGTGTCCTTGAGTGTTTAGAAAGGCGCCTACAAATAAATAAAATGTATTATTATAAAATCAAGTGAAACTTAACAAACCAAAATTCAACCCCCACCCAAGAGAAAGAGAGGAGAGCCAACAACCAGAGCAAATCTTTAAAAGCACCAAGGAAAGAAGAATATCCTTTTCCCCAATGTAGAAGCTTATTCTATAATGTTATTGATTAGATCCTGCCATATTTTAAAAATGTTTTATACAGATCCTCTAAGTAAGAATTAGATTTTTTCCAATAGAAAAGGTTAAAATTGAGATAAGAGAGCACAGTCCAAATACAATAAACCTATGATATGATCTTAAACAGTCCCAATAATAAAATTTGGAAATGATGTAAACAGTTCGCATGGAGATTGAAAAAGCACATTATAGTACATTTCTAAAGCTCACAATGTAAATAGGTAGTTACTTTGTGGTTGCCAAAATGTACATATATTCAATGGAAGAAATTTCAATATAATAATTAAAATTTAACCAAAAAAAAAGGGTTGCCGAAAAGGAAATAGAATGTGTAGTTACAGCAGATATTGCATTACAAATGGACCAAGTTCCATGCTGCAAGCAGAATCTTCTTTGCCTTTCCAGAACACTCGTATGGCTCATCGTGTTTCAAAAGGATGTTGGGATCAGTCTTCTTAGGTTTTTTTTTTGCTTCATCCAGAGAACTAAAAATGTAAAATTACTTTCAGTTTGGCAGAGTACATGAGGCTGTGTCTGTTTTCAGCTCTGTATAGGCACTACTTAATGTTATACAATGTGTCGCGTTTAGCAGCATTTGCATGGGATAAATCTAGGAAAATAAAAATGTGGCTATTTTCAGTCTGTGAAGAGACACCAAGTTTTGTTTAACCTGTAGTTTGGCTTCTCGGTTTTGAGGCATTCGATCCACATACATGGTAGGCTTCTGAGTCTCGGTGTTCGATTTGAAGTCCTCTCCAGTCATTTTAGAAAATGTTCAGCTATGAATTTCTCTGGGTTTGGACTTTGACGTTTTTCTAGGAGACCTTCGATTTCTAATGTTGTTCCTTCTATATCTATCTTTCACTGCAGCCATTTAGTCAATGAGCACTTTGCATTCTGATTTTGCAGCTGCTGCTTTTTTGTCAGTGGTGGATGTCAATTGTTCAGCTATTTCAATACGAGTCATAAACATGTGCTTAACATCTTCAAGCTAAGCAGCAAGTGCTCTAATTTTACTCTCTAACTTAACTCATATTTTCCTGTATTTTTTCATCAGTTTTTTCTATATTTTCTGTAGGGGTTATAGTAAACTTAAACATATTTCCACTTCGTTTATATCCTGAAGCCAGTTCTCATTTTTCTTGTTTAGGTCCTTTATTTCTTTCTTTATATCTTTTATATCTTTCTTTATATCACTCTTTATATCATTTATGTCACCGCAGCAATCATTACCTTAAGCTTGGACAGTGCGTTTCAGTCTTCTCCACGCTCTGTAGCTGCGAGTCCATTTGGGGTTGATGTTGGCTGACTGATGGGCGGTATTAGCTTTAGTTGACAGCGGGTATAAAAAGGCCATACTCCGTTCCAATACATGTCCTGGAATCAATGAATTCTCCTTGCCCATCGCCCTCCCAATTTCTCTCCCACTTATGGTCTCGGCTGGAGCCAATGCTGCAGATCTGTTCTTTTGTCCATCTTTTCCAGGTCAGTCTCTGGCAATTCGTACTGTGAACTTGAGGCTGGTTTAGACTTTGATGGAGAAGATTTAGATTTAGGGGTCTTTTCCTTTTCTTTAATGAGCTCTTTCTTTGTTGCTCATGTTTATTTACACTTGCGTGTAAGGTAATCTTCTTGGGATGAGTAAATACAGGATACCTTGGCATGACCGTAAAAAATAAGAGTGAAATAACACAGCTGCTAGTGGAGATCTGTCTAGACGTCCATCTCCTACAACTGACAAGACGAATTCCTATGAAACTTATTTAATGGAGGAAGGAAGCAAAACCTCTATTGTAATAAGCTTTATTGACCATGAGATATTTGTTGATCTCTCATTTTAGAGTGCTGTAAGTGGTGGTGGCCAGGAACCTTAAATGTTCAACTAACTTTTACAGCCTGTCACCTGGCAATATTGATATGCAACCTAGGTTAAAGCTGAATTATAAAAAAACCCACTACTTTGACTTTAAATTACAAAATGTCCTCAAACATTAAGAAACAGTAGCTGTCTCTGGCCAAACATTGAACTTTGTAATCTGGAATATCAGAGGTTTCAATCACAATCTAAAGAGAAACAGTAATCTCCCACCTAACTGGCCTAAATGCTACGATAGTATTTTTATAAGAGACTTAGTTTAAAAAGTAAGGACCAACTCAAATTTTTCACTCCAGCTATATAAAGAAAGCCAAAACTGAGGGAATCTTAGTACATAAGGTAGTCTCATTTGTGGCATGAGTTATAGCATCAGATCCTAATGGATGCTATGTCATGGTGATGGGTGTATTTTTCATATCTAAAATAATTCTGATAAATACTATATCTGTGTACCTAATGTGGATGATAAAGATTTTATCCAAAATGAATTTGCCTCAATTCCCAATTTAAGCACTCATAAAATTATAATGACCTGAGCTTGAATTCCTGTGCACAACATAATCATTTCGTAGCTTGCATCTTAACCACCTATCACTAGCAGATGTGAACTTTTTAGAGTTAATCTGCAAACAAATTTAGAATTTTTATAGAATAATGCATTCTCAGAGGTTTTCCGCAGGAATACTTTGGGAAGCTCTGAAAGCATTTTTAAGAGGACAGATTATTTCATATCTTTACCATAAAAGCAAATTGGAGACCAAGAAGGTGGCAGAGTTAATCAGCAAGTTCTCCAGAATAGATCAAGAATACACCAGGTCTCCAAATTTGGTACTTTATAGAAAAAGACAAGCTCTATAATGGGAATTTAAGTTCTTGACAACAAAAGAAGCTGAGCGCCTGATCTTTAAATTGTGACATCATTATTATGAACATGGAGAGATGGCAACAAAGATCTTAGCTCAGCAAATCCACAAGCAGGGTGTTTGCCATGTAATAACAGAAACTACCAACGAGCATCTCAACTTCTTCTTTTTTCGGCTGTTCCCTTTAGGGGTTGCCACAGCAAATCAACTTTTTCTATATCTTCCTGTTTTCTGCGTCTTGCTCTGTTACACCCATCACCTGCATGTTCTCTCTCACCACATCCATAAACCTTCTCTTTTCCTCTTGTCTGACAGCTCTATCTTCCCTTTTCCTAACATCCTTTTCTCAATATACCCAGCGTCTCTCCTCTTCACATGTCCAAACCAATGCAGTCTCATCTCTAATGTACTCATTTCTAATCCTGTCCATCCTCGTCACACCCAATCTTCCCTTTCACTCTTGGTAATAACTCCTGACACTCCTCTCCACCCATTCCACCCTGCCTGCACTCTTTTTCACCTCTCCTCAACAATCCCCATTACTCTGTACTGTTGGTCCCAAGTATGTAAACTCATCCACCTTCGCCAACTGTACTCCCTGCATCCCCACCATTGCACTGACCTCCCTCTCATTTACATGTATTCTGTCTTGTTCCTACTGACCTTCATTCCTCTCCTCTCTAGAGCATATCTCCACTTCTTCAGGGTCTCCTCAACCTGCTCCCTGCTCTCGCTACAGATCACAATGTCATCAGCAAACATCATACATTTAATGTATTTATTAATGTTATATAGTTTAATTAGATATTATTATTATTTTTGTATTTACTTATTTTAAATATGAAAAATACTAAATCATGTATATATTAATTGCACTAGTATCTGCTATATTTTGTGGCACCAATTATCAAGAATTCTGAAATACCCTGCATCATAACCTAATCATACACTGCATACAGTAGTTTACTGGTACATTGAATATTAAATGGTGCGGACTAGAATTACTTGCTTAGTGTGAATGATAAGGTTTATTATTTAATTTACAGCAATTTACTTAGGGTTGAACACATCAATAATTTCCATATTTAAATTTTCTTAGTGCTACTTTTGGGTAAATTATCTACTATGACAGGGAGATGGACAGTAAAAGTTAGACAGAAGTCACTAGTGTTTGCTGGGTTTAACCAAGATCCATGATAATATGGATAAATACAGAAGTGTGCTGGGAGAGATGATCTACTATTTAAGTGACCTATACAAATTGTCTCAAATGATTATGGGGACTAATACATTTAGGGGATTGTTTCCATGACTCAACCCTTAACCTTGCTACATTTCATATTCTGAGCAGCTAAGTAGGGGAATTCTAATGTGATTAGATCAATAACTAAAGTTAAATTGGAAATGTAATCATCCAAAATAAAGTGTATTGTGTTATAATGTAATGACCCTAAACTTACCATATAGGAATGAGTGTGGGTACATGAGTATGCCCCGAGGTTGACTGACACCTATGTTAGTTCACACCAAAATGCTGTAGGTTCTAGCCCTTAAAGACTTGAAGTTCACTAGCACGGTTTGATGATGAATGGATTAATTTCATTAAAATTAACCAGAGATACTGGTAAACTTGATTTCTGTGGTGTTTCAACATATAAATTAATCAAAGGAAATGTTAACAATAACGTAATTGTTTACTTTGATAAAAACCTGGGCAGTGTTTTTGGGTTTTCAAGAAATACATAACATACTTGGCAGAATGTAGTGCAGTATGTGTGATATGTGGTATGAGTAGACTTTTTTTTGAAGTGACTAAGTTTTGTTTCATAGATTTATATGAATTCCTGCCAAATGTGGTGAAGAGTTTCCAAACCTCCCTTAAAAATTAGGTCATAACAAGCTATAGGATTCTGTCAAAAAGTAAATTGATTTTCATAATGTGGCCACAGTTTCCTGTTAAAGACCCACTAGAATGTTTTTTCTATTTCACTCATTACCTGTACAATGTTTTTCCACACTATGTGCTAAAACACTTTGTGTTCATTTTCTTAGCGGTAACATCTCTTTTGTCATTTAGATTTTTAGGAAATCATTTTATGGTAAAATCTATGTAATTTCCACTAAATGAGTTATGGGTTAATGGAAAACTGAAAAGTATGAATAATCTTTTGTGCAGATTCTTTTTTTACTTATTTTGTCTTAAATTCTACTGTGCAATGTTGTAAAGGAAATCCCCACAAAAGAATTGTCACATTTTTGTTGGAACTACGTAATTTTGAGACAGAGTGGTGAAAGATTAAGTAGGAAGTATGTTGTACTTTAAACATATATTTTCAAAGGAAAGGAAAAAGTAAAGAACATTAAAATATATTTTGTCTCATACTGTTGACATATTTATAAATCATTGGAATTATTCAAGAGTTTCACAACTGATATTTTTATCCTTTTGCATTGTATTCAGAATAGCAAAGGAATACAACTTCTGATTCATTTTATATACATTTTCTTTCTGTTATTTTTTTTTCAACTAGCTCTGCCCCCTACTCGCTTCGCTTTCCCACCCCCGGGTTTGGTTTACCGAATATACAATTTAAAAAGATTATTATTTTCATGGGAATTGTTACATATGCATTACTTTAAAACTTTTGTAAAAACAATACTTGTCCTTTATTTCCAGCCCCAGGCATGGTTAAATCTTTCTTGCAGAACGTATAACGTTGCTCATTTTGTGAAGGGGGTTGAACGCACACTAAGGAGATGCTGTTGGATAATCTGTTGTCTTTCTGATGCTGGTGAGCTGCGTGTTCTTTTTGTCGCGCTGCACGTCGATCATTCAAAAGCCTGTATTGCAGCTGTCCTTTTGCAACTTCACGTCTCTGCTTCTCAAATTGTGAAGGGGGGCGGGGGAGGCTGAACACATGCTAAGGAAAAGCAGTCGAATCATCTGCTGGCTTCCTGATGCTGCTGGCAAGCTGCATGTTCTGCTTGTCACTTGTCATTGTTTTAAGAGCTGGGAGCACATGATGTTTGCCTGTCAAAGGCATTCCAACAACTGCTTGGTTAGATGTCCTTGAACTTATTTTAAATGTGGTCTCATTGCCTTGTCTCGTGTGACGTTAAAGTGTCTCTTGCAGGACATCAAATTGTCTTCCGAGAAGATCACGTCTCGTCTCCCTCCCAGGATTTTTTTTTATAATAGAGAGATAATTCTTGAAGATTTTTATGCTTCCTCCATGGATAACTAATGATTAGAATATGGTGTCAATTGATGGTAGTATTTCCTGGCTGTCTGTATAAGACTAGTAACTTAACTGTTCTCACAACTTATGATCAAGGGCTGGCAGTAGTCAATGGGATTTGTACATAGAATTTAAGAAAAAGAACCTGCTGCTCAGAAGGAAGATTTTGTACATTTTAAGGGGAAATGGTTTATTGTGAGTTTACAAAAACTTAGTACCTACCTTTAAAACTGACTTTTTTAAAGAGTGTGTTTTTTTCAAAGTTTTACATTTGCCTGAACTTTACTTACTATGAGATTTTTTTTGGACTTCCTTATTTAGAGTCACTTTGAATTTACTGTGTGTGTAATTGGTAAAGTAGGTTATTGGGTAACTGAATCATACTCATTCAGTTTTAACACTAATGAAATAATGTAATTTTGTTTTTCTTAAATCCATAATTTGTACTATCCCAAAATGCTTTTTTTTGTTTTTTGCATTCAAAGCACTTTTATTCATTCTGCTTTAATTGCTTGACTGTGTGTACAGCTTTAACATATTTATAACTTAAATGAGAACAGATTTGAATGAATATTCAAGGGCTATTAATTAAAAAATAAATTAAGGTTCTAAATGACAGCACTGTAGAGATTACAAAGGAAATGTTTATGCTTGATAGTAATGAAATGAAATAGCATTTGATTTTTACCACTATTCAGTGTAGCTACATTATGTTTACATATTAAAGGAGTAGATTCATTTAAAACAAAATTAAGAAAGTTTGTTTTGACTTTTTTAGTTTTATACTTAGTGGACCGTAAACTACTAAAGTTATATCATCGATACATGGAATTGGAATATTTGGAATTGTGCTGAACAGAATGACTTACTTACATTTAATGATAAGTGGGCAAAACAGTATTCAATGTACAGAAAATTATTTTAATATAGAACACACCCAAATTTTTATGGAGTGACAATTTTCTGAATGTCACATTTGGGCTACACATCAACCATGATATGGAGATGTAAGTAATATTTGAAGACTTGTGATTATTAGCCTTAACCAAACTACATGGAATGATAGATAATAATAATAATAATAATAATAATAATAATAATAATAATAATAATAATAATAATAATAA
>JANRMT010062832.1:10760078-10772671 GCA_026402145.1 Polypterus bichir lapradei | reverse complement strand
AATAATAATAATAATAATAATAATAATAATAATAATAATAATAATAAAAGAAATGGGTTGGGAAATCTATAATTAATTAGTGCAGATTGCTGCAAAATTTTATAAGGGCTAATTGATCTAGGGAGTAGGATCTCTGATATAACCCTCAACATTTATATTTTTAACTGAAGGCAAAACCTTTTTAAAAATGTAATATTTAGGATGTTTCAGTACTTGTTATGTTTATCTGATGTAATCATTTTCTCACTCACATATATCTTCATATTTAGTATGGTTGAAGATCTAGGAGTAAATATAGAAGGCTTAGATGCAAAAACAGTCCAAAGTAGAAAATAACTAGATCTTGGTGCATTTAAATATATTTCACATAGGAAAATTCTAGTACATGTCTACATCTTGGTTTACCATTTAGATTCCCAATCTTAAGCTTACTGCGGTGGGCTGGCACCCTGCCTTAGGTTTGTTTCCTGCCTTGCACCCTGTGTTGGCTGGGATTGGCTCCAGCAGACCTCCGTGACCCTGTAGTTAGGATATAGCGGGTTGGATAATGGATGGATGGATGGATCTTAAGCTTATAGTTCTCTTAATACTCAATACCAAAATAATATGCAAAACATTGCATAACTCTCAGATTTTTAGAAAGAATTGCAAACAATACAAATATGTCAGAAATTATGATATTTACTAAACTGTTACACAATTTTTTACTGAGATTACATGAAGAGTTATGGAAACTTTGTATAATTTATACAAAATGCTTACTTGAAAAGTTATAAAAAGTAAATATGGTAAATTATATAACTAATGGAAGGAGGTAGATGTGTAATAAACAATAAAAAATTGTATCAAGAGTTGCTCTGGAAAAGGTATAGCTCATGTGTTTATCAAAGCAGTTAAGAATTTTACTCTATTACACTTCACACAGCCCTACATTAAAGGATAAGTTCAGACCTTTTTAAGTCAAAGTTATTTCTTTCCAAACATGAGCTATATGCATTTTGCCATAAGAAATTGAGTTCTAAAGTTAAGAACTTTTTTTTATAAATTTAAAAAAATATTTTGCTGACACAGCTACTTTACAATAGAGGGTATGGGGCATAGAGAAAAAGGTTTAAATGTTATCAAGTTTGTCCATTTTCAACCCAAAAAATGGCTGAATGTGCATATAAAATGTCAAAAACAAACTTATTTGTTCAGTTACCTACAAAATGACTGAGGGAATGACTTGCTGTCTTCTTTTTCTCTCAAATGCAAATCAACAAGGCCGTCTGTTGAAGGTACACAGTTTTACAATGAAATACGGTTCCTGTCTTCTGTCTATAATTTGGTATATTTCATTTTTCATATTAATTTTATTATTGCCTAGAGATCATAAAAAAATGAATAACTCAATTTTTAAAAACACATGTAACCAAGAATACAATCAATTCAACATTTTAAAAAGTTAATTAGGTACATTTAAGTAAAATTATCTTTTAAATTCCAACCCTACCTAGTATTGAGAGCCATGTCAGCAAGAAGCCCATTATCAAATAGTTTCTCACATAATGTATAGTAAAACATCAAAAGGAAAACACAACAGAGGCTTGGCAGGCTTATTTTATACAACATTGATGAATTCTTGCAAAATTCTGGAAAAACTTTTGCACTGTTCCTTTGAAGAATTTATTTTCTCGTTTTAGATAATATACAGTAAAACTTTGCTTTCCCATTAAGTTATGGAAAGTAAATTAGGATTATTGCATTTGAGCAAAGTAAGATTTAGTACAAGCAACTTAGCGTAGGACATGATAATGACTTTATTCTTTAGTAATATTACCTCAACCCCATTTCCAAACAGTGCCATTAAAAGATCACTGCAAGTCCAACATGTTTGACAAATAAGCAAATGCTTTAGTTTGTCTATACTGTAATGGTCTTAATTTAGTATTATATCATATTACTCAGCAAAGCTGGTGCTTGGTGGTATCATTTACCGTGAAAGTCCAGTACTTGATGTATTTGGGATAGTTTTAATCTTGAAAGAGGTGCCTAAAAAGCATTACAGTATGCTTTAGAAATATTGTGAAGATTGCATATAATGCTTTCTGTACCCTTTCTGGGAAACTGACTAACAGGTAACTTTGGATCAATACAAATACCAAAATCATACCAAGCCAAATAACAGATAACTCCAACTAACTCCACCATCATCAAAGACAGCTTCCAGCTACTTCGCTTACCAGGCCTGCACAGAGCTCCCCTATAACTTCTGTTCCAGAATTTAGAAAAATACAGGTGCTTAGAGTGCCATCTTACTTGCTGGTCTTGTTACTAAAAAATAAGTTATAGTGAAAGTTTCAGCTAAATGAATGCAGAGGATATCCCCTTTAATGGGTTTGTTAAAAGTAGGAATCAGTTATCAGTCCTTTCGTCTTTGAATAATATATAATATGCTCTTTTAAATATTCAGTTTTTCAAAGTTCTTGCTATTTCTGGATACAGAAAAAGATTTTGTTAGAGTGGAATGGGGATATCTGTTTACTGTGCTATGCAAATTTTGGTATTGACTGGAGAAAGAAGATAGAGAAGAAAAGAAAAAAATCTCTTTTAAAATGCCAGACTGAAGTGCTTGCAGTTCTGATGGACTACAACATACAATGCCCACCTGTTTTTTTTTTTTTTAATTTCACTGTTACAAAAAGAAACTGGCAAAAAGGGATCAGCAAATAGACAGACTGTAATCCAGTGTTTTTCAACCGGGGTTCCACGGAACCAAAGGATTCCATGAGTGCTAGCCAAGGGTTCCGCCGAAAAAGTCCCATGATATAGGACATACTGGTGGATAATTGCACAGGGTTCCGTGAACAAGGTAACCATTCGCGCAGGGTTCCACTCCAGCGAAAAGGTTGAAAAACACTGCTGTAATCATAAGTGTAACAAAAGTAAAAAACCAAAAGATCAAGAACATCAGGCAGGAAAACCAAAATGTTAGACAAACCCATAGTTAAATAATACTTGCTATAATTCTTAAAATATAGTTCTCTTAAAGAGAACTAATGCTCTGAAAAAAAACCAACAACAATCTTGGATGACAGTGATGTGACACTGTGCAACTTCAGGCACCCTAAAAACCACACATCATTTTATAATAATGGACCAGAAAATGGCAGCATCCATATATAAACTTAATACTGTCTCGGTTAAACAAAAAATGTGAACAATATTTAACATGTTTATAGTGACAATAACTTATAAACAAATAACCATTGTCATAGCAGTCAATTATTAAAACCTGGAATGGAAAGCCCAAAGATGAATCCTTTAAAAATTGACATTAATTGACTCAATTAAATTGCCTTATGCCTACTTATTGTGAATATTATCTTGTGCATAGTTTGGCAGTTTTTTACTTTGAAGCAAAAACAAAAGCAAAGCTTGATGACCAAACATTAAACCTAATTTGACGAAGAAAGTATTTACAGTATGAATTTAAAGCCTTTAAATTAGAAAACAGCCCCCGAGATAGTGGTTTATGACAAATGAGGTCAATTTTGAAGTTTGACTTAATTTATATGAAGTAGAATATTTAGAAAAAAGGCTTGTAAAATAACATGAACTGTGGATTATTATATGGAAAGGAAATCAGTCTTCTAATACCGAAACTCCTAATCAGAATCAGTTTATATAAACCTTTTCTTATCCTTGCTTTGTTAGATTTTTGAAGGTGGCTAAACACTTTTGATTATTGGTGCAATATTTTTTTCTCCCTCAATTCCTTGTATCATTTTTGTGTTTTTCAAGAGCTGACTTTTTTTTATCTAGTTTAGAAAAAATATTTGTTAAAACAAAAACATGTTTCGCTAGTGGTCATTTTTGCAAGTTGAGAATGTGACTCTACTTTTATACTCTGGTGTAAATTTCCAATTGTAATTTGTATTGATCTTAGATTTGAATGATATTTAATAATCTATTTGTATGTGATAGATTGATATCAAAGGGTTTGTGGTTAAGTTGCCCATGTAATTAATTTTTTCAACTTATGCTCACAATCATCATTCAGTATATCTTTTCAACAATGTAATAACTAATTGAGGTAAATGACCAAAAATGAAAACTAAAAAAAAGGATTTAAGTAAAAAAAATCTAGCTAAAAAACCTTTGCCATTAGTGCGGACTGAAGAAAAGCATCAGGAAAATTATAAGTTACAGTATTTTTAATTTGATTTCATGTACTTGTTACCTGTTTTTATTTTTTAACTTTCATGCCTGAGATTTTAATTATCTGGAAAACTTCTGACTTTTAGTTTTTGTTTTTTTCATCCTTGTTTTTAATATCTTCAATGGAAATGAGCAGCCTTGGTCACAAGTTTTGTTTTGCATTATTTTTTTCCTCATCTCTACCACCTAATAAGTCCAGCAGGCTAAAAACATAAGTTTTTGTTTTAATATTTTTCTTGTCATTGTCAGTTTTTTTCTGTAGGACCGTTCAATAGCCAAAGGCAACCAAAGTGTTTTAAAGCATAATGAAACACAATAATAAACTAACATTTCTACATCAAAATAATAGACAGAATCACAGAAAGTAACAAGTTAGAAATTGATAGATAGTATGCATGGTGTAACATTCAGGTGCGTTCAACAATTAAGTTAACTGATATGAAAGCTGGAGCATTTCACATTTTTATTTATTTTATTCAAGAGTCAGTTATCACATTTTTTGTTTATTAAATATTTGTGTAACAGTGAGTTAAATAATAGATAGAAATAATAGAATGTAATTACGTTTTAGTAGATTACATTATATACATTTTTTAATAGCACTTTACAGTAAAGTTCAAAACGGAGCACAAATAAAGTAATGGTGGCTTTTATAGACTGCATATTTCAGTTCAAGTAATGTAAAAATGGCGCCGATTGATGTTTGTTAGCAGTAGAGAGCCTGTGACTAACTGTTGATCTGTTTTCTTAAACATAGCATTTTTCAAAGTACAGTATACCCAATACAGAGTTCCAGACTCTGACTAAAATGGTTGCAAATGTGATGAAAGATATTCTTTGGCGATTATCATTTCTACATAATTCGTGAGTGGCAAATGACCTCATTTGAAACTTTAAACTAATTATATTGTAACAGATACAAAAGGAGATTTTTTACTGTTGAGAGGATGTGCTATTGACATATGTGTTGGTACAGGCGGATGTGGGGGGGAATCCCCCTTGGAAATGCATGAGCTGCATTCCACTAAAGGTGGGTTTACACGTGACATATCAGTGAAAATTGTGTCAGACTTGGAGACAAAAATAATTTGAACTACAACATTCCCAAATGGTGAATTTTAAATAAAGGCTGGTTATGCTTGTGCCAGAGGTACCAACAAAGAGCTGAATATGATGAAACAGGTCATCAAAACACATGCAGAACATTTGAAATGCATCATGTAGGTCCCCTGTTATCTGTAAGCCTGGGAATTAAGTTTTCTGATTTGGTGCAGGCACACCATATATGATTATCATGGATCACCTCATATTTGCACATCTTTGCATGCCTATTCTCTTTTGATTTAATACAAAATGGTAGCCTGTCCTACAGTAGCATACATGTGCAGCCACCTCCCCGCTGTTTTCTCATGCACAGTGATGTCATAAAGTCTGTGTTTTAAGGTTGCGGGTATATTACATGTTGTTGTGTTTTACTGGGGTGATCTGTGATTGAAGGCAGAGAGTAAACATTTGGTATCGAAAATTGCCAGTTGTTAACTGTTTTATCAGTAATTTTTGCGTGTGTACTACATGTTCGGTTACCAATAAATTATTCAATGTGAGCTAACCAAAAAGACACATGGAAAATAAGATTTAGTAAAATACTAATAATAGTAATAATTATGATTAATGATTTGACACCCAAGAACTTTGTACAAAGACATTTAAAAGTAAATGTACTAATCCACTTTCATGCCATATGTGATGCCTTGCTGCTCAACATTTACTCAGGTAGTTTTTTCTGGGAAAAAACAAGGGAAAAAGAAAAAAATATTTCCACAAGTAAGGGTTTGATCTGTGTACTTTTTGGTATTTGAAATTTTATTTTAAAAGCAAAAATGAAAACACGAAAATGAAACAACATCTGCTACAGTGCCAGCCATCACAGCCAGAGGGTGCAACATGGTGGGATCTAGAAATGCGCTAGATTTGTGTGCAAGACTAGATATGGCTGTCATCAGGTCAATATTCTTGTGTGAAAATCTAGTTTCCATTTCTGAAATGGCCCTGGCAAGGATGTTGAGCAGGGATCTTTTCAGAGACAGATGGGGGGAAATGGTAGGGTCACCAGAGTCTGTATGGCCCAAAGTTGAGAGGGCAACACTTTGACCTAGGTGTTTACTCATTGTTCTCCTTCTCTTTGTTGGATGTGACTCATCCTCAGCAGGAGATGACACACCCAACAGTCATCCTCACAGATGTTTTTTAAGGAGTCCAGTGCTGCACTAACAACCCTAGAAGCACTGCACAGATCAACTGACTGAGAATGCAGAATAGCATTTGCTGGTTTCAAGACACCAAGCACCCGCACTAGGAACTTTCCAATCTCAAAGAAGTGATGCCTCTTTATTTGGCATAGCAGGCCTGATGTCTCGGTACACAGGTCAACTGTAGCATCATCATCCTCTGTCATCTCAGATAGGATACTAAGGATTTGCTCTTGATTGTCCACAGCGCACCTTGTCACCTCATAGTGGCTTGTCCATCTGATCTCAAGCAGCCCTTTTATACAAGGTGCATCATGTTTATTGAGCACATAGTGGTGGTGAAAAAAGTTGTAAAGAGTGAACTAGATAGGCTAAAAAATCTTTTTGCATACGGCTCACTGTGCATGGCATGCACAACCACTAAGTGCAGTTGGTGGTTGTAGCAGTGGATGTATGGGACATATCTGTAAGCCTCTTTTGGAGCAAACTAGTACACCACCTCTAACCCCACTCATCACAGAAGCCCCATCATAATACTGGCTAAGTATACTGTCAGCACTGTAGCCAGCATCAGAAAGGTGTAATAGTATATCAGAGGTGATGTACTCTGCATCAAGTTGTTGCAAGTCAAGCAACTCAATAAGGTGCTCCTCTGGCATGGAATTTCTGACAAGCCGCATTATCACATACAAATTTTCCACATTGCACCTATCCCTGGTTCCATCACATCTGAGGCAAAACCCTGCAGAATCAGCACTTTCATATTTTTTCCTGACCTCTCCAAGCACCATGTCAGCCAGTGCTTGGATACTTTCATTTTGGATATCCTTAGATGTTTATTTTGCATTTTTGGGATACCCTTAGCAATGCTTGCTAGCTTCTCATCCTTCTCTAAGGTATATTCCATCAGTTTTAGAAAAATACCTGAGGCGATGTCATCATCATTACCTGCTGCATCATGTCTTAAGGTTTCTGCAGTCCCACGGAGCCCCAACTCATTTACACAGAGAAACCTTATAGCACTACTAATACTCTTGACATAGTAATGGTTTTTTTCAAGTTGTGTTTTACCAACCAATATTGAATGCACAGTCCCCCCGTGGCCTCTCTGCTTTTATACTCAGTCCAGATGGTTGAAGCATGCACATGGTTGTGGCTAGACACATGCCTCTGTAGCCCCTTGTCTCGATCAAGTGCTGCTTTCCAGTTGTTAAAACCACTTAAGGTAAAAACTACATCCCTGTCATTAACAGTGCTGCCATATTTCCAACAGGGGAAATAGAAGCATGCATCCTACACAACAGAGTACTCCAGCCATGGTCGTGTGTGGGCAGGATTGAATGACCTTACTGTTGTACCACCAAATACATGTTTGGGGTAACTACCCAGTATTGACTGGAATGGTGTATTGCCATTTAAGTCACTGGGTAGCTGAGCGGATTGCTGTGGGGCAGCAATTGTTGGCAGAGGTACAGGAGAAGCAGTGCCTATTGATGCCACAGGAGTAGACATGCTAGCTGCTGTCTCTGATGTACCAGCAGCAGCATCATTGCTACTGCTATTGGTACAGGCAGGAGCAGCACCACACTTTTTAAAAGCTTGGAAAAAAGGATGCATCTCACAGCATTAACTTTCCCTTTGTGAGCTGCTGGAAGCTGGGGTGGAAAGTGAATAAGCTTTACTAAAATCGCTGTGATTACATCAGTATATGAAACAAGCAAACAAGTGCAGAGTTGAAAGCTGGAGCAGGGCTTTGTGTCAGGGTCTGACAGACACAGGTCCTCCAGTCGGCTCTATGCAGCAGACAGGCTCACAGTGGTGCTTGTGAGATCGAGAAAGAAACACTTCTCTACCAGACTGAAACTGTGAGAAGAACAATGGACTAGTCCCCCATTGACTGTACAAATATAGATGTATTTTTTAGTTGTTGTTAGTTATCTCATGAGTCGCTATGATTTTGATGACAAGCTCATTTTGCTCTGCCCTTCCCACTGAGAAACCTGCCACTGGGTCATTTGCATACTAACAGTTATTGGATGTTTAGCTGGGGGGAGGGTGAGTGGGGGATCTCTGCGGAGTGCTGTGTGAGCTGCGCACAAACAGAGCACAAAGGGAAAGAGCGAACAAGCAGTGAAACCTATCATCTCATTTGTGCCTTTTCCAGTGGATTTTTCAGCTACTTTAGTAAATCTTGTCCATATTCAGTTTGAGGGTAATCTATATTTTCTTTCTCAACTTCTACAAGTTTGATTTAAGGGGGCAGGACATTTGTTTAAGAGGGGAATTGCCCCCTCTTGCCCCAGCGTAGAGCTGGCCCCAAACCATTCACACATTTACACACATTCAAAATGCTAGCACTATAAAAATTGCCAGACTTAGTGTTAGTAAATGAAATCACCAAATGTTAGCTGTTTCACAGTAAGTAATAACAATAACGTTCATAAAAGAACTGCTACATCAATGAAGTAAAGTTTGCATAGCTTGTATTTTTACTGGAAAGATGCGACTCAGTTTTTCTGCAGTCATGTCCTCGTCCCGGAGTGTCACTCTTTTACTGTTCCGAAAAAACATCATAATGGTCCATCCTCTGCTGATGCCATGCAGTGTAACTTCAAGGCCATCGGTCGATGTGTTGTGGGGAGGACTGTTCGCACGTGTCATTAAAAATTGCGTAGAAGAAGTACCTCCAGTTTCAGACAACGAAAATGCATCTGTTTTGTTGTTTTTGAACTGTAACACTTTCATTATTTGAATCACAAATAAATCCAGAAAAGTATGTATAATTTTAAATTTATGACTGCTATTTGTTACCACAGAATTAAAAAAATACCTTATTTTCCCTCATTTTATTCTTTAATCAGAAATAAAAATCTGAAAATTCCTTTCATTTTTGTATTTTCGTTTTTGCTTCTAAAATGAAATTTCAAATGCCTAAAAGTACACGGACCGAGTTTGTTGTGGAACTGAACTTTCATTTCTGTCATATGAGTGATTAAAACCACGTGGATGAAATAGTTTAAGTTCTATCAAAAAAAAATCACTTGCCTATCATGACCACCCCTTTAAATTGGGGGAGGATCTCATTTTCACAGCAGGTGTCATTATCCTATAAAAGTATTTTTCCTGTATATTACATGCACAGTTGATCATGGCAGATAAGAATTGATGTAATAACTTTTCAAAAATTTCATGGTTATCTTTGTCTTCTGTGCCCCCTTGCAAAATGAACACTAGAAGTCTTCAATACCACTTTTATAGCTAGTGTGCCCATCCATCCCTTCCACCAGAGGAGGCACTCATTTCCATAGCAGAGCCTTTGCTGTAGAAATGTGTGACTCTGTAAGCTGCTTGCAAAATTAACACTATAAAGGTAACATTGTTCAAAATGTGTTTTAAAAGGCTGTAGAAAGTCTGTTAAATCACTTTCTTGTCTGCTGAGGCCTTCTGTCTTTTCCACTGGGAACCGTTCATTTCTGTGCCTGGAGCAGAGCTTTGGAAATCTGTGCCCCCACCTGCTGCTTGCATGATGAATACGGAAATTTTAAAACTGTACAAAAATTATTTAAAAAAATTGGAGGAAGTCTTCCACATCACATTTATGTCTACTGTGCTCCTCTGTCTCATCAGTTTGATGGGATATTTATTTCCTTGGCTAGCCTTTTGCCATATATATATATATATATATATATATATGTGTGTGTGTCCATTGCATTCTGCTTTCAAAATGAGCACTGAACAGCTAATGACTGAAAACGCTATGACTTAATATAGCAGATATGTAAAACATAGCACTTCAGCACTAAAAGCCAGGGTGAGCTGAGGATGATCGATGTGGAATTAGGCTGTTCTATGCACACGCCTTTTGCAGTGAAGGCCCAGTGTTGGTTCCCCCACATTTACCGGACACTTTTCTTCCCTCATTTCACACAGGACAGCTGTGCATCACGATATGTAACACCTATCTACAAGCTGAAAAACAGTGACATTAAAAAGTAGCGCAAAGCACATTTCCTGGCAAATGGAGAGATGGCTTTCTGTGGCATTTTGACAATTTCTCCATGACTTGTTTCGGGAAATCTCAAAGTTAAGTGTTACACATCATAAGAATTCTTTGATTTTGCCTCAGGCTGTAGCAGCAATTTGACAGTTGTGTTCTTCCAACTAAGAGATGTCAGTCAGACCATTAAGGAATGAAAAATTGCAGGAGTGTCTTAAGCACACTGGGCTAGAGTCACTTGCTAAGCATAAAAATGTGGTGCCCCAGGATAATACATAGCTCTCAGACAGACTGAAAACTAAAAAGCAGGGAATCTCAGAGAGTTGTACCGACACAGATATGACCAGATTTAGAGATGACCTTCAATTGCATGTTGAGAAAACAGTGGAGGTTATAGTCAAGGAACTGAAAAGCTGTTTTGAAAATATGAGGGGTAATACAAAGCAAAGAAGCTCACATGGGTTGAAGATCATTTGGTGCTTCTCAATCTTCTATCATGATTCATGTCCAGATGGTTTAACCAGTTTTGAAGAAAATAAAATTGATCAATAGTGGAAAAACATGAGTAATAACATCATACATTAAGAGTGTTTGAGATGTTCCTTACCTTTCGACCTCTCATGCCAGCAAATATGAATATTAAAATCTTCCACATGCAACAGAAAATCGTTAACAAGCAACAACTAAAGTAGAATTTCAGAGAACTCCTGGATTAAGGAAGTATTTGCCTTTGGAGGTCTATAAACAATCATACAATATACAGGGTATAAAAGTTATCTTTAACAGGTGTACCTCAAAAGTTTCAAATTGATCAGCCTGATTTTGATGAGTTAAAGAAGTTTCTAAAGGTCAATGCAAATCCATCACTCTGACCTGAAGATGTTAGAATTCCTTAAAAATTAAACTTCTACAAGACAGTTTCAATAAGTAGGACAAAGTCTCCTGCAGAGAGCAAAGATTTAGTCAGAAACAGAAGGTTCAAGCAGTGGCTTTCAATAAAATCATTTTTAAACAAAACACTTTTTCAGTAATTACCTCAAATTCATCATTTTTGCTGGAGTAAGCTCACCTGACTGCAGTGGAGTGTACTGTACTGCAGTGATCTTGAATTGTCAAAATTAACCCTAGACTGAGGGAGAGGTCTGTAAGAAGACGGGCTCTATTGTAGGCACAGAGCTGGACAGTTTGACATCTGTGGCAGAGCGATGGGCACTGAGCAGGCTCCTGTCAATTATGGAGAATCCACTGCATCCACTGAACAGGATCATCTCCAGACAGAGGAGCAGCTTCAGCGACAGACTGCTGTCACTGTCCTGCTCCACTGACAGACTGAGGAGATCGTTCCTCCCCCACACTATGTGACTCTTCAGTTTCACCCGGGGGGGTAAACGTTAACATTATACAAAGTGTGACAGTAGGGGGCGCTATTGCTCCCTTAAACCCTCAGGTACCACGCCAAACACCAGGTAAAAGTCCAATAATTATTTATTATAATAATAATGTGCACCAAGCACCACTAATCCACACTACTACCATACAATAATTCAATAAACAATCAATCCTCCACTCCTCCCAGCAGCTCTGTCGCACTTCCTCCCAACTCTGGCTCAGCGTCTGGGATTTCCCATTGTCCTTTTATATCTCCTGACCCGGAAGTGAATCCACCCTACACATTCCTTCCATGGACTTCCTTATCATTTCCAGGTCGGATACAAAGTCTTTTTCTTCACCCCGGAAGCACGTCGTTCCTACTGTTCATGTGACCAGGACGTACTTCCGGGTTATAGGGCATGTAGCACTCCCCAAGCCTCCCTATAGCGGCTCCTGGTGGTCTCCATGGTATCCAGCAGGGCTGTTTATAAAAACTACAAGGTCCATGAGCCTCTGCTGGAATTTGAGGAACCTCCATGCCGCTGGGAGGGCTCTATCTGGCGGCTTGGAGGTATGGTCAGGAATATATAGCCGGCTATCCCTCACAAAAGTTATTGTCTGTTTTACCTGCATTTTTATTACTCTTTAATTTAATATTGTTTTGTGTCAGTATGCTGCTGCTGGATTATGTGAATTTCCCCTTGGGATTAATAAAATCTATCTATCTATCTATCTATCTATCTATCTATCTATCTATCTATCTATCTATCTATCTA
>JANRMT010062832.1:10742995-10760068 GCA_026402145.1 Polypterus bichir lapradei | reverse complement strand
CTATCTATCTATCTATCTATCTATCTATCTATCTATCTATCTATCTAACTCTTCCCAACATCATAATGTTCTCACTGACCACAATTAATTTTGCATACTGCAGTGGGCTCAGTAAATAACAAAACTGTGCAATTAGAACAGCAGTATAGCCAGGACTGTCAGCAGAACAAAAAGTCTAAATTTAAAGTACACATATTACTTTAGAATTCTTAAAGGAATATTTAAAATAAAGAGGTTTATCAGCTTACTTGCGCAGTTTTGCAATGTACAGTATTGCGTAAGGATTATTATAAGCTATTTGTTTTACCGGTTATCACTGGCAGAGAACTGGGAACTTGTGTTTATCTTCCATGAACGAAACGTTTGGGGAAAATCAGAACTATTTACAGTCATGATGAAGTTATTAATTTAATAAGAGTTGTGCAGGAACAGAATTGCATCCACAGTTGATGGTCTACTGGTCTATCATTCTGCCTGCTGCACTGAAATTCCATTTGCTGCTACTGCTTCTTACAGGGATGTTTACCACACTATAGGCAAGTCTAGCAAACAGAGAGGAAGATGCCTTATGGCTTTTCTACCAACCCAACACATCCTTCTCATCTTCCATGGTGTAATTATGCTTTGTATAGTCTTAAACTTTATCTTTGTTTTCATTAATAAGTATTTTCATCCATTCCTTAAACTCCACCACTACAGTCATTCTTCTCTTGGCTGCGGGTTCACAAAGTGGTTCATCACCTGATGTGAAGCAGGCTATCAGATGCCTGGCCTCTTGGTGAATATTTTCCCTCTCGGTACTGAGAAACATGCATAACTGGCAGAATTTAGGCCACAAGAATATAGCAAGCACTGACTATATCTTTACCACTTTCTTTATCCATTTTAGAAATCTTTCAGAGATTATTGGTTGATGTGAGTTGTCTGTACCCACATGCTTGAGAACGGTGTTGTATATATGATCCTGGTAGTCCAGGTGACAATAGGGTGTGATTGCATAAAAAGTGTTTGGTCCTTGATCAGTTACCCAGATGACTTTGTTTATAACAATGGCATAATATCTGAGTTAATGCACGAGCTGTTGATGTAACTCTCACCATATGCTGACACCTGTTTTCCTTCTTTGAGAGGGAATATTGTAGTGGAAAGTATGCTGCTATTAAGTTTGTACTGTGGTGTGACATAGTGACAGGTAATTGTCAGGTAACTGACCTTTAATTGTAATTGCGAAATTACAGGGTGAAAATGAAATAAAGGAGGGAAGCTATTAAAGAAAAAAAGCTTGAATAAAAAAATCCAGCCCCATATTAAAAATGGGCTCTGACCTGACCTGAAACCCAGTGCTTTGTCAGGGGCTGTTGGGCTTGCAGACCTCTAGACTGGGGCATTAACTGCCTTGTTTGTCTCAAGTGCTAAAATACAGTATAATGTGGTGATCTGCAGCCACATAATGAAGACAAATGTATCCAGTAGTCAGATCATGTTACCATCATTAAATAATGTGAGCAGACCAGGTACTTAAAATGAGTTTCAGAAACCATCACCCTTGCTAAGGGTGAATCTCAGTTTGCTTACCTCTCCTTCTGTTTTCCCTTTTGAAAAACGTAGGAAACTAGCAAGAAAAGAACAGGTTCAGAAAGTCCAAGGATGAAAACACTTGAAACAGTTATAATCGCAAAGACAGAAATATTCATATACATTACATATCATGAGTAGCATAGAACCATCATAAATAGATATAAACCAGTGCAACAGGAGGATACAAAATCAGTGTCAAAATTAAGCAGAAAGAAAGAAACTGCAGCATCATCTGACAAAAATCCTGGCCCATCTTCCTGTGCCATACATTTCAAAACAATGTTTCCTGTAAAGCCTTGTTAACATGGTAAGTAGAAGGCATACAAAAACATACCTCAAACTCTCTTCATGTAATTTGCTTCCACTTTGGGATTTCCTATCACATACATCTGTCAAAGACAATTTAAATGTAGATTTTTTAGAATTATATTTTACATATAGTACTTGCAATTTTATTTTCTCTTTATTTAATTTGTTTCTTATTTAGCTTATTAATTAAAATATGCGTAAGATCTATACTGTTACTGAATGAAGGCTGACAGAAATGTTTATTTTGAATCGTTGTAATTAGCAATATCAAGTGTACTTGTGAATAATTGAATACTTGTAAGTGTTTTTCTTTCTTCTCTTCAATCTCAAGAAGCCCTCTCCCATACGGGGTTTTCAAATAGCAGAAACACATGGCATGTTTCTGAATGGTGATGCATACTGACTAGCTCTGGTATGATTGCATTAAATGCAGAACTAAAATCCACAGCTAAAAGCTACAAGATAGAGTAGAGAGCCATGTTCACTGACCTGTTAGCACGGTAAGCAAACTGAAGTGGGTAAAGGATAGAATTTGTGACAGATTTTACATACTGAAGAATGAGATGTTAAAATGACTTCATTATTACTGAGGTCAGTGCAACAGGCATGTAATCATTTAGACTGTAATTATTTTGCTTTTAGGCACAGTATTGATTATGGATTCTTTGAAACAGGCAGGAACCTTACATTGAACCAAAGGCTAATTGAAAATGTATGTAAATACAGAAGCTAACAGATTAGAACAACACTTTAGTGTAGATGGAGTGGAGCTTTATGAGATTTCTTTCTCTGAAAGAGCAAATAGGCTCCATGCTTCAGTTCTAAGAGGGAAGGTGCATTTGGACTGTAGGAGGGAGAACTCGTTGGATTGATGTCCTGAGTGGTGGAGTGGTGTTTCTCAAACATGCAATAAAAACCGTTCAACTAGTCAGGTAGAGAGGGTTTAGACTGTGGCAGGGCAGGCTTGCATTTATAACCAGAGATCACTTTTAAAACATTCCAGTCAGACAGGCAGATTTTTAGAAAATCATAGTTTTCCATCCATCCATCCATCCATTATCCAATCCGCTGAATCCAAACACAGGAAACATACCTGGTAGTGATGGGCGAAAGTCGTGTCTCATGAAATGGAGGAGAGTCACAGCTCTGTGGCCTGCTTTCCTTTGCTGGTGCTGGTTGCACTCTAGCTGTGTCTCCCTCTTCCTGCGTATTTAGCTCCAGTGTCATGTACACCTTTACACTGATGTCCTGCCACAGTGAGATCAGATGTGAAGGTAAAAACTCCAACCTTAAAGTCAGAAAAACAAGTGAGAACTGGTTCAGCATTGAATATCTTATGTGCAATAAATCAGCATAGGAATAAATGTAAAAATAAATATAATTTACGAACAAAACTGACAAGACTTAACGGAGACAGTAACACCATGTCAACTTCCTTCAATGCTATCTTCAAGATATATACAGCTATAGCATTGAATTTAAATATAAATGTAGTCACTGAGAGTGTTAAAAAGGTTGGTCATCAGTGATAAGGGTTGGAATGTGTGGCTTGGGTCACAATGCTCCTATTTTCAAGTCATACACAGGCAGTCCCCGGGTTATGTACCAGATAGGGACTGTAGGTTTGTACTTAAGTTGAATTTGTATACAAGTCGGAACAGGTACATTATTTTAATAAATGCTATTGTTGAATGACTGTAACCAAGTGTTCTGCCAATAAAGGATGGAGTTTCACCTCTTTCTGACCTTTTTATTATTTCTACTTTATTTTCAATGGTGATGGTTTTTCTCTTCTTTACTGTATCACCAGCACTTGCATCAGATTTGTGTTTCAGAGACATTCTTGAAGGGTGAAGACAAAAGATTAAGATGAGCTCTTCTGCACAGCACTGTACACGCTATCACAGCAGGAAGGCAACAGACGTCAACACGTCTTATGTATAGGGTTGGTCCACGTCTAAGCAAGTTTCATTCTATGTAATAACTTTTTCAGTTTATTACATAGAAAATCACTCGACAAGAGACGACTTCTTGCTATGTGCGTAACAATACAAGCAGGCTTGCTATTGAGAATGAATGGGGGCAGCGACAGGCGGTTCATCACCAGCCCACTTCACAGTCACCTCCACTACAGTGTCTGCTGCACCAACACCCCATTCAACACACAGCCATCCGAGGCACACTACAATGGCCTTGGTGCAGCCACAACCAGGTCACCGCTTACAGCATTACCAGCCGCCCACTGAGAATGAACGGGCAACCATGTGTGGTGGGTGGGCAGTGAAATCACTTGCCGCTGGGAGCCGCCCGAGGGACACTACACTGCGCAAGCAGCGAAATCGCCCCCCTCCAGCCTCCGTCCATCCACCGCTCACAGCGTCCCCAGGCTGAAGATGACGGAGTGACAGTTACTGAGGCCCATGCGTTGCAGCTGCGGCCCCGTTCGTATGTCGTAGGTCGGATGTCCGTAACTTGGGGACTACCTGTATTGTTTTAAAGTAATACAATGTAGCACTTTGTGATTCCTAGGTTTAAGTAAACGTTCTGTAAAAGGTTGAAAATACCTGCTATATCGCTGTTGCTTTATCTATACTAATAAAAGGCAAAGCCCTCACTGACTGACTGACTCACTGACTCATCACTAATTCTCCAACTTCCCTTGTAGGTAGAAGGCTGAAATTTGGCAGGCTTATTCCTTACAGCTTATTTACAAAAGTTAGGCAGGTTTCATTTCAAAATTCTACATGTAATGGTCATAAGTGGAACCTACTAACGTACATATATATGGCCATAGCCTGCAGCTCGGTCCCCATGTGAGGCGGAGTTGCGTCCCTCAACGTCATGCCTCCCACGTAATTGAGTGCCTGCCCATATAAGGCTGTCCGTCAGCAGCAATCCAATAGGAATGCTGCTGCTAAATATTCGTGGATGAAGGACTGTGCTTATGCAAACGAAGATGAGATGGTCAGGGATAGACTAGTGTTTGGCACAAACTCCGTTAAAATGCGAGAGAAACTTTTAAGTGCCGGGTCTTAGCTAACATTAAATAAAGCCGTGGACATCGCAAGATCGCACGAGATAGCACAAGCACAGCTGAGAACCTTCGATGCATGTACAGTACAGGCCAAAAGTTTGGACACACCTCCTCATTCAATGTGTTTTCTTTATTATCATGACAGAAGGCATCGAAACTATGAATGAACACATGTGGAGTTATGTACTTAACAAAAAAAGGTGAAATAACTGAAAACATGTTTTATATTCTAGTTTCTTCAAAATAGCCACCCTTTGCTCTGATTACTGCTTTGCACACTCTTGGCATTCTCTCGATGAGCTTCAACAGGTAGTCACCTGAAATGGCTTTCACTTCACAGGTGTGCCTTATCAGGGTTATTTAGTTGAATTTCTTGGTTTATCAATGAGGTTGGGACCAGCAGTTGTGTTGTGCAGAAGTCAGGTTAGTTGGACGATCATTTATTTTTCAACAGGACAATGACCCCAAACACACTTCCAGGCTGTGTAAGGGCTATTTGACCAAGAAGGAGAGTGATGGAGTGCTGTAAATGGTCATGAAAATAAAGAAAACACATTGAATGAGGAGGTGTGTCCAAACTTTTGGCCTGTACTGTACTCCGAGCAGCTCACGTGAACTGACTGTGAATGCAGTACGCAGAGAACAAGTAAGAGCTCCAAAGAGCGCTGAACAAAAAACGCATTACACAATTGAGAAGGCAGCAAAAGAATATGAAGCGAGTGACGCATACAAGCATATTCATAAGTGTAGCTACTGTGGAAACAAAGCACGGTGTAAACCTTAAGTTTAAATTAAGTTCATAGACACGCTGCCGCTGGCGTTTGTCAATACTAAGACGAATACGACATTCGCGAGATACAAGTTTAATGAGAAGACGCAGGGTATAAGCAAGACTTTTGATCATTTTGTAATGGAGTTAAAATTGCTGGTGAAGGACTGTGCTTATGCAAGCGAAGATGAGATGGTCAGGGATAGAATAGTGTTTGGCACAAACTCAGCGAAAGTGTGAGATAAACTTTTAAGTGCCGGGTCTGAGCTAATATTAAATAAAGCCGTGGACATTGCAAGATTGCACGAGATAGCACAACCACAGCTGAGAACCTTCGATGCATCTACTCCGAGCGGCTCACGTGAACTGACTGTGAACGCAGTACGCACACAAAAAGCAAGAGCTCCAAAGAGCGCTGAACAAAAAACGCATTACACAATTGAGAAGGCAGCAAAAGAATATGAAGCGTGTGGCGCATACAAGCATATTCATAAGTGCAGGTACTGCGGAAACAAAGCACACGGTGGAAAAAGTCAATGTCCAGCTAAAGACAGTGTAAAAAATGTGGTAAATTGAACCACTTCGCTAAACTTTGCAGGACTGGGAAAGGTAAACCCGTGCATGCAGATAAAGAAGAAGACAAGCTGTTTATTGATGCAGTAAGAAAGGAACAACACTCTGAATCTGAACAAGACTTTGTAGACATATCAATAGGAAAGCAAGGTGTAAAGTTTAAGTTTAAATTACGTTCATAGACACGCTGCTGCTAAATATTCGCAGGCAAATTCACAACTTAATACCGGGAATGCCTGTTAAACATCTTGGATTCACAAGTACCGATTTGGGTAGTGAACACTTCGATGAATGAAACCTGTTATCTTTACAATGGTTGACAAACACGGAATATAACTTGAACACAACACATCCTCCAATTACGAACCTGATTGAAAGAAATAATGATAATTAAATCCTTGATGATAGCAACACTCATAACAGTCACAAAACAATTACATTGACAATCATGTTACGATATTTTTAAAATGTTTCCTTTTCTTTTTCATAACTTCTTTAACACACTACTTCTCCGCTGCGAAGCGCGGTATTTTGCTAGTGGTACATATTTGTTACATTAGATCTGTAACATACCAGCCTGTAGGTTTACATTTGAAAGAGTACTATGATAAATTGCAAGTGAAAGCACAGAGAAAGAATTGTATATAAAATAGTGTTAATGATTTGTTACAATTTTCTGTACTTATGTTTGATTCAGACGCTCCGGTGTGGAATCCTATTCCACCACCATTGGGTAGAAAGTAGGAAATAGCTTTTGGCAAGGTGCTAGTGCGTCATTGGGATAGAAATTGCTATATCTTGTGGGAAAAGATGTTAGTGCAGCACTTTACTTGTACATGTGCTTTAAAGAATGTTTAAAAAAAACAACCAGTCATTTTTTATTGTGTAATTTCATCAGCTCTGCACATGCTAAAACAAATCAAATGTTTTCTTAGTTCAGTTTCACTGAGCTATAGATCCTCAGAATTTCACTTCTCAGGTAAAACCAGAATAGAATAAGAATGTAGAAATTTGGAATGTCAAAGTTCAATTTAACAGCTTGTAAGCCATTGTATTTCTGAAACACAATAAAAGTGAAAGTTTTTATTAAGTAGTCCCAACACAAAAAAACAATTTGAGCAAAATGACTAGCTGAGGTTTTAATATGTCCTTGCTAAGTAAAAGATACTGTAGGAGGGGAATGGGCATCCTGGCCAGGGAGGACATGGGTCAGTACCTGGACGGGAGGCACGAGAGGAGCAATGAACAGATTGGCCGGCTGGTATAAAATAATGGATGGACCAGCGGAGGCCGGAACTTGGGAGTTGGTTCCATCAATCGTGTGACAGGTGGCAATGGTCCTTGTATGAAAGCCCAGTCGGGACACCTGTAGGGATGCTAGGGAAATGGAGTCCAGAAGTGCAGCCCTGTAGGGGTCCTTAGGGATCAGTAGAGGGCGCTGTCTGAACAAGACCACTCTATTTTGTCTATGGCCTGGAAGTGCTTCCTAGAGGAGACAGAATGGCACCAGAAGTATTCCCAAGTCCCGCATAAAAGGAATCCCAGAGTTGGGGGACAGCAGGCAAAACTCAACAAAGTTGGAGAAGGATGAAGAATTGTTGGTTTATTGTGCTTTATTGTATTATTGTTGTATAGGGTAAATAATATATTGTTATTTGGAATACATGCATTTCATGTGTGTTCCATGTCTACAAAGATCTGGATAAATGTAGGATGACGGGAAATGCAAGGCAAGAAATGTTGAACGCATAACAAAAACAGAAACTTTTTCCATAGTCACATGATTGAGAATGAGCCACACAAAAAAAAAAGATTTGGGGCAGCCGCCTGTATATAATGGAATAAATGGTCACAAAGATGTGTATTGTTCAGAATCCAGAACAGAACTGTCTTGTTGGCAAAAACTGGGGTTGGAACCGGAAGTGAGGTTGCTAACCCTGTGAGTGGAAGTGACGTCATCTCTGGGGCAAGAACCAGAAGTGGTGTCATTGAGACTGGAACTGGAAGTGACATTATCGAGTCCAGGCAGAATTTCCTGTAACTGGTCTGCAGAGGATTGAGAGGAAGAGTTAGTGCACTCTGCCACCCCGTGGTTTGGCATTGAATTACTCTCATTCAGGCCCTTTAGCTGCCTCCCATGCGCACGTGTGTGACACCATGTTATAGTAAAAATTAATAAAATGTTGATGTGAAATGTACAGGTATAATGTGTGCAGACTGAAGTTCAAATATCAAACACTTTCACAAAATAACTGTGCTTTTATTCAAGAGTATAACCAAAGAAAAAGAAATCATTCAACTTGTTGCTGAGTTAAAAATCCAAATCCAAGCCCAAATACCAATTGATACAACATGGAAGTAACTTGGCTGGGGCAGATGTAAGAACTGCTGCCGTATAATCAAGAGGTTGTGGGTTCAAACCCCAGTTCTCCCCTATTTGAGTAGTGAAAAGTTATTATTAGTACTGTTATATAATAAAAACATATTTGCTTTGAGTCTGTAACACCTGGGTTAAATTTTTGCTACTTGTATAACTTAGCGTATTTTTTTTTTTTTTAATTGTCTCAGCCACGTTGCCTCTCCCTCTTTGACCTGATGGCGTTTATCTCCATTCTTTTCACAAGAGCAGCAATGACCACAGTTGGTGCTGTGGTTGATGCCTGGTTAGAACTATTTGTTGTACCGGCAATAAAAGATACGATGCCCCGTGACCATTATCAGACTATGATGTAGCAGTTGCACTTTGACAACACAGACACCTGTGAAGAACGTTTGAAAATGACAGATTTGCTGCAATCTCGGACATCCAGCAATGTTTTGTTGAGAACTGTGTTTTGAGTTACAACCCAGGGCAACATATTACTGTTGATGAACAACTGTTTCCAACCAAGGTCCGTTGTCCTTTCTTGCAAGACATCTCATCCAAGCCTGACAAATTTGGCCTAAAGTTTTGGATTGTGGCAGATTTGAAGGCAAAGCACATGTGCATTGCCACTCCTTTTTAGGAAAAGATCCCGGTCATCCCACAGGCGAAAGACATTTTGAGACTGTGGTCATAAAGCTTATGGAGCCGTTTCTGGACAAAGGCAGAACCGTAACAGACAACTTTTTCATGTTGCTTTCGCTGGCTAATAGACTGCTGCACCACAACACCACTCTGCTTGGCACCATAAATAAAGTGTCTGACTTGTCTTCAACTGCCCTGTTCGGGGAGGAGTTGCTAGTGCTGACTGACACATTTACAAAACAAAGACGCTGAAGACAAGGTGGCCCGGCATTACAACTTTTTTCATAGGCCTCAGGGATTCTAGTGTTAATTAACAAAGGATGTTTAAGATGTTTCTGGAGAGGAAGTAGTACCTAGAAGTATAGACTCGATTTAAGCTAAAAAGGTGGTGAATGCATTAAATAATGATCTCAAAGCTGCATTCCACATAAGCATTAAGGTATCACTTTAATCTGTGATCACCCAATAAAGGTCACTAAAGTAGAAAGACATTATCCAGGATAAGTTCATTAGTGTATATAATGTTGCCATAGGATTCCTAAAGGATTCCAGAAAAAACAATGACTATGAAATTTATTTCTTAATTAGGGGGACTTTGATTGAAAATGTATCGTCTCAGTGACCTTTTTGATGATCTCATAGCCAGAATTAAATTTAATTAATATGGCGTAGGAACATAAACAAAACGCGTTAAACCATTGTTACAGAATGTACTTTATGAAATGATTTAAATAAAAGTTAGAAAATTTGATATAGTGTGAATTTATTTTGGCTTACATTTTAAAAACTTGTTTAAAAACATCCACTCATCCCTCCACTGTGTAACACCATTTCATCTAATTGTAGGGCCGCCTGGGAATGTAAAGCCTGGGATGGCGGCCTATATAAAAATAATCTTTAACATAATGTAAATTAAATTTATCACTACAGATAATGTATATTTTTTTTCTCCAGTAGACACCAGAGATCCTTTTAGATTGCTTTTATAGTATTAATGCTATAAGCTTGATTTTATTACTTTTTCTACTTTAAGTCCTGAAGTTTATTTTTTCAGTAAATTGACTTCTGTGCTTCTGTGTTTCCACATTATTCATGGCAACAGATATGTTCCTGTAGCAGCTCACTTCAACAGCCATGGACACTGTGAGAAGGACTTTAAAGTCACAGTGCTTATGGGCAACTTCAGAACACAGCAAGAGAGAAAAGAATGGGAAGTGAAACTCATGCTAAAATTTAACACATCACAACATTGTTTAAATAGAGACACAAGTTTTATGGCTAGATATGAGGATTGTTTGCATCTCTGGGACTGACGCAGACAATCTAACTACAGATCCACATTATATGGAAAAACTCATCAAAAACTTAAAAAGACTCAGTTGGACAGTTATCTTATTAAAAGATCTTGACTATACATTGTTCTTCTCTCTTGCTAAATAAATCTTAGCCTGGAGAGGTCTGTTCGCTTTTTACATCTAAGATGTCCCACTTAAAGTTATTCCAAGGTTTTCCAATGCTGTATCCTAGTGTCTATATAAACACGGGGAATTCCAGTCTCTGTATTACATCTTCCCTGAAGAAGGGGCCTGAGTTGCCTTGAAAGCTTGCATATTGTAATCTTTTTAGTTAGCCAATAAAAGGTGTAATTTTTCTTGATTTCTCACTACATCCATAGTGGCTAACACAGTATAACACCATGATACTTCTGTGCTTCCTGTTAGGCAGCTTGTTGATTCTGTTATCTAGTTACACCTATAAGTGATAGCAACAAGAATTTAGCAAGACTTAATTAGTAATTGTAGTAAGATGTAAAGAAAAATATACTTTAGTGAACATACATGTAAAGGGGTCCATGTTGATAAAAAGAATATATATATATATATATATATACATATATATATATATATATATATATATAATGCAAAGTTGACTGACTCACGCACTCGAACAAAAACTCTGCTTTCTAGTTAGCTATAAAACTGAAATTTGCGAGGATAGTGCATCTAGGGCAGTAGGTATCCTCTAAGAAAGGATATTTCAACATATTAATATTTTGGAGGTAAAACCTCTCACAATTGAACAACTAAATGCCAAAATCTCTTAAATGCTTTGACTGATATGACTGAAATTTGGTGATGTTGTAGAAAAAAGAAATTTAGCCAACCCATGTTTTTTTATTTGTTTATATTTGTTCAGTTCTGCAGCAAGTGAGACATTCTAAAACACCTTTTTCCCTTTTTGCCACAGTGGACAGTGATTGCACAGAGAAATGGGGTGTGTCAGTTGATGCAAATTATGGCTGTCTGCAGAAGCAAAATGTAAAAAAGGGGAAAGTTCAGCATGTTTAGCAAGCATGCTATGAAGCTTAGGTGCTTGCCAGGCGCAGTGGCTGTGAGTGTAACCAATTTTACACAATTGATCCAGTAATAAAGGTATTTAATATGTATTACCTCTTCCTTCTCCACCTTCATATTATTTGCACCCTTGTAGCAAATGATGATGTGAGTGCTACAATTCTCATCAGCCAGTACACTGCTCCAGACAATTTCATCAGCGCTCACTTTCACAAAGCAAGATTTGGGCAGATGGACAAGGGTAGCGTGATATGCTTGGCCTGGCTTACACGCTATTTACTGTGTACACCATATGTGACAATTAATCTGAGGTAAACTGATTACACTATTTTTTTTAATCAATGCAAAGCCAACATTGTGCAATACCAATCAGTGATTAGTGTTAAGTGCTTTTTGAAGTTAATAAAATCAGATAAAAAAAAATGCATTGCAAAATAACAAATGGTTGCATGGCACAGTTGAACAGAATGGAGCACAATTTTTTTGTATAGCTGATATAGATGCTGTTTTTCAGAATGTGATAAAAAGATAAGAGTTAAGTGAGTTAAAGTAATTAATAACTTGTTTTTTTGGTAGACATTTATTAAAACCCACTGTATACTGAGGCATTAATAATTTTAGGCTTTGATTCTAATGGAGAGTCAAGATTTTTGGCAGTTTTTAACTTTGATTGAATCAACTTTAAATCACCTTTGTCACATTATTGAGTACCTCTTTAATGCAGGGTTCTGTTGTAGTCTCTTTTACTCCAGCACCACCAAGGTGTTCATACTTAATACCATTTCAATTAAAAAAATACAGTGTCCTGTAAAATTCTGTTTTGCAATTACCATCAACAAAAACCGAGTCATTAGGAAAAGCAGGAACTGATCTACAGGATAAATGTTTCACTTACTGTATAGGGAATTGTGTGTAGCATATTCAATGATAAGCAGATCAAGTGACCCAATAATCTTAGTCTCTCATTAAAAAATATACATAAATATTGCATATAGAAAAGTATATGAGTACTGTAGTTACATAGTGCTTATGATATATCCGGTAAACCAATGACACTATATCTGAGGCCCATTGTCTTATAAATTTTACTTGACGAATCTAGGGTAACCTAGCAAGTTTAATATAAAGTAAGAGTGAGTGACTTTCTTATAGAAACTTCTGATAAAGACATATACTGTGGGCCTGCAAAAAATTGTCTCTGAAGTGATACAATCTACAGTATTATTTCCAGCAGCAAACATGTTTTCCTTCCTTACAGACTTTTCTAGATGTTTTCTCATCTCCATAAATTCTTCCATAAAATATTAGTTTTTTGAGTTTGGATTTAGAAATCTCCAATGGTGTAATAAGTTGTGATCAATTACAAACTATGTAATTGTTTTTACAATGCTAGATGTTATGGCCCCTGTGGCTGAAGACCTATCCAGATCTGGATTTAAAACACAAAGTCTGCGGCCATTATAATTTTATGAGTGTTCACATTAGGAATCGATGCAAATACATTTTGGATGAATGTATTCATTCTTCTCACCAGTACATCATTGTTATCTCAAGAATTGATTATTTCTTTATAGATAAGCTTTTGCCCTCGATCAAATTTTGCAAGTACAATGCTATTGTTATCTCCGATCATGCCCCTCTGATCATAGAGCTCAAATCATTATGCCCCACATACTCATGTTGCAGCTGACATCTTAACACACTTTTATTAGCTGACCAGAACTGTATAGAGTTTATATGCAAGCAAATTCATTTTTTTAGAGACTAGGGGGCTCAGTTGGAAGACTTGCTTTGCTCGCCCACCCCCGGGTTTGGTTTACTGGATAAACAATCTAAAGAGATTATTTTCATGGGAATTGTTACATATGCATTATTTTCACTTTTACTTTAAAACTTTTGTAAAAACAATATTTATCCTTTATTTCCTGCCCCTGGTGTGGTTAAATCTCTTTCTCGCATGATGCATAACGCTGGTCGCGTTGTGAAGGGCGGGGGGGGGGCTGAACGTACGCTAAGGAGATGCAGTCAGATCAGCAGTATTGGAAAAAAAAAAGTATTGAACTTTTGCTGCTGCTGGTGAGCTGCGTGCTCTGCTTGTCACACTGTGCGTCGATCATTTAAAAGCCTGTACAGCAGCCGTCCTTTTGCCACTTCGTGTTGTGGAGGGGGGGTCTGAACACATGCTAAGGAGATGCGCTCGAATCTTCTGGTGGCTTGCTGCAGCTGCTGCTGGTGAGCTGCCTGTTCTGCTTGTCGCTTGTCATTGTTTTAAGAGCTGGGAGCACATAAAGTGTGTCTGCCAAAAGCATTCCAACAACTACTAGGTTAAATGTCCATGAACTTGTTTTAAATTGTTTGTAAGTAGGGCGTGACATGCAAAAGTCATCGTCTCACAGGTTTTGCTTCCTGAGGGTGCAATGTCTAGACTTGTGTGACATTGAAGTGTCTCTCCGAGATGATCAAGTCTTGTTCGGTTTGCTCCACTACCCCCCCCCAGAGGCGCGCTATGCTCCTGCCACTTCGTGTCACTCCCGCTCGGGAAGCTGAACGCACGATAAGGAGATGTGGACGGATCAGCAACTGGCTTTGTTCTCCTGCTGCGGAGGTGCGTGTTCTGCTTGTCATGCTGCGCGTCGATATTTAAAAGCCTGTACAGCAGCTGTCCTTCTGTCTCACTGCCTTGTCTCACGTAACGTTAAAGTGTCTCTCGTGGGACGTCAAATTATCTTCCGAGAAGATCACGTCTCGTCTACCTGGTCTCCCTGCCAACATTTTTTTTTTATAAAAGAGAGACAAATACATCTCGGAGGTCATGGAAGGAATACTCTGGGGAAACTCTGAAGGCATTTTTAAGAGGACAGATTATTTCATATCTCTCCCACAAAAATAAATCAGAAACCAAGAAGGCATCAGAGTTAATCAGTGAAATTATCGGAACAGATCAAGAACATTCCAGGTTCCCAAATGAGGCACTTTAAAGGAAAAGACAGGCTTTGCATTCAGACTTCAAACCTCTTGACAACAAAAGAAATGGAACAACTCATTTTTTAATTGTGACATCATTACTATGAACATGAAGAGAAGGCTAATAAGATCTTAGGTCAACAAATCCACAATCTGGAAGTTCACAATGCAATGCCAGTAATTACCAACACAGACGGAGACAAAATAATTGATCATAAAAATATAATGCACACATTTGGAGACTTCTTTAAGTCCTTATATTCTACTCAGTTTAAAGAAGACAAGACACAATCTATTTTGTTTTTCGATGCATTACAGATACCACAGCTAGATACTCTCAGTGAAGAGGAAATGGATAAACCTCTGGCACTCTCAGAATTACTAGACGTTATAAACTCACTTCAGAGTGGAAAAGCAGCAGGCCCTGATGGCTACCCTGCTGTATTTTATAAAAAAATTCAATTAATGTTAGGTCCCCTTTTATTAGCAATATTTATAGAAGCCAGAGGCAATAAAATTCTATCTCAAACTTTTCGCCAAGCATTAATTACCATCTTTCCTAAGAAAAATATGGACTTACTACAATGTACATCATACAGACCAATCTCACTTTTGAATGATGTTAAAATACTCTCCAAAGTTCTAGCTAGAAGAACTGAGAAAGTGCTTCCTTCTGTAATATCATAAGACCAAACCACATTTATTAAAGGCAGACAGTGCCTTTTTAATGTAATATATTCACCCACAAAGTCTAACACTCTGGAGATCTTATCGTTAGATGCAGAAAAAGTTTTTGATATGGATGAGTGGGACTACCTATTCACTACATTGCACAAATTTGGGTTTGGCCTCAACATATGTGCATGGATCAAAGTACTGTATACCAATCCAGAAGCTTCAGTTTGTATTAACAGACTGCTTCAGGCTAGAATGCGGAACTAGACAAGGATGCCCCTGTCACCACTGCTATTTGCAGTTGTCACTGAGCCATTGGCAGTTCACTTTTGAAATGCTTCTCAGATAAAGGGGATTATCAAAGAAGGACTTGAACAGAAAATATCACTATATGCAGATGATATGGTACTACATACTGTATATCAGATCCTCAAAATACTGTGCCCACAGTCCTAACAGCAGCAGCAGAATTTCAAAAGATATCTGGACTCAAATTTAATTTGAATTTCCATTGAACTCCCTAGCACACAGCACTAGATTGGAAACCTTCCCTTTTATCATCACAGATCAGTTGAAACACCTAGTGGTAAACATCACAAGTAAACATAAAGCTCTTTTTCCTTTTTAAAGAAGTCCCTGACTTGTTAATTTACAGCATATTCCACACTGTTAACTGTCCATTGGACTCTAACATTGTTCCATATTCCTTAGAAACTGCCATACTTATAACTCTACTTAAGAAAGATAATCTTCACTGTTCTGTCTTAATTTTAGAACCTCCAACCTGCTTTTTTGAGTACAATTAGAGAAAAAACTATTTTTTTCGACAATTAAATTACTGCTTGAATAAAAATTTCTACTTGATATGTTTCACTTAGTTTTTAAAGCAAATTACATTTTTAAATTAAATTTCATGTTTCAGTGATATCCTGGAAGGAATGAGAGGAAGCATTAATCAATAATCAATGTTTACCTTAACTGGAGTCTTTTAAAAAGGCAACACATAAATATATAACAATCAAATTAAAAGAAGGTGGAATTTAAGGAGCTACTGTATGTGTTGCTGGATAAAAAAAGTGGCTTAAATACTCGTAACAAAGGGTTATGGTGAGAGGAACTTTTTAAGAGATAGGTGATATTAAAAGTGGTGTCCCTCAGAATCAGTGTTGGGGCCATTGTTCTTTTTAATATACTTAAATCATCTGGATGAGAATATAAACAAGCTGATTAGGTCTATAGATAATGCGAAACAAGGTGGAAAGGCATATTTTCTTGTAGAATCAGCTGAATTGCTACAGAGAGACCTGGACAACATACAACCTTGGCCATGTTTATGGCAGATGAAATTTAATGGAAGGAAAAGTAAGGTATTAACCATAGGAAGAAAAATGTTACATACAGATACACAATGGAAGGTTTGAAATGTCAAAGTACATGTTCCAAGTCAAGAGAGGTTATGTCTAAACTATATAATACACTTATGAGGTCTCAATTTGAGTACCGTGTTTTCAGTTTAAGCAAGCTGAGTGTAAGAGCCATTTTCCTAGTTCTATAAAATGTATGAATATTTACTAGATGATAATGCATAAAATATGGGAGGTTCCTATAACCCCCGTGAATAGAATTGAGTTGGTATTTTCCTGTCATTTTTTAACAGTTTTGAGTAAACAATGTTCTTCAGTTAGTGTTTAGCCTCGCCTTGTGTAAGGTACAGAGGCATACGGTTTTTTAACCATGTTCTTGTTTGTGCTCGCGTTCGTGCTTGCGCACGTGACCGTACCTGGGCGCATGTCTATGTGCCAACGGCCTA